>JAOTRH010000006.1:14860292-14906398 GCA_034768845.1 Heliamphora exappendiculata | reverse complement strand
TTGTAGCATTCAGTACAACTTCACACCGATTTGGTTTGACTGGGTGCATCCGAACCAATGGATGGGTGCTTCTGCACATTTTGAAGCAATTACATGTTTGACTATTTAATGCCAATGATTATTGGACATATGACTTTTGGTCACGTAATAAAGGTAAGAGATTCACATTACTACCAAATAGATAAAAAGATCGCTTGACCCTTACAGATGAGCTAACAAGACTGAAAGTAAATCTTTCTAAAGAAAAGAATTAACTGTAAAAAAAATTGAGATCGAAGCGCCTTTGTTGAATTCCAAATGAGCAACATTAATAGATAGATGGAACTATTAGTAAAAAGATTCATGGGAATATAATGGAGATTTAGTTCGGAGAAGTAATTCATTAACACGTTTGAATAAACTGAAGACAAAACAAGAGCTCTATTCTCTAATCAATTACCTTATTTTGCGCCTTCTTGTCACTCCTTACTAAACGAGCCAAGCCTAATGTGCCAACTGTTGACTCTCATTTACTACCTATCGCTACTGCTTTATACCTGCCGCTGTTATACGGTCTTGAATAGAACTTAATTTCAAAAGTTAGCTATTAAGATGAGGGTGTCCTCGCTCTTATATACTGAACATTACTTTTGTACTCAGGTGATGTGAAAAATTCGTTTTACACCATTCCTTACGCGCAGCGTGTTCACTCGGTAGCACCTGCTGTGTGCAAGCCAAGGACACACACCGTACCCATCTTTGGTAACCCAAATTTGATATCATGCTATACGGTCTTGGGTAGAACTCAATCCCAAAAACTAGCTATTGAGGTGAGGGTACCATCACACTTATATACTACATATTACTTTTGTATTCAAGTAATGTGGGATTTCGCTTCACAGTTGCCTACTTTCCTTTAAACTAACTATATTCCATTCAAAGTCGCCCATTCTACTGACCAAATCCTCAGTTCGATGGTCTTTGTCAACATGTTATGAAGCTCTAATCTTCGACGGGTCACCATTACTTTAACTTAGAAAGGCGAATATCTAGACAATGGAAATTGTAGTGTGTCTGGTGCAAATGGCTTTTTTTTTTCTTCGAATGGAGGGCTCTACCTACGTACATGATTGATAGAATCACTATGTAAGAGGGGTGGTAAACTTGAAGTGGGCGAAGTATGAATGTACTTCGATGTTGTGGTATATTTGTATGTAGTGAGGTAAGATCTCTTTCTAGTTGATCAGTTTGCCCCTGCTCTAGTGAAAGGTTTGCATTCCTACAGCGACTTTGGTGACAGGGTACCTAATTAGGTTCTTAACCCCTTCATTCTTGAGAGACTCAATGATCTTAGAATTATTCAAAGCCTGGTCAGAGTACCACTAGTAAAAAAGACATGTGTTTTACTCAAGTAGATGAAGTTTATTCTCCCTTAGAGGTCATGGTATTACACTATCGCAGAGGATCTCAATATTTTCATTAAGGCGCTACTTAGCTCTTTAGTTGTCCCATTGGTGACTAACTTAGCTCGACCTTCAAATTGTACATTATAGGGGGGTACGGAGATGCAAAAAGATCAAGATATCAAACCACGTAAAAATTAGAGCTGTCACTTGATTTTTGTAAAAATTAAAAAAAAAACAAAAAATCAGTCGTTGTATTGAAAAATGGTCTGGGGGCTACGAAATAAAAAATGTGTTAAGCATTCCTTTTTGCACAATTGTTAGGTTAGCCTCTACTTAATCACATTCGGTTCTTGTTTTAGATTTTTAAAAAATAATAAATACAGAAGGAAGGTCAAAGAGAGTTTATACAAAAACAAAGAAGAAAATCAAAATTCTAACACGTTTTCAAAAGGAAAGAAAAACATCTACAGGCCATACTGGATTGTTTGTCTGTTTTTGTACATAGCATGCTTTTCTTAGTAGTAAACAAAAGAAAAACAACATTTAAAACATGACTTAGGTTACTGGATTAACAATAAAGATGCAACTATAACAATCAAAGGTTACGGCTACCATGAAATATAGACAAAATATCTTAGTTATGACAATTAAACGTCACAGTAGTTATAACCAAAGAAAAAAAGCTTACAATTATAGCAACCAGAGATCACGACCATTATATTTTTTGAATTTAACATGTTTTTTACAATGATCAGTGTGTAAATGTGTCAAATAAGACACAAAATATGCAATCACATAATCAACATAGTATTTCTAACATATTATTTTTCATGAAAACATGAATTTGAATATTTCTTAATGGCATTTAGACTATATGCTTTATATCATGACTACTAAAATAACAAAATAATAAATGAAATAGAAAACTCTAGTTGCAAGGATTCTAAAGAGAAAAAAAAACTAGACTAGAAGTGGTAAAACAACCTATGGTTATTTTAAATGGATAGTCACAAAGTGCCTCCTCAATCTACTCTGTTAGGCAAAAAAAATGGTAATTCACTAGAAGTTCTCCGTGTAGAAATAAAACCTTAAACTCAACTTGAAAAAAAAAAATGATCTCAAAATATGGCGAAGGTGTATATCGAAAATATTATTAGGCAAAGTATCAAGAGAATGTCAAAAAGAGGTCGAGGTTAGAATCCAATTTGTCTGAATGTCGACGCTCTATGCAAATGTCCCGATCTCATCTCTTTAAAAATGATTAAATGCAACAGTATTTATAAATTTTCACGTTGTCCTTTGATACGGTGATGCATCAAAAATAGAAAGTAATATGAGAAGTACACGATTGTAAATATTGAATATTACGGCCGTGAACAATAATTAATAAACTTCAAAGCCATATATATAGTTTGAAGGTCACGATCGTGTGTAGCATCAAAGCAGCATCAAAGCACCATTACAGCCGTGAACATCAATGAATGTGACAAAAATGCTTAAGACATATCCATAAAATGCTTGAAAACGTGTGCTTTAACAATAATAACTCAGACCTCAACATGACCCAAAACGGCAAAAGGAAAAAAAGGAAATGTAAAGCTAGGCTAAGATAAGGCTGAAATTCTATTGTAAATCTCCAGCAAATTAAAAAGAATTTGAACTGAAAACTCTTTCCGAGAGTGTTTCTTGTTGCATCCAATTTATCGCTTTAATCAACTTTATATTAAATTTACAATACATTTAAATCTCTTAATTTTTTCTAATAAAAATAACTAAATCTCCAATTATAAAAAATTTGAACCGAAAACCCTTCCTGAGAGATTGTTTCTTGTTGCATCTAATTTAACGGGGTTTGATCAATTTCGTTAAATTTGCAATGCATTTATGTCTCTTAACTTATTCTAATAAAAAAGGTGCAACAAAAATCAAGTAGTTAGAATGTTTGGCATACTTGAAAATATAAACTTCTGGTAACATATGAAAAGATGTGATTCGGGCATCAAACATAATTATAATTATAAATGCAAACTTCTAACTTCGAACAGTAAATTTTGTGTTTGTTTTTTTTTTTAGGTGTGGTAAAAGTTGGGGTGGGGGGTGGTTGACACCCCAGGGTTCGAACCCTGGGGGTTGGGGAAACATGAGGCTGGAAATGCCACTGCACTGGCGCCCACAGTTATTTTGTGTTTGTTGCTTTAACGTAAATGTTGATTTTATGCAAGTATAAATACGTATTTGCATTTTTCCTTCTAACCAGTAATTAGCTGAAATCTGGAAAACAATTTCTAAGAAACACCACCTTTAAATGGCCACAAAGCACACGCAAGTGCGTCAACTATGCTGTTAGATATAATACACAATCAATTTCTAGTTCCTCAGGGGACAATATCAAGTACATTTACAATGAGCTAGCTACATAAAAAATGAGAAAAAGAGAGAATAATAATCAACAACTGAGAGATTACATAAAACTAAATGCAAAAACCAAAGTACTCTCATTTACAAAAATAGCTACAAGGTTGGACACAAAATCACAACCCCGTATTGGGGTTGTTTCCTGCAAGGATGAGAGAGATTTCCAACCCTCGGCTGAAAGCTTGGTTGAACATGAGACGGGTTTGGAACGTGGATACGAATGGGAACCATGAAAAGAATGCAATGGGAATGAAAATCAGCATCCCCATCCCGGCATCATATAAACGGGCTATTGATCGGATGGATTTCCACAATCCCATTCTTTTAATTAGAGGCTTCCAAGCTGCAGCGATCTGGAAAATATTCAACAATATCGGGTTAGAGAATGCATAGGAATTTTGGGATGCAAAACAAGACCAACATGTCAAGCAGAATAAATTGTACGTAAATCAAAAGCCAAATACGTTCAATTTTCTTGTCCCAAAGACCCTCACAACGTTACGTTCAATTTTCTTGTCCCAAAGACCCTCACAACGTTGCGTGGCATCTTACACAACATAAGATGGCATATTAATTGTACAAACGGCAACTGACGGTCACCAAGGAGCTTATCTCTTCACTCGCCATACACGACTTAAAAAAGGCAAATAAATAAAAATGGTCTAGAAACTCATTCTGGGAAGCAGTTCTGTGAACTTCTGCAAAACCCAACCAGATACAACCATTATATGGTTGATATAAAAACCTGTCAACTCCACAATTTTGACTGCAGGAAAAAGCTGACGGTTGAGCACTTCCATGGAGACAACAATGTAAATAACTATCACATTTTGCATTTTAAAAAACAAGTAAAAGACAATTTTCTGAGTGTCTTGGCAATGTTCAATACTAATGACCTGGCTCATGCACATCATTCCTAGCCTCAAAGATCTTCCCACAATAGCAGTGTTTTGGAGCAAAAAACAAAGAGATTTTGTGGTACAAATTTCCTAGTTGACCCCTCAACAAGTTAAAAGTAGTAAGCAAGAAGATAAAGAAGAAGAAGAAGAAGAAGAAGAAACAAATAGAATACAAATGAACTTACAGACAGAATTCCCCACCCAGTGGGTACGAACGCCAAGATGGAAGCAAAAATATCCGAGACTGACAAGTTTGTAAGTACAACAGCAATAATCAAACCAGCCAGTGCAAGTAAGAAGGAAAGTCCTTGAACAAAGCGCAGCAGCAGCTGAAAATTAACAGATATCTTCTGGCTGAAGGTGAATACCTGTCAAAACCCAAAAGACAAGAGAAGGGTCCAGATTACAGATTCAATAACCAGCGCGTTTAAAGGTTTGGAGTTTAGCATTCAATGTTCAAACTTAAAGTGGTAGACCTTAAACAGAATAATGAGCACCACCAGAACAATCCATGAGAAGCCATACACCTGCAAAAAAAACAAATATGTAACATAATAGACCAATTCTGTTTGCAGTGTAAGATACTTGAGATCTTGACAATATAATTTGAAAGGTTCACAGGCACTGTAAGAAAAATCTCTTCTATTCCTCTCTGTCCACCAGTATATGACGAGTGGATAGGTGCTCACCCAGACTTGGATACTCTAGATTTTTAACAATATTTGAAGAAAACGTAGCTCACATTTGATAGTAAATAAAAACTTGTAACCTCTCACATTTCAAAGAATATCTATTATTTTTCAATTAATTGTCTTAAACATAAAATGTCACATTCAAAGTACCATTTATTTCTAAGATTTCAACTCAGTACACTTCAAATCACATCATTTCATCAAATGATATCTTGAAACTTAATTGCATCAACATACTTGAAATGTAACAATTTCAACATATAACTCATAATTTCACAAAGGTCATATGAAAATAAATAATTTCAATGAAACATGCTGATTATGCTAAAAATGTAACCAAAAATGTAACCGAACATTCAAAATCTCAAGCTAAAATCCCTACCTCAAACATCGCAAATTTTTGCTAAGCTTCACGTAAGATCGAATACTGAATCCCAATTTTATCCTTTTGGCATCAAAACTCTTCTGATTATATCCCAATCCCAATTTTATCCTTTTGGCATCAAAACTCTTCTGATTATATCCCACTTGCTAGAGTGTAACATCACATCCACGGGCATGCCACAAAGAATCCAGCCTTGGGTCATCTCCTACCTGAAGTGGATGCTGAACAAAAAGAAAAGTTCTAGATTTCCCATGAATTAAGAACTTTTTGGGACTTGCCATTCTCCCTGCCACTTGCCAGATCTCTTTGCCTCTTCATACCTACTTCTAACTCCTACAATTCGTATGCGATTCTGACGACAATATGGTGGTTTCAGCGTGCCTAAAAACCCGTTAACAATCAACCATAGCTGCCATTTTCCAGAATCAATATGGTCACGAAGCTTTTTTGAACTTGCTGTTCTCACTCGTCTCTCGCCAGTTTCTTACCCTTTTTATTTTCAACCACTTGCTGTTTCAGTGTGCTTGAAAACCCCTCAGAAACCAACCTGGGGCTGCCTAAGTTTCCTCTCCTCTCTCCCCACAACAGCATATCCGATATGTTATTTTTTATTTATTTATTTTTTTTATCTCTCCGTCCTTGCGCCACACTGCTACCTTCTTCAGCCACTGCACATGGTCACAGGCTCACAACAGCCATCACCGCCACACTTAGGCACTGCCATGGCAGTTCAGCAGTGCACCTCCCTTCCGCCTTCCAATCATCGCCACCTCCCTTCCAATCACCTTCCAATCATCGCCACCTCCCTTCTGCCTCGCTCTCTCTATTTCTCTTATGTCTCTCTCTCACCACTGCACAGCGCCACCACTCCCTCTCTCTCGCTCTCTCTAGTGGACACCACGGCCACCACCGTTTCTATCTCATTTTTGGTTTGTCCCCTCTCCCTCTTTCATTTTTTCTAAATATCAACTCCTCTTATTTTCTCTCACAGGATCTCTCAAGCTCTCTCTTGGTTCCCTCTCTTTCTCTCTCACTTTCTCTCCATCTCTCACTCTTTCACATTCACTCTTTATTCACTCGCTTGGTACCCTTAAGAAGCACCTGTACACACATACAAAAAGAATGCTCCTCTCTTCTCCTCTTAATGTTTAAGGGCCCAAAATAGTGAAAGATATGTCTTGGAAGCTAAAATTGCGAATCTTGTTGACTAGCTTGTGGAGCGAGATTGATTATTATCTGGAGATGCTGCTGCTTTTCAGAAGATGGTAGAAAATGAGCAGGTGTATGACTTCTTTGTCAGCCTTTATGTTGACTATGATTCGATCCGTATCCAGATTTTGGGTCATGATCCGTTTCTCACCTTACGATAAGCATACACTTATGTTCAGCAAGAAGAGAGCCGCCGTCATGCTATGGTTCCTCTTTCCAGTTAGTAGTGTTCTGTGTTAACTGTCGCGTCCATTCCTTGCACAGGCCAGCCTAGTCATACCAAATCTGGGGAGAAGAATGGCTCAGTGGCTCGAGATTAGCTATGCCTTGAGCATTGTGGTAAATCATGTCATACTATTGACCATTGTTGGAAGTTACATGGTCGTCCTACTCCGGGATGTGGAGGTGGACATGGTGGTAGACGCGGTGGCCCTATTTGCTCCCACGCTCATCTTTCTGAGATCCCTGCTACCACATTTGGTGAGACATGCCCTCTCTCTGAGCCCGAGTTAACTACTCTCATGTGCTTGATGGCTCAGGTTGACATTTCTTCTTCTATCGCCTCCGCTTCTTCCTCCAACTTTGCTCAGCCAGGTATATCTCCTATTGGATTTAGTGCTATCGCCTCTCATACTCGGATTATTTACTCAAGGGGGGTACTGATCATATGACTGGTTCTTCTACTTTATTTTCCTCTAACTCCACTTGTTCTGGTAAAGATAAGATCAGAATAGCCAATGGTTCTTTATCTTCTATATTTGGCAAATGTTTTATTCAGTGCTCTTCTTTGCTTTCTCTGTCATCTGTCATTCATGTTCCTAACTTTTTTACTAACCTTTTATTTGTTAGTCGTCTTACGAGTTCCTTAACATATTTTGTAACGTTTTTTTCCACTCATTGTGTTTTTCAGGAACTGGTGACGGGAAAAATGATTAACAGCTGTAGTGCACATGGTGGCTTATACTTACTAGATGTTCTGTCTTCTGATTCCCCTTTACTTTCATAGTCTGACCAGGATGTCCATGTTGCTACCGAAACCATCCTTCTGCAATCACAGCAGTGGCATCGTCATTTGGGGCACCCTTCTTTTGGAGTTTTAGAGAGATTATTTCCTTCTTTAGTTAAACATTGTTATAGAAATAATTTTTTATGTGAGGCTTGTGAACTTGAAAAACATAAGCGATCTATTTACTCTTCAGTCAATAAACGTAGTGATTCTTCTTTCACGATTATTCATTCTAATGTATGGAATTTCTCACCTATTACTTTTATTTCTGGTTATCAGTGGTTTGTGATCTTTATTGACTATCATTCCTATGTTACTTGGGAATATTTATTTTGCACTAAAAGTAAAGTTTTTTCCTGTTTTCAAAGTTTTCATTGCATGGTATGGATCCAGTTTGATGCCAACATCATGATTCTCTTGACTAATAATGGGATTGAGTATCTTGATGGTGGTTTTCGTGTCTATCTCGAGACTTATGGTATTCTGTGTCAGACAAGTTGTGTACGCACTCCTGAACAAAATAGAATTGCAGAAGGCAAAAATCGTCATCTTCTTAAGGTTGTTCGTTTCCTTCTTATTACTATACATGTTCCCAAGTCTTTCTGGAGTAAGGCCTTACTGCTGCTTATCTTATCAATCGTTTGCCCTATAGTATTCTTCACTTCAAAATCTTTTTGGAGCTTCTTCCCGGGTCTCCACATGTCTCCTCTCTTCCACCCCGAATTTTTTGTTGCACCTGCTTTGTTCATGCACCTAAACACCCGAGTGGCAAATTGGATTATAATGCTATCAAATGTGTTTTCATTGGCTACTCTGCTACTCAAAAAGGTTATAAGTGCTATCATCCGACCACTCGCAAAATATTTGTTAGTATGGATGTTACTTTTTGGGAATCCAAATCATTTTTCCACTCTCCTAAGACATCTCTTCAGGGGGAGCCATCTAGACTCGAAGAGATGTTACAGTCTCAAGGTTTGGTTTTTCTGAATCTTATCCCACAAGTTCTTATTCCTAGTGAGGGAGAGACGAAAAAGTCTAGTAAGGATGGAACAAAGCAAGATGTTGATGGGCGATTAGATAGACCAAACCTGCATACTTATTCTTGACGTTCGAAAGATCAGACGGCTCGTGTGCTACTACCACCTTGCTAGTTGCTACCTCCATCCTCCGGTTCAAACTCTCCCATTGATCCACCTGGTAATGAGTCATCTGTTGTTGATCTTGATACTTGTAACTTACTTATCGCCCTTCAAAAAGGCGTTAGGACATGTACTCAATACCCAATTTCTCATTTTGTCTCATATAATTCTTTATCAGCCCCATATCGTGCTTTTGTCTCGTCTTTGTTCTTTATACTGATTCTGCAGGATTAGAAGAAAGCTATTGCGGATCGTAAGTGGAAGAAGGCTATGGTTGACGAGATGACAACTCTGAAAAAGAAGGGTGCCTAGGAGTTAGTTTCTCTCCCAAAAGAGAAGAAGACAGTTGAGTGCAAATAGGTCTTTAAAGTAAAACACAAAGCAGATGGATCAGTTGAGAGATTCATGGCTGTTATGAGAAGGAGAATAATGGAAAGTCGTATCCAACTGGATAGGTGAGCACACTTATTTATATTAAAACTAGAAAACATTATTACATTACATCTATACACCCACACACACATGATAATAACCACATAATAATAATAAGTTACCACTAACACCCCCTCAAGCTGGAGCATATATATCAACTATGCCCAACTTGTTACATAACTATGAGACACGCGAACCCGATAACGCTTTGGTGAAAATATCTGCCACCTGTTCCCTGATAGGAATAGATCCAAATGTAACAACTCCTTTTTGATACGCCTCACATACAAAATGGCAGTCAACCTCGATATACTTCGTCCTCTTATGAAATACTGGATTGATGGCAATATAAATAGTAGATGCATTATCAACCAAAAGCCTGGTCGATCCTATAAGAGGGAAGTGTAACTCTATCAAAATCTACAGAAGCCACATAATTTCAACAGTTGCTAGTGCCATAGCTCGATATTCGGCCTCAGCACTAGACCTTGATACCACAATCTGCTTCTTGCTTTTCAAGGAAACTAAGTTTTCACCAACAAATACAGAGTAACCAGATGCGGATCTCTTGTCAAATATGCATCCAGCCCAATTAGCGTTAAAGTACCCTTCAATGTCCATATGGTCATGATTAGAAAACTGGATGCGCTTACTCAAATTTTTTTGCAAGTATCGAAGAATGTGTAACACTGCTTGTCAATGAGGAACACGGGGATCAAACAAAAACTGACTCACTACACTCATCGGATAAACAATATCAGGATGAGTCATCGTAGTAAGATAATTCCACTGCCCCACTGTACATCAATAATGGTTAGGATCTGAAAGAGTCGCTTTTTCCTTCGGGTCTAGCTTGACATTAGTCTTCATAGGGGAGTCCACTCCTTTAGTACTCATATCCGGCTCGCTCCAGAATGTCAAGCACATACTTTCGCTGAGAAATGAACACACTTTTTTTATTCCTGGTGACTTCAATGCCCAAAAAATACTGAAGTTCACCAAGATCTTTTGTTTGAAACTTGATGCCCATGAACGATTTAAGCTCAGCAGTCCCACTCCTGTCACTACCAGTAATAACAATGTCATCTACATATACGACGAGTAAGATGCAACCCGCTGAGATATGGCGAAAGAATACAGTATGATTCTTTGCTGATTGCTGAAGGCCAAACTCATATACTATGGAACTGAAACGGCCAAACCAAGCCCTGGGAGACTGTTTTAAACCATATAATGAGTGCTTTAAACGACATACATGATTAGGGGACCCCCTGAGCAACAAAACCGGGTGGTTGCTCCATATAAACCTTTTCCTCCAAATCACCGTGAAGGAAGGTATTTTCCACATCTAGTTGATACAAAAGGCCACTAATGTGATGCAGCATGCAATAAGAACAAACGAACGGAAGCCATTTTCGCAACAGGAGAGAAGGTATCAAAGTAGTCAAAGCCATATGTCTTAGCATAGCTCTTGGCCACTAAACGGGCCTTCAAGTGCTCAAAAGTGCCATCAGAATGAAGTTTGACAGCATAGACCCACTTACAGTCGATAACGATCTTCCCAAGAGGACTCACCAGGTCCCACGTATGATTAGTTTCAAGAGCATTCATTTCATCAATCATAGCCTTGTGCTAACCTGAATGAGAAAGAGTATCGACAATAGAGCAAGGCAAAGAATGCTGATCAAGGGTAGTAATACCCTGCTAGACAGTGGCTGGCAAACTACGATGTGATGGAGCATATAAGGGATGATCTCTACAACTACGATAAGACTTGCGTAAAGCAATAGGAGGATCACTGACCTGATCAAAGGTCGGATCCAGCTGAGAAGATACTGACTCGAGTAGAGGAGAGGTGGTGGAGCTTGGTGAAATTGATGAGTCGGAGGATGATGAGAGCACAGGTGCCTCGAAGGCAGTAGGGGGAGACTCTTTAGGAATGTCAACTGGAGGATTAGCAACGAGAGAAGATGCCACAGGTAAATCAATAAAGGACTGATACAGCAAAATCCCATCTAAACAATCATCAACAGTAGAGAAAGGTGTAGTGGCCGAGCCATAGAATGGGGTAGACTCAAAAAACACCACATCGCGGGATACAATAAATTGTCGCAAGTTAAGACTATAAAACCGATATTCTTTTTGGGTCTTTGGATATCTCATGAAGGCACACTTTAGTGCTTGAGCATCCAGCTTTATCACATTCTGCCTTATCTCTCACATGGAAAATACACCTAAAGATCTTGAGTGGTAATGAAAAAAGAGTCTACTGAGGAAGTAAAACTAATAAGGGTGTAGCATCGTGTAGGACAGAGGAGGGTAATCTATTAATAAGATAGCATGCGGTCAACACAGCTTCACCCCAGAAGACTTTGGGAACCCTCATCTGAAACATCAAGGCACGTGCAGTTTCTAAGAGATGTCTATTTTTCCTCTCAGCCATCCCATTCTGCTGAGGTGTGTCTGGGCATGACGTCTGGTGAATAATCTCATGTGTACGTAGGTATGTACCCAACATGCCACCAATGTACTCACCTCTATTATCACTACGTAGGATTTTCATAGTTGTGCCAAATTGAGTATGGACTTCATTATAAAAAGTAGTGAACACAGTAGGTAATTCAGACCGCTTCTTTATCAGATAGAGATAAGTAATGCGAGAATAGTCATCAACAAAAGTCACAAAATACCAAAAACCAAATAAAGATGTGACAGGATACGAACCCCAGATGTCTTGAGTGGACTAAAGAGAAAGGACACATGGACTTATTATTATTTCTGGGCACATATGGTACACGCAGGTGTTTAGCAAATCGACACGACTCACATTCTAACTGTTCAACCTGACTTAAACACGGGCATAGGCAAGGAGGGATGGCCCAACCGACAATGTACATCCAATATCTGAGACAATCCCCCGAAGCATGCAACATCCAAAGTCTCATTCAGCACATACATGCCACCTATCACCCGTCTTCTACTCATAGTATTCCTCGAAACTAGATCCTGAAAAACACAATGATCAGGAAAGAAAGTTACTGAGCAGTTCAGATCCTTGGTAATACGACTCGCATATAGCAGGTTAAACGGATTAGCAGGAGTATGTAAAATATCAGAGAGTGTAATGAATGGAGATAAAGCAGCTACTCACTGTCCTTTCACTTCAAAAGTTCCTCAATTGGCAACAATCACCCCACTGTGTCCAGAGGTCAATTGATAAGATGAAAAAGTATCTGTGGAGTGGGTTATATGTGCAGATGCACCCGAATCTATTATCCACGATCTGGGGGTGGCCATACATGCAGCTAGATTACCTGCAACTGTGGCTGAGGGAGTTGTGTCCCCAATCCGCATCTGAATGAAATGATCATATTCCTCCCGCATCATATCTATAGTTCTCCTCTCAGAAGAAGGGGAAGGAGCGTCATACTCGGCCACTGCATTGGCCACAGAGGATGTAGGACGCCTATGTAGCTTCCAACACGAGCTCTGTAGATGTCCCTGCTCTCCACAATAGTAGTAGGATCTGGTGTCACGTCTACCTCGACCTCTGCCTCGTCCTCCATCACAGCCTCCATCACGTCGATCACCATCACGTCGGTCGCCATCACAACCTTTACCACGAAAACCACCTCTACCTCCGCCACAAAATGCCCCCAGGGTTGTATGGTCACTATGATCAGTAGTAGTACCACGAGGCTCTTCTCTACTAATGGCTCTGTTCATCCGTTGAAAGATCTCATATTAAGATGGAATGTCAGACCCAACCAGAATATGAGAACGTGCTGAGTCAAGTTGCTGGTTCACCTCAGCTAGGAAGCAAACTACCAAAAAACTGCATCCTCTGTTCTCTGAAAACCTCGTATCGATTGGTAAAAGGTACTAACCGATCGTACTCATTTGTCAAGACTTGAACTCTGTGAAATAATCTGGAAAAGATCGTTCTCCCTATTGTATCTGGAAAATACTCCGCATCACATCATATAACCTGGACAGGTCATTAGCCGAGGCAAATGTCTCATCGTGTACGGTCCACACCTCTCGAACAGTTGTGGCATTAGCCACTAGAATCTCAACAGAGGACCCCATTGAATTCAACATCTTACTCAATAATTGTACGTCATCTCGCTTTCATCTCTTATACTCATTAGATCCCTTCTCCAGAGGATCTTCGAACAAATGGTCTTCTTTTTCCATACCTTCAACTGTCAGTAATACTTTTTTCTTCCATAATACGTATGTTTGCGGTCCAGTCAACTTCGAATCCACTAATCGTGTGGATGACGAAAACACATCCGTGATTCCTCCTAGTCTATCAGTTCTCACTGGAGAATCGTCAACTCTCGTGGAACTTTCCATCGGCATCACAATATCTCAATGGCAAATCTCAAGGAATCACGAGCAATCACACCAACAAGCAATAGAACTTAACCACACCTTCAATCATTCATACATGGACCGCTAAACATACATTCAACTCATCTCCACAAATAAAAAATACGGCGGCAGCCCCTAGACCCTCAAACCAGCGGTTAGGGTTTTTCCTTTGGGCTGTCAGAACAAGGAGAAGAAGAAACAAAGAGTCAGAGAGGCTTTACACCAGTCGGCTAGCCAAGAGGGAGGTACCGAGAGAAGCTAGGGTGTCCAGGGTTGGAGACGGCTAGACTGGAGAAGAGGAGGACTGTCGGCACTGGTAAAGAGGAGAGAAGTGAGTTTCTGCGCTGGAAAGAGCTCATGCTTATCTCACACCAGACTTAATATTGCATATGTTGTGCGGGTTATCAATGAGTTCATGCATGATCCCCACAGTGCACACCTTGACGCTACTTATCGTATTTTACGATATCTTAAGTCTGCTCCTGTTATAGAGCTCCGGTTCTCTTGTCACGACCACATGAAATTAGATTCTTTTATAGATTGGGCTAGTTCAGTTGATGACAGACGATTTACATCGGAGTATTGCACATATGTAGAAGGCAACTTGGTTACTTGGCGAAGTAAAAAGCAAACAATGGTTGCTAGATCAAGTGCAGAGGCTGAGTATAGGGCTATAACACATAGAATTTGCAAACTTATATGGCTTCAAGTACTATTAAAGGACTTGAGGAATGAGTGTGACAAATCTATGAAGTTGTATTGTGACAAAAAAGTTGCCATTAATATTGCTCATAATCCTGTACAACATGACAGAACCAAGCATATAGAAATTTTCCGACACTTTATCACGGAGAAATTGTGCCTGAGCTCAATTTGTATTCCCTTTGTAAAGTCTACAGATCAACTAGCAGATATTTTTACTAAAGGGCTTAGTAATAAAATGTTTCAACCCATTGTATGCAAGTTGGGCATGAGAAATATCTATCCATCAAGTTGAGGGTGAGTGTTAAGTTAGGAATATTATTGTACTTTTGGTATTTTTTGTCTTGTTATATAAATAACAGTGGTAAGAAAGTAAACCCTTATTTTTAGGTTCTCTCTCATTTCGCTATCACAATGATTCTCTATCTTTACTCTCTCTCTCTCTCTCTCTCTCTCCTATTTTTTGTCTTACATCAATTCTAACAGATTTGTTTACTTCTTAGTGTCTCTGATCTCTTGTCGGAATAGAAGGGCATAAAGTGCTGAGCAATAGGAGAAGGGCATGGCTTCTAATTTTGTAATTTTTTATGTAGTTGATTTGGTTATGGCGTAATACAAGAAATTTTGAGGGGGGCCGAGCTACAAATGTATAGATTGAAAGGTGCTCTCCTAATGGTAGCACACACGTATCAAGTAGTTGGTAAAGATGTTACACCCCCACCCCCAAGAACTTCCTTCCATCTTCCCCTGCCTTCCCAAAATGCAAAAAGGAAGTAAATAAAATACTACTACAATTATGGAAAGCAGTTCAACTTAATCAACAGCATGAACAGAGCATCAGACCTGTGATTCAAAACCATACTTTGAAGGTCACCCGGTATACCAAACATTTATGACTAATTTAAGACCTCCTAATCTGTATGTCCTACCTAGAAAAGAAGAACTGCATCCTGTAACTTATGTCTGGATTTCAGTTTAAGGTAAAAACGAAGGTGAAACTAAAATCAATCCACTACTAACAAAAACAGGAATTTACATAAAAATATAAGACTAATGAAAACCCTTTCAATCTCAGGAAAGAAAGTTGTTACCGATAATGATGTATTTGATCCTTGTATATGAAGCTTGTAGACAATTCCATATTGGAAGATAAAAAATCTAAGGCTCAGAATAGTCTCCATTACCCTCCCTGAGAAGGTTCGAATATGTGCCTGTGGACATGAGATGGCGGGACATCAACGAAGAAAGAACATGGAAAGAGAGAAACAGTATAAGAAACCATGCCACCCAATCGTTAGGAAGGAGTTCTGTAACAAATATTGAAACAATAAAATTATGTCTTCCCCTAAATTAACACATACAAATGGAGAACCAATAGAAGTGTGAAAAAAAAAAAAACTAAAAAATATGAACTTGAAATCTTAATGTATGATCTAGTGTATGCTACAAATTAAAAGAGAGTGTTGATCAAACAAACTGTTTTTAAAATGCTAAGAGGATTAAACCAAATCAACAGGCTGTGATGCATCTAGATATTCCTCAAAATAAATAAATAAATAACCGTTAAGTTAGGGGTATTATTATACTTTGATCTTATTATATAAATAAGAGTGGTAAGGGAGCTAATCCTAATTGTGGGTGCTCTCTCATTCACCGCCACAATAATTCCCTCTCAAGCTTTCTCTTCTATTTATATGTCTCTACTTTAATCGTAACATGATTTCTGAGCTTTGGTTCCATAAGTTCCTGGGTTCAAGTTTTGTAACATGTGTTTTTCTATTATATTTGTTATTGTGCACTATGCGTGCTGTTGCATTTATTCGGTTTAGTTTGTTTGCCTATTTACGTCCGATACAGGGTTGCACATGAGATGGAGTGTTGGATAATTTGATATACATTGTTGGACCCATTTTCTAGCAGTTTTATGCTTTAGAACAATTAATGACTTAACATGGATGTTACTTTTTGGGAATCGGAGTCCTTTTTGCCGTTTCCCCGAGACATCTTTTTCCGGGGAGACATATAGATTAGAAGAGATGTTGTCATCGGATACACAGATTCAGCAAAATCAGGAGTCTCAAGGATTAGTTTTTCTGAATCTTACATAGCAAGAACTTATTCGTAGTTAGGGGAGAAGGAAGAGTCAAGTGAGAGAGAAACTAAGCAAGATGTTGCTGGACGATTAGATAGAACTAATCAACATACTTATTCTCGACGTCAGAAGGATCAAACTGCTTGGGCGCCATACCACCTTGTCAATTGCTATCTCTGTCTTTCATTTCAGTCTCTTCCACTGATCCACTTGGTAACGAGTCTCCCATTGTTACTCTTGATACTTGTGATTTACCTATCACTCTTCGAAAAGGCGTTAGAACATGTACTCAACATTCATTTTCACATTTTGTCTCATATGACTCTTTATTAACCCCATATCTTGTTTTTGTCTCATATTTGTCCTCTATATCAATATCATATTTATCCTCAATAAGGTTATAATTGAGGAGATGACAACTTAAAAAAAGAATGATGCCTGGGAGTGAGTCTTTCTTCGAAAAGAGAACAAATCAGTTGGGTGCAAATGGATATTTAAAGTAAAACACAAGGTAAATAGATTAGTTAAGAGATTAAAGAAAAGATTAGTTGCTAAGGGTGTTATCCAGACTATGAGGAGACTTTTGCTCCGGTAGCCAAAATAAATTCAGTTTGGGTGCTTTTATCCTGTGCTACTAGTATGGGTTGGCCTCTTTAACAATTGGATGTAAAAAATGCATTCTTCCACGAGGACTTAGAGGAAGAGGTGTATATAGAGATATATCATCAGGTTTTTCATCCCGTGAAACTGAAGGGAAGGTGTGCAAATTGAAGAAGGTTCTATATAGGCTAAAACAGTCCCCTATAGCCTAATTTAATAGATTTTTCAATGTTATACAAAGATTTAGGTATTGGCAAAGTCATGCAGACCATACTATGTTTATCAAGCAAGATAATAATAAGATCACAATTCTTATTATATATATTGATGACATAGTTGTGACTGGCAATGATACAGAGAAGGCATCCTATATCAAGGCAAGTCTAGTTAAAGAGCTTGAGATGAAAAATTTGAGGGCGTTAAGATATTTTCTTGAAATTGAGGTGGTTAGATCAAATGATGGCATCTTCATTTATCAAAGAAAGCATATTTTTGACCTCCTAGAGAAAATCGACAGTTGGGTTGTTGACCAACAGATTCACTTATTGAGGCTAATCCTCGCCACAATAATGGAGGTGGAGAACCTATCGACAAAAGCCGATATCAATGTAGGAAGATAATATACCTATCTCACACCAGTTTGATATTGCGTTTGCGTATACTGTGGGGATTGTTGGTCAGTTCATGCATGACTCCCGTAGTGTACATCTTGATGTTGTTTAACGTATTTTGTGGTATCTTAAGTTTACTACTGGAAAATGATTTCGTTCTCTAATCATGGTCACATGAAATTAGAAGCATTCACGGATACAGATTGGGCTGGTTCAGTTGTGTTAGGGTTGTATACTAAAAATCATGATTTTAGTATTCAATTTTATTTCTTAATAGAATTAATTTTTTCATTTTATGAGTTTCTTAATGAACAATGTATGCGTTTCATTATTTATTTAATATTGTGCATGGATGTCTTTTATTATACATAGTATTTAATCTGGTATGTAAAATTAAGCTTACATACAAAAGATTAGATTATCGGTTCTTGTAGAATATAAGTTTTAAGTTCACAGTTTTAAGTTAACTTTTATCCTACATAGTATTTAATCTAATATTTCATTGTACTAGCGCACTTTGTGTATTGAACAGGACCAAGTTGGGACAATTAATTTTATACTAACTTTATAAATTAATTCACCCCACATGATTATTATGAGTGCTTATACTTTTAATCTCAAAATAATTATTATTTGCGCATATTTAATATTCATGATTTTGATTCATTAGAGGGTGCGATCTTATATGGGTTTACAATCCTAGTGAGTTGGATAGCGATACTAGGTATATGGCAGATATTAATTATTGATGGAATCCATGTTCCAAAAAATTAAAATTGATGATATCCTCTTAAGGAAATTTATAAATTTTGACCAAGCCAAACCCTGCAGATGAATTTTATAATCCGACAGTCAAATAAGTTAAATAAAATGTCTTAAATTTTTTTCGAAAAAGCCGATTAAATATAATTGTCAGTAATTTAATTTAATTGACGGGTATCTGTAATCTTAACGTGGGAAGAATAAATAAGTATTTAACAACAAGAGCTCGAATACTACGATTTTGAGAATAAGACTGAGAGTACAATTATAATTCTTTAGTGGAATAAATTATAATTTATATTTTTATGAAATTGCTTCTGGGTTAAGGAAGAATTTCATAATTACATTGAAAGTCCATGTCTTATTTACTCCACAGGTCCCTGCTGTAGCCTATTTAAATGTAGTTATAAACGCTAACGCCATAATTCATATTATTCAGTTAGTGATTCGGTGGCTAGGGTTTCCACGTTCTTTGAAATTCCTAAACCTAATCAAGACGGGTTTTGAAGAATACAATAGATCAAAACCCACGCTTTGTTTGTGCTTAGCATTTGAAAATACAGCAAAAGCCTTGTATCGAAAATTTGACTAGAAGTCAAAAACCCGCGGCGAATTGTTAAACTAACGATTGTTGTAGTAATCGAAATCATCCAATCAAATTTCGAAAGATATAATCCTAAAACTAATTTTGGGAGTATTACCGGATTTTATTTTTTATTGTTCGATATCAAAAAATTCTAATTTGGAGCCAATTTCAGCGTTTGCCTGTCCAGTTATTTTTTGACTAAAAATTCTAATATGGAGCCAATTTCAGCGTTTGCCCGTCCAGTTATTTTTTGACTAATCTTGGCAATTTGCCCCAACAAGTTGATGGTATACGGTCTACATCGAGGTATTCCACACTTATAGAAGGTAATCTGGTTACTTTGTGAAGTAAAAAGTAAATACTAGTAGCTAGATCAAGTGTAGAGGCTGAATATAGAGCTATGTCATATGACATTTGCTAACTTATATGGCTCTACATACTATTAAAGGATTTTGAAATTGAGTGTGAAAAATCTATAAAGTTATATTGTGACAACAAGGTTAGCATCAATATTGCACATAACCCAGTATAAGATGACAAAATGAAGCATATAGAGATTGGTAGACACTTCATTAAGGAAAAACTGTGCAAAAGCTCAATTTGAATGTCCTTTGTGAAATCCGAAGACCAATTAGCAGATATTTTTACTAAAAGGCTTAGTAGTAAAGTGTTTCATCTCATTTTATGCAAGTTGGGTATGAGAAATATCTATGCGTCAATTTGAGGAGAAGTGTTAAGTTATGAAGATTATTGTACTTTGGTCATATTATATAAATAACAACGGTAAGGGAGCTAACCCTAATTTTGAGTGCTCTCTTGTTCACCCACAGTGATTCTCTCTTAAGCTCTCTCTTCTATTTCTCTGTTTCTACATTATTCTTAATAATAACAAATAAAAGAACGGTTGCCTATTTTATTAATCGTATGTCCTAAAGTGTTCTCTAATTTAATATTCCTCTAGACCTTCTTCCTAGGACTCCCTCTTTTTTCTGTCTTCGCCTAAGATTTTTTGTTGTATCAATTTTGTTCATGCACCTAAACACCCTGGTGGAATGCTAGATCCTAAAACTATTAAATGTATCTTCATTGACTATTTTGGTACTCAGAAAGGTTATATATATGCTATGAACCTTGTACCCACAAGAGGTTTGTTAGTAAGGATGTTACCTTTCCAAAAAATGAGCATTTTTTCTTATTGTCTCAAACATTTCTCTAAGGGAAAAATCATAGTTCGAAAAAGATAATGATATCTCACAAGTATAAGTCTCAGGAGAAGAATCATAGTATGGATGTTACCACTTTGTCAATTGCCATCACCGTCTTCAGTTTCATATGCTTCTATTGATTTATCTAGTAATAAATCCCCAGCAATTACTCTAGATAACAGCGATGTACTCAAGGTCATATATCTCAAATTGTTTTATATGATTCTTTATCCTATTCATGTTGTACTTTTGCCTCTTATTTGTTCTCTATATCAATTTCACATTGTTAAAAGAAAGCTATTGTGGACCCTAAAAAAGAAGTTACGGTAGAATAGATGGCAACTTTGAAAAAGAATGGCATATGTGCGTTCGTATCACTTCTGAAAGGGGAATGGATTAATCGATAAATCAATGTTCACTTTAAGGCACAAATAAGATGTGTCAGTTAACAGATTGAAGGTCAAATTGGTTGCCAAAAGGCTTTGACATATGGTATTAACTATTAGGAGACCTTTGCTCCTATGGCAAAGATGAACTCTGTTTGGATGGTTCTTTCTTGTGCTGCTAGTCTAGGTTGGCCTATCTAACAATTGAATATTTAAAAATGCATTCTTTCTTGGGAATTTGGAAAAAAGAAGTGCATAGGGAAGTACTACTAAATTTTTCATCCCATGCAACTGAAGTAAAGGTAGGTAGATTGAAGAAGGCTCAATATGGGCTAAAATCTTGCCCTAAATTTTTTTTAGGGCTATGTTGAGATTTGAGTATACACAGAGTTAAATAAATTACCCTATGTTTTGTGAGAATATATGTTATGGCTGACGACAAATTGCAAGCTATCAATATTCGCCTTAATAAGACCAACTATTCTTATTAGTCCAACGTTATGAAGAATTTTCTCATCGGAAAAGAGCGTTGGGAATACGCAACAAGTTCTACCGTTCGACCTACAGAGTTTGTTTCATTCACTATGTTCGGCACACTATCTTTTAGAGCTTGTTGTTATCCATCACCTCCTCATTGACTCTTCAGGCCTATGCAATAGCTAAGTGGATTGGTGATGTCTCCGATAGAAAATCCACCACTGGTTTTTGTGTCTTCCTCGGTGATTTTCTTATTTCCTAGAAAAGAAAAAAATGGACTGTAATCGCACGTTCCACTGCCGAGGTTGAATATCGTGCAATGGCCCATACTACTGCTGAAATTGTCTGGTTTCAGTGGCTTCTCTCTGATCTCGATGTCAATTCTACATCTCCTACCTCATTTTACTGTGACAAAAAGAGTGCCATCCAAATTGCTCATAATTCTGTGTTTCATGAGCGTACCAAACATATTGAGATTGATTGTCACTTTGTCTGTCATCACCTTCAGTTGGGCACTATCTTCTTACCATTTTTTCATCCACCTTGCCCATTTCTTCACCAAAACAAACAATGCGGTTCGCTTTTGTTTCCTGTTGAACAAACACTCGCTGCTCTATGGACTCGCATAATGAGTTTGAGGGCGAAAAAGAGGGGGGGAGAGGGGGGAGGGGTGAGAATATATGGTTGAGAGATTTTTACATTATCAAAATTGTTAGAATATACTGTCAGTATTATTAATATTATTATGATTTCATTTCCTAGTTAGTCTATTACCATTATTAGGATTTCTATAGCATATAAATTTGATGAATTTTTTCTTTGTAGATAAAGCCTTTTGGCTCAATATGCAACAAAAGTAGTCTTTACTTTGTTTGCTAACATATTTATCAAGCAAGGTAATGATAATATCACTATTTTTATTGTGTATGTTAATGACATTGTGGCGATAGGCAATGATGCAAAGAAGGTATTCCATCTTAAACCACGTTTATATAAAGAATTTGATATAAAAGATCTGGGATTGCTACAATATTTTCTTGGGATTGAGTTCTCCAGGTCTAATAAGGGCATTTTTATCTCCTCAATGAAGTATATTCTTGAACTTTTAGAGTATACATGCATGTTAGGTTGTAGAGCGATATACGCACCTACCGAGGCTTGTTAGCAAACAAAGTAAAAACCACTATTATTGCATATTGAGCTAAAATGCTTGATTTACAATCACAGAATACATCAAATATATAGGCAATGGAAATCCTAATAATGGTAATAGGCTAACTAAAAAACTAAATCAAAATAATGAGAAAATATCAATGATAATGACAGTATATTTTGACAATCTTGATAATGGAAAAATATCCTAAAAAATATATATATTCTCACGCCCCCCAAACTCATGATGCGAATCCAAAGAGCAACGAGAGTTTGGCCAACAGAAATTGAAAACGAAAACGAGCCGCAAGGTGAGTTTCTATGAAGAGATCGACAAGCTGTAAGGTGGACGAAACAAATAGTAAATAGTTAGTGCCTAACTGAAGATGATGACGTACAAAGTGGCAATCGATCTCAATATATTTGATACGCTCATGAAACACAAAATTATGAGCAATTTAAATGGCACTCTTATTGTTACAGTATAAAGAGGTAGGAGACGTAGAGGGTACACCCAGATCAAAGAGAAGCCACCGAAACCAGACAATTTCAGCAGTAGCATGGGCCATTGCCTGATATTCAGCCTCGGCAGTGGAAAGTGCTATCACAGACTGTTTCTTACATTTTCAGGAAATAAGAAAATCACCAAGAAAGACATAGAAACTAGTGGTGGACTTCTTATTGGAGATATCACCAGTTCAATCAGCATTTGCATATGCTTGAGAAGGTGGATGATAGTAACAAACTCTGAAAGATAGTCTGCCGAACATAGCAAATGATACGGAGTAAAGTTGCCAAGTGGGTACAGCGTGGAGCTAAGACAAATTGACTAACAACATAAAGAACATAAGCGATATTAGAGCGTGTCGCTGTGAGATAAACCAAACACCCAACCAACTCTCGATAAAGAGAAGGATCCTCATGTGGCACAACGTCAGTGGAAGATAACTTAGCAAGCAATTCAATGAGGGTGTCAATAATTTTAACGTCGGTGAGGTGGGTACGGTAAACAACTTCATAAGCATACTTAATTTGAGAGAGAAGAAAACCCTCAGGGGAAGAAGCCAACTTAATACCGAAAAAATACCGAAGAGGGCCCAAGTCTTTCATTTCAAACCCCAAAAGAAATGTTGGTTGGCCTCAGAGATAGTGACGGAGTCAGAGCCAGTAATGATCATGTCATCAACATGCAAAAACACAATACCAGTAGAGGTATGATGGATAAAGAGGACCAAATCATGAGTGCTGGGATGAAAACCAATATGGGTAACAGTAGATTGAAAACGGTCATACCAGGCATGAGGGGGCAATTTCAGACTGTAAAAGGCATGATGAAGGCGATAAACCAAACCGGGGGGATGAGAAAGACCTAGCGGAGAGCGCATGTAGACTTCTTTATTAAGGTGGCCATTAAGGAATACATTCTTGACATCCAGTAAAAAAGGAGACCAGAAACGGACTGCAGCCACGGATATAGGCGTACGGAATGTAGTAATTTTAGCCATAGGAGCAAATGTTTCCTCGTAGTCAACCCCATATTCCTGAGAGAAGCACTTGGCAAGTAGACGAGCTTTGTAACGCTCAACCGTCCGAGTGAGTTTTAACTTTGTACATCCATTTGCAACTAATGAGATTTTTATCTACAGGCAATGGAACAAACTCCCAAGTACTAGTTTTCTGAAGAGCAGATAATTCATCAGTCACGACATTAATCCAATTAGGATAAGTACATACTTCCTCATAAGATTGAGGCTCAAAATAACTATAAATAGAAGTAAAAAAGGCACGATAAGAGGGAAAAAAACAAGTATGAGAAAAACCAAGTCTTACCGGCGGAGTACGAGTGCGCAATGGGTAGTAACGTTCAAGAGGATCGAAAGTCAGACGAGCAGCGGGATCCAGATCAGAGCTGGTGGATGAGGGTGGAGAAGGATTAACTGACTGGCGAGAGAAAACCAAGGGGAAAGAAGAAGGTGCAGATGGACGAGATGCAGGGGTAGATGATGAACATCAAGATCAGAGATGAACTCTTCAGAAGGCACATCGAGAGGAAAGGGATCCAGAAACACCAACTCGTCTTTGGAGACAGGGGCATACTTGGGAGAGAAAATAAAGTAAGAGAGATGCACGAGAAACACAATATGACAGGAGACATATAGGCCTTTCGAAACAGGATGTTAAGATTGATGAATGAATGAAAAACAATAAGAAAGAGTTGAGGGAGAACAAGAGAGAGTTATTCTGACGGTGAAAAGAGAGAGCACCCAAAAATTAAGGTTAGCTCCCTTACCACTATTATTTATATAATAAGACAAGTATATCAAAAATACAATAATAGCCCTAACTTAACACTCCCCCTCAAGTTGATGCATAGATATTTTTCAAACCTAACTTACATATAATAGAGTAAAACACCTTACTACTAAGCTCTTTAGTAAAAACATCTGCTAATTGATCTGCAGACTTCACAAATGGTATACAAATTGAACCCTTGCATAGGTTTTTCTTAATGAAGTGTCTGCCAATCTCAATATACATCGTTCTGTCATGTTGTACTGAGTTATGAGCAATATTGATGGTAGCTTTATTATCGCAATATAACTTCATAGGCTTTTCATACTAAAATCTCAAATCCTTTAATAGAACTCGGAGCCAGAGAACTTCACAAATGCCATGTGCCATAGTCCTGTACTCAGCCTTTGCACTTGATTTACCTACCACTGTCTGTTTTTTACTTCGCCAAGTAACCAGATTACGTCCTACAAACGTGCAATATCCCAGTATAGACCGCCTATCATCAACTGAACCAGTCTAGTCCGCATCCGTGAATGCTTCTAATTTCATGTGACCATGATTAGAAAATAGAAATCCTTTTCCTGGAGCAGACTTAATACTGCAAGCAAACTTAATACTGCAAAATGTGACAAACGACATCAAAATGCCCACTACGGGGATCATGCATAAACTGACTAACAACCCTTACAGTATATGCAATATCAGGTCTAGTATGAGATAGATATATTAATCTTTCCACAAGTCTTTGAAATATGCCCTTGTCAGTTGGTTCACCATCACCACTACTGAGATACTGATTAGCCTCAATAGGCGAATTTGCTGGTCGACAACCCAACATGCCAATTTTCTCGAGGAGATCAAGAATGTACTTTTGTTGGTAAATGAAGAAGCCATTATTTGATCTAGCAATCTCAATCCCAAAAAAGTATCGTAGCCTCCAGATCTTTCATCTCAAATTCTTTAGCTAGACTTGCCTTGAGATGAGACACCTCATCTGCATCATTCCCTGTCACAACTATGTCATCAACATATACAATAACGATTGCGATCTTATTATTATTACGTTTGATAAACATGGTGTGAACTGCATGATTTTGTCGGTATCCAAATCTTAGCATAACCTTAAAGAATCTTTCAAACTAGGCTCTTGGAGATTGCTTGAGCCCGTATAAAGTTTTCTTCAATTTACACACCATCCCTTCAGTTTCAAGGGATGAGAACCCTGGCGTTACATCCATATAAATCTCTTCCTCTAGTCCACATAGAGGTATGCGTTCTTCACATCTAATTGTTGGAGAGGCCAACCCATAGTAGCAACACAAGACAAGAGTACTCAAACATAATTCATTTTGGCAGCTAGGGCAAAAGTCTCCTGATAATCAATACCATAAGTCTGTGTAAAGCACTTAGCAACTAGTCTTGCCTTCAATCTCTCCACTGACCCAACTGCGTTGTATTTGACAGTAACAACCCATATGCACCCAACTTGCTTCTTCCCATTTGGAAGAGAGACTAACTTTTAGGTACCATTCTTTTTTAGAGCTGTCATCTTTTCAATCATAGTTTTTTTTTTCACTTAAAGAGTCCATAATAATTTCTTTCCAACCTTGCGGAATAGACATAGAGACAAAGACGAGACAAAAGCACGATATGGGTTTGATAACGAGCCATATGAGAAATTGTGAAATTGGATGTTGAGTACATGTCCTAACGCCTTTTCGAAGGACAATAGGTAAATCACAATTATCAAGATTAACAACAGATTATTCATTACCAGGTGAAGGAGTGGAAGAGACTGAAACAGGGGGCGGAGAGAGCAACTGACGCCGAGAATAGGTATGCAGATCAGTTCGATCTAACCGTCCAACAATATCTTGCTTTGTTTCCCCCTCACCCGACCCTTCCTTCTCCCCCTTAGTGGGAATACGATCTGAGTGTATGAGATTTGGAAAGACTAACCCATGAGACTCCTGATTAGGTTGAATAAGCGTATCCGATTGCACTCTTTTCCAATGTAGATTGCTCCTCCTGAAGAGATGTCTCAGAAGGGCGAAAAAAGGACTCAGTCTCCCAGAATGTAACATCCATGTGACAAAACACTTTGCGAGTGGTAAAAAATAGCATTTATATCCTTTTTGAGTAGGAGAGTAGCCAATAAAGATACATTTAACAGCCTTAGAATCTAATTTGCCACCTGAGTGTTTACGTGCATGAACAAAACAAGTACACCCAAAGACCCTAGGTGGAAAAGAAGAGAGGTGGAGACCTGAGTAGAAGTTCCAAAGGGATTTTGAAATAAAGGACACTAAAAGGTAAACGATTGATAAGATAGGCAGCGGTGAGGATTGCATCACTTCAAAAAGTTTAGGGAACATGCATTGTGAAAAGAAGAGAATGCGAAATCTCAAGAAGATGACGATTTTTGCGTTCCGCCACCCCATTTTGTTCAGGAGTGCGAACACAACTCGTTTGAAAGAGAATACCATAAGCCTCGAGATTGGCGCGGAAACCACCATCAAGATACTCAGTCCCATTATCAGAACGAAGAATCTTGATGGTGGCATTAAATTGGGTGTGCACCATGTTATGAAAATTTTGAAAATACGAAAAAATTTCACTTTTAGCACGAAGTAAATAAACCCAAGTGACACGAGAATAACAATTAACAAAAGTCACAAACCATCGATAACCAGAAATAGAAGTGACAGGTGAAGGACCCCAAGCATCAGAATGGATAAGCATAAACGAAAAATCACTATGTTTATTAACTGAAGGATAAACAGACCGTTTATGTTTAGCAAGTTCACAACAAAAAGTACTTTTAGAAAAGGTGGAAGAGCAATTGATAGAACCTTTGTCAGAAATAGAAAATAAAGACCCATCGGCTATTCGAATCTTATCTTTACCAGAACAAGTAGAATAAGAAGAAAACAAGGTGAAAGACCCAGTCATATGATCAGTAGCACCGGAGTCAATGATCCAAAGAAAATGAAAGGCAATAGCACTAAGTGCACAAGGAGATATACCTGAGTGAGCAAAGTTAGAGGTGGAAGTGGAGGCTGGAGAAGGAGAGATGTCAACCCTAGTCATTAGGTGCCTGAGAGTAGTCAACTCTGCCTTAGAGAGAGGGCCAGTCTCACCAAATGTGCTACAAGAGATCTTAGAAAGATAAGTGTGGGAGCAAATAGGACAACTACAGCCACTACCACGGCCACCGCCGCGTCCCTGAGTAGGACGATCATGTAACTTCCAATAGTGGTTAATAATAAAACGGGTTTTACCACAATACTCACAACACAACTGATCACAGCAACTAAACCACTCTTATCCTTAGATTTGATAGGTTGTCTTGGCCGAGTGATGGACGTGACAGTTAATACAGAGCGCTCTCGACCGGGAGGAAGAACCATAGCATAACGGTGACTCACATCTTGCTGAACATAAGCATATGCCTGCCTCAAGGTAGGGAACGGATCTTGTCCCAAAATTTGGACACGGATCGGATCATAGTCAATATGGAGGCCGGCAAGAAAATCATACATCCGCTCCTTTTTTCTACCATTTTTTGGAAAGCAGTAGCTTCAGTAGTACAAATGGCATGGAAATCCTAATAATAATCTATCTCGTTCCACAAACTGGTCAACTCGGCATAATATTAGCCTAACGACTGATCTTTCTGGTAGAACCCACGGAGTTTCTTCCGCAATTTATAAAGCTGAGCATCATTGCCTGTCTGGGAATAAGTTTGGTCAGCAGCGGACCAAATCTTATGTGCAGTACTCAGAAGCAAAAAACTGTGACTAATGGATGGCTACATAGAAGGGAGTAGCCATGACATAACAAGGGCATTTTCTTCTATCCATCGTGTGCGAGACAGCCTCACAACTGTTGGCTATGAAATTTTACCAGTGATATACCCAGAGACACTGCGAACGGCAATGGCTAAACTACAAGCACGAGACCAAATCAAATGGTTGCTGCCATCTAACTTGACATGACTGATTTGAAGAGGCGGACTATCAGTAGAAGTTCCTGAACAAATCAAACCAGTATCCGCATTACCACCAGAAAGCTTTTCAGAATCCAACATGATTATGTAAAACCAAGAACAAGTAGTACGAGGCAAACAAAAGCAAGAAATGATGAAATAAGGGCAAATCAAGGTAGAACTGAACCACGAGACCACCAAAGATAGCTAAAATACCATACCAGATTGGAGCAAAGTCAGAAAAAAACCCAACAAACGGTTGGAGACCCAAGCAGATGTAGTCGAGGCCATCAAACAACACTGGAACACAGAGGTAAACCAAATAGAGTCTTCAAACACATTGGTCGAGCCCTTCAAGAACCAAAACAGAATGAAAAAGGGTGGAAAAAATCAAAACAGAGAAGCTGTAGGTCTAGTAAACCATGGCTTGACGACAAAATCAACCAAAACTCAACAATAGTGTTGATTCGATCCTTATAGAGGCCCGTATAACCCTAGTCAGCACCCATGGAAAAGGAATCAACCATCGATCGAAAAAAAAACAGCTGCAATCGCAGATTTTTGAAAAACTAGGGTTCGGCGCCGAAAATCTCAAAAAAAACAAAAAATTAGCAAACATGCAAGAAAAAATTTGGAAAAATCATAACATGCATCCTTAGATCCAGTCGATTATCTTTGGGATTTTTTTTTCTTTTTTTTTAAATGTCGAATTCTGAGATGGGAAAAAAAGAAAAAAAAAAGAAGAAACAACGAATGAGAAAACTCAATTACATAGGATTTTGCTCTGATACCATGTTAAGATTGATGAATGAATGAAGAACAATAAGAAAGAGTTGAGAGAAAATAGGAGAGTTCTTCTGACGGTGAAAGGAGAGAGCACCCAAAAATTAGGGTTAGCTCTCTTACCACTATTATTTATATAATAAGACAAGTATACTAAAAATACAATAATAGCCCTAACTTAACACAGGATCATAACACCGATATCCCTCTTGCTAAATACCATACCCTAAGAAGACACAGAGAGCATAACAAGCACTGAGTTTGCTGCGCTCACGTTTGGGAAGGAGAACAAAAAAGATGGAGCCAAAGGACGTAATAACGAATAATTAGGAGCATAGCCGGAAAGCTTCTCATAAGGTGAGATGCTAGAAAGAAGAAGAATGGGCATACGATTAAGAAGATACGCTGCCGTAAGAACGGTTTCACCCCATAATATGGCAGGAACGGAGGAGGATAGAAAGAGAGATTGAGCGATTTCTAGGATATGCCGATGTTTACGTTCAACTCGACCATTCTGAGCCGGGGTGCCAGAACATAAGGACTGATGGATAATGCTGGAGGAAGCAAGGAAATTGGTAAATTCAGTTAAAAAATACTCTCCACTTAAATCCGAACGAAGAATCTTTACAGTGGTAGAAAACTGTATTTGAACCATGAAGTGAAAAAAGGAGACAAATGCAAAATAGATCTGATTTATGTGACAAAAGATAAACCCAGCAAAATCGACTGTAATCATTGATAAAAGAAATAGTAAACGGAGCCACCTTTGGCGGCACTGGGAAAAATATCCCACACATCAGTATGAACAATAGAGAAAGGAGATATAAAAATAGTAGTATTTTTATTAAACAGTAAAGCAGACATCTTCGCAAGTTTACAGCCACTACACTCAGAAATATCACTAATAGACACTTTGCCTAATCCACCAGATTGAACCAAATCTTTTAGGCGCTCACTAGATAAATGAACTAACCAAGAATACCAAATGAAAAAGGGGGGGAAATGTTGATCAAGGGAGAAAGATGGCATGACAATGGAGGAAGCCACTAGAATATGAAGACTTTTCATAATATATAGATCACCAGCTCTACGCCCGGTTTTAATTTGCTTATTGGACGTCCGTTTCTGTACAATACAACCAGAAGAAGAAAAGAGAACATCAAAACCAGAATTAGAAAGTTGACTAATAGACAACAAGCTAACAAACAATTGTGATATGTAAAAAACATTAAAAATAGACAAAGATGAGGAGGTAGGCGGTTCAATCGAACCAATGGAGACAACGTGTATAGGGGAGCCATTTGCAATTTGAACAGTAATAAGAGATGAAAGAGAAACACAATTACTGAGGCAGGACAAATTAGATGTCGTATGATGAGAACAACCAGAGTTGAATATCCAAATGGAGGGGGTTATACCTAAGAAATAAGAAGTATAAGAACCTGAATGAGAAGTAGACAGAGAAGCATGTGACTGAGTCCAAGAAGAAACAAGCATAGCCTGAAACTTATCTAACAGAGATTAAGACAGGAGAGATGTGGTGGCGGTAGAGATGTTGCCAATAGATGCAGGTGTGGCAAGAGCAGTTGGTGGGCGATAGGATGATGCAAAGGAACGCAAGGTGAATGAGGAAGAAGACTGGCCCTTCTGTGTTAACTTAGGGCATCCAGACTTCCAATGGCCATTTTGGTGACAAAAGCTGCACTCATCTATAATAATCTTTGACTTGGGCTTTCTCGTGACTTGAATCAGATGAGTAGGTAGCAACGGAGCCCGGGAAGAAACACCTATGGAGGAGGAAGCAATGGCAAAGGCTGGCTGATTGAGAGGGAATAGTCATCTAAGCCACTTTGGACCGTGTCTCCACCGCAACAAGTTCTCGAATAGCCCCATCAATAGACGGTAAAAGAGAACGATGAAGGATAGCACCACGAAGGGGCCCAAACTGATCACGAAGGGCCATCAGAAACTGGATAAGCCTTTGCTTCTCGCGATACTGGAGATAACTGGTTATCAATTGGAGGTTAGAGGGTTCCATAAGGGCCAGTTGATCCCAGTAAGTTGTCATCTCGTTGTAAAATTCCTAGATCGACTTATCATTTTGTTTTGCGCTTCAAATGGCCATTTTCAACTCATATTGCTTGGCAAAACTAAAAGTAAGATATATATTCTAAAGATAGTCCAGCACATGCTTAGCAGTCATATATTTGGAGAAGTTTATTCCAATACTTGGCTCTACAGAATTGTGGAATCAAGTGAGGATTTGTGCATTCTCCGTGTACCAGAGTGCAATAGATGATGCATAACCTTTAGCCTTTGAATTTGTAGGTCGAATGGTAGAACCTGTTGCGTATCCTCAACGCTTTTTTCCAAAGAGAAAATTCTTCATAACATTGGACCAATAAGAATAGTTGGTCCCATTAAGGCAAATATTGATAGCTTGCAATTTGTCGTTAGCCATAGCAAATAAAGCACAAAAGCAATATCCAGCAGTACCAAAACTAATTTCAAAGCTAAGTCTAAACATTACCAAAAATAAGAACCAGGAGCCAAACAGTGCCAAGGAGAACCAGGAACCAAACTGAAGGAAAAATAAACCAAACTACTACTGGTGAGGTCGTCGGAGTACTAAAGGAAAATGTCAAAGGTCGGCGAGGTCCCCGGAGGTAGCCGATGTGCGAAAAGAGGTCGTCGAAGATCTCGACGAGGCCAAGAAATTCTATGGTAGGCGTTGTAGGTTGGTCGTTCGAGTGCTGAAAGAGGATACCAGAGGTCGACAGAGAGGAAGAAAGACTTGACGAAGTCGTCGGTGTTGGTGGTGCAAACAACGGGTTAGATCGATGGCGCCAAAGGAAGATGACAATGGCACGAAGTCAAAGGGTTCTTGATCTGGAGTTTTGGATGTCAGCTTGGGCTTTTTTTGCGAAGGAAGATAACGACAACACATAAGTAACTTTTGAGTAGGGTTTTTTTGGTTTTTGTGCAAAAAAAACCAAAAAAACACTTGCTCTGATTACGGTTTTTTTGGTTTTGCGAAGGAAGATGACGGCGAGGAACTAGGGTTCAAAGGAAGGTGAAGATGACAGCAGCACAGAAGAGAGGGGAGGACTGCGGAAGATTAAAGTTAGGGTTTGGAACCTTGCTCTGATACCATGTTAGCAAACAAAGTAAAGACTACTATTATTATTGCGTATTGAGCGAAAATACTTGCTTTATAATGAAATAATACACCAAATATATAGGCTATAGGAATCCTAATAATGGTAATAGACTAACTAGGAAACTAAATCATAATAATGACAGTATATTCTAACAATTTTGATAATGGAAAAATATCCCAAAAAAATATATATTCTCACAAGGCTAATGATTGCCTTAGTAGTGATAGTGGAGAGTCTGTAAATAAGGAAAGGTTTCAAAGACTTGTGGGAAAACCAATGGACATATCTTTCACTAAATCTAATGTTGCGTATGCTGTGGGGGGGTTGTCGCCCAGTTCATACATGAGCATAAACCCTTTGTGCACCTTGCCGTTGTTTACCGTATTTGGAAATAACCCAAGTTTACTCTAGAGAGTAATTTTGTTCTTCAATCACAGCCATGTGAGATTAAAATTTTTCACGGATCCAGACTAGGATGTCTTTGTGATGATAAACGGTCTACTTTAGGTAATTGTACTTTTGCAAGGATGAATCTAGTTACTCAGCAAAGTAAAAAATAGATAGTGGTAGCTAAAGTGAGTGCAAAGGCAGAGTACGTAGATTTAGTTGAAAACTTGAAAACTTGTAAAAATAGAATTGACAACTTGTATGCCCCTTCAAGTATTATTGAAACATTTGGGAATTTATACTAAATGAACCTATGAAATTGTATTGTAATAATAAGGTTGCCATCAATATTGCTCACAACTCGGTGCAACATAACAAAACAAAGCATATAGAGATTACCAGGCAGTTTATAAATGAGAAATTGTGCAAGGATTTTATTTCTATACCCCTTATGAATTTAGAGGATCAATTAGCTAATATATTCACTAAAGTGCTTAATAGTAAAGTTTCACACTACTAAGCACTATCTAATTAGCTAATTAGCAAGTTAGGAATAAGAGCTATATACGCACCAATCCGAGGAGTATTATGTTTTTTTTTTAACTAGCAAATAAACACACACCCACTACTCTCACACCTTGTACTTGACAAGGTTTAAACTTGCCACCTCCCATTTTGGTCACATGTACCATTGGGCCAAAGGCCTCTTGGTGAGGGAATGTGTTATGCCACTAGTTATTTCTCTTAAAAGATATTGATGCACTCATTATTTACCTCATACTGTTTTTCCCTATTTTTATTCTTTCCACTATTTTCTCTAGTAATTCTAAATTTCTAAATAATAGTTTCTAAATTTTAATTACCCGTGTTATGTACTAAAACATCTATATATTACCCACTTGAGCATCATAAAAGATTACAAAAAGACTAAATATTAAACATGAAATTTGCATGACAAGAACAACAGCAATAATTTTATCTACAGATAAAGCATATTAAGGGTCAGAAAAAAAGGAAAACTGAAACATATATAAAGAAACCTAATTATCTAGTTGCAGAATTAATACCAGTTCTTCATCCCACCAAGCTTCCCAGCTTTCTTGGCCCTTAACTCCAATTCCACCTCTATAAAGAAGCCAATTTGTCCAATCTCTGAAGTCCTCTACTGTCCTAGAAGAGACCAAAAAAAAAAAAGAAGAAAAAGGTTACTACATAAAATTAAGCAGAACTTTAGTTAATCAATAAATTAATATACATACATAGAAAAACAGCACTTACTTCTGCCACTCAAAACCGGAAGGATTAAACAAATAGGGAGCAAAAAGCCAAGAAAGAGCCATGAACCAACTGCTAACTGTAAGAAGAATGTAGGAGAATGCTCCACCTTCATTATATCCATATGCAAGGTATACCACCAACAAAAGCACAACTTCCAATCTAATGACAACACAAAAACAAACTAAATAACTGCATTGAATCAACTGGCAGACACGCACATGTACATACACAAGGGGAGAGAAAGAGAAAGAGACCCCTTAACAAAATGACTGCGAGAGTAGAGTCTGTAATTCTCTGCAAATTTGATATGGCAGACCACAAATCCCCTACCGGTTGCTTGATACTGTCAAGAGAATAGCATTAATAATAAATCTCCATGGCAGAAAAAAAAGTAGCATGAAAAGTGTTAATGAACCAACCCTTGCACCACCATGAAGAATAGTGCGACCAAAATAATGTGTTCTTGTGCCCAGGGAGAATGTGAAGAAGACGGTACAGAGCTGAAGCTGCATAGTGACAAAACTAACAACAGCCTGCAGCAGCAATGAAAAGGAAGGCAGAAGTGTGACAGTTAAAAATTCAATTTTGCTCAAAAAAGAAAGTATGAATAATGAATGAAGCACAGATTCAAAGTAAAGAGATAGGCAGCTGAAGCAGCATTTCAAGTACTTAAAAACATCACCTATTAAACATTACGAAAAAGAAAAAGTACAAGTGAAGCACACAAAACACAGGGAGGGAGAGAGAGTGTTAAGTAGGGGTATTATTGCTCATTATATAAATAATAGTAATAAGGGAGCTAACCCTAATTCTAGTTGCTCATCAAGCTTTGTTGGCATCAGAGCAAGATCTTGTGTAAGGAAGAGTTAGTATTATCATTTTTCTCCTTCTTTCTATTCTTTTTCGTCTTTTTCCATTTTTTTTCTCTTTTGAATTCGTGATCGTAACAAATATAAATAAATAAATAATAATAAATAAATAAATTTCATCCCAAATGATCAACTAGTCCAGATCTATAGATACATGATTTTTCCCTTCTTGTTTTTGATTGTCTGATATTTTTTTTAATTTTTTTCTTTTTTCGGCGTCGATGCCATGTTCTTCGCAAATCACTGTTTTGAACCCTTTTAGTTCCAATCGATAGGTGTTTTTCTATCCATGGGTGCCGATTAGGAGTCTTCAAGGTTTGAATATCTCTGTTGTCGATCTTGAGTTGATTTTAGAGCACGACCAAAAAACTTTGCGAAGTTTCAGTTTCACGGCTAACGTTTGCGCGACTGTTTGGTCTGCTATCCGACTCCCTCAAGCTTGAATTGGTGTTGGTTGGTCCTCCGTTGTTCATGCATTCCCACAAGTTGCGGCTAGAGTTGCACTAGAATTTTTTGCGGATTTCCTATGGCGTCTAGGGTTCCCAGCTGTCATTTTGATCCTTTTTCGGCCTATAGTGTTCTAGTATTAGTTAATTTGAATGTTTTGAGTATTATTCGTTCTCTCGTGGTTCAGTTTTCACTTTCCCGTTATTCGTGTCCGTTGCAACGTTCATTGATTTCTTTGGCCTCCGACTGTTTCTTCTCGTTTCTCCATAGCAATGCCTGATACTAGCAAGCCTTTTGGTGGATTTGAGGGTATCGGGCTGCCACGTTCCGGGACTCTCCCACTGACAGTTCATCTCTTTAGATTAACCCGGTGAAATTAGATTGTAGTAATTACTTGATTTAGTCTCGTGCTAGTAATTTAGCCATTGCCGCTCACAGTGTATCTAGGTATATTACTGGAAAAAACTAAACAACCAACAATTGTGGGGCCTTCTCACACTTGATGAATAGAGAAAAATGCTCTTGTCATGTCGTGGCAATTACATTCTATCCAACCCTTCATAAGTTGCAATTTTTTATTGTTGGACACAACGCATAAGATTTAGTCTGCTGACGCTCAGACTTACTCTCAGACTGGCAATGATGCTTAACTCCATGAATTGTGGAAGAAGTTCCGTGGCTTAGATAAAAAAGACCAATCCCTAGCTCAGTATTTCGCTAAGTTGACTAGTTTGTGCAATGAGATTGATTATTATCATAATTTTCATGCTATTTGTCCAACTGATGATGTTGCCTTTCAGAAGATGGTGGAAAAGGAGCGGGTTTATGATCTTCTTGCCGGCCTAAATGTTGAATATGATCCAATATGTGTTCAGATTTTGGGTCGAGATTCGTTTACTACTTTGAGGTAAGCGTATGCTTATGTTTAGCAGGAAGAGAGTGGGCGCCAGGCAATGGTTCCTCTTTCTAGTTAGGGGCGTTTTGTGCTAACTATTACGTCTCTCACCCGTACAGGCCAACCTCCTCATTCTAAATCTAGGGAGAAGAGTGAATCAATAGCTCGAGATCAGTAAATCTAGCCTATTCCTGCGTACCAAACGATCTCTTTAAGCCTATTTATATCTATTTTCCATTCATTAAATTCATGTTAATCGCAAATAATATCTTTTAATTGATTTCCCCCTAATGCAATGTCATGTATGATAGATCATATTTAAAAAACAACCTCAAAGACAACAAATATAAATTATTTGAGAGTTTGGAGCATAACTATTAATTGCAAAAAGTGGGAAAAAGACAGTAGAACTAAAATGATGGTAACAATATTTGATAAATATTGGAATTGGAGAGTTTGACTTAGAATAGAGATGGGCTGACACGTTAGGAGAAAAAAGTCACGCATGAACATACAATACGTTGCATTTAAAAGTTGGTTCATAAACACACACACACACACACACACACATATCGATGATTTCTTCAATAGTTTCATCCAGAAATAAATATAATTATTCAAGTTCAACACGCTTCAATATACTTGATTTAATTGTTAGATTTTTATCTTCACAATAGGTTGTTTTCTAAAAGGTTCCGTGTGAATGCTATATGTGAGGTTAAAAACATTCATAATTAATTTAGTGATTTTTTGAGTAACTTCAGTTGCTTAGATAAATTTAACTGTATAAGTTTAATATGTTCATCTTCTTAACAGAATTAAATTTTTTCAAAACTATTTCATAAGCACATTATAAATATGTTTAAGAACATTCAGAATTAATTAAATGATTCTTTAAGTAAATTTTCGCTGCAAAGATAAATTTAACATGTTAAACACAAACAAAATTGAACTTTTCAAATCTGTTTCACATGCATGTATAATATATTTAGAAACATTCACAATTAATTTGGTAATTTTTGGAGCAACTTTGTAGCGGACCTCCCACCAAATCTCCCTTGACTTTCTCAATGTAGACAAATGTACATAATAGATTGGTTTAATTTTCCAGCAGGGAAAAAGAACATTTACATCACAGCAAATAAGGTCTTCATTTTCTTATTCACAACTAATTAGGCACACAGGGTGATGATAATACAAAACAAAACTTACAATCGAATTGTGCACAGGAAAGTCAAGCAATTTAGAGGTTGATTTGATAAAATGCACAGAAAGAAAAAAAAAAAAAAGAAGCAATTTCCTCCAGACAGAAGTATCAATGGAAAATGATAGTTCACAAAAACCAAGGGCATCAGCTCTTGAAAAATCAATAGAAAATGAAATTTTTACCATGAAACATGTACAATAACATCATTCATGAATAAAAACTATACCCTGAAAAATCCCTGCTCCAAGATGAAACTCAAAATCATTGGCACGGCAGTGAAAACACCAATTTGAAAGAGAAACTGTGCATTCAAAGCAGCATCCAGAGAAGTATTTCGCAAAATCTCAGCTCTCACTTGTATGCCTTCACCAACTCCAGATAGTGCCTGAAACAAGATCACATCAAAATTTCCTAGCCTGAAATAAGGAATATATTTACAATCCCTCCCAAACACACCCACCCACTATAACACCAAATCCCCAAGATGCTCTATTTTGTGGTTAAGGTTTCCCATGGCAGGAAGTTTAAGCACAAAAATTAACACCTATTTATAACAAACTGGGTAGAAAACTTCGACCTTGCCAACTGGTAATGAAAGAGCAAAATCAGGGTAAATATCAATCCATATTATGGGTAAAAAAAAAGCAATCGAAAGAAATAATTCTTGCAGTAGATCAGATAGAAAGCTTACCAAATATGCCCTCCCGTAAAGGAAAATGTACACAGTCAGCACAGTTAACTGCACAAAGTTAGAAGTCATCCTGTTAGGAATTGAGCAATAATTCAAGTATAATATGCAACATTCTATCCATATACAGCAGTTGCATGATTGGACACATTGAACTTATCAATGGCACTCGACCCTAAAACTCAAGCAGTTCGAGATGCCAAGCTACAAGGGATTAGGCTCAAAGTCATATATCAAACTTGCAATTAACTTGAATAACATAAACAAAGTTTATTTCTTATCTTAATCTTTTTTCCCATTCACTAAACTTTTAATAAACTGTATAAAGTTCATTGTATTACTTAAACGACATTCTTTTACATTACTATATATCACGTGAACCTAGCAGTTAACACAGAAGATTATAATTAGCAGATGCAAAATAAGGAGTAACATGACATCAAAACATTGAGGATACTAAACAAAAACATCTTGAATTGTAATCTTGCATGAAATGCATGAGCAGTCTCAAGAAAATTAATTTACAAGAAAGTTATTCAAAAAAGTATTCCCCTTCCAACAGGTTCATATTTTACGCACATACCATTGAAAAAAATATTGCAACGACCAATAAACTACCAACATATCTTTACAAATTCCAACATTTCAATCCAACTACAAGGTTTCACCATATACAAAAAAACGAACCAGATTCAGACATTCCGTCATTCAAGCAGAACTTACAACATTGCAATGATTCACAGTTGAAGATTAAGGAAATTGCATACCATAGTACAAAAATAATATCCAACAGTAGTGAAGTAGAATGACATCATTCGAAGGAAATCAAAAAGCTGCCCGAGTCTGTAAACATCTCTACTAAGAACTTGTTCGCCGTTACCACCAGCAACTTTCCCTTCAAACAGGGCAATTTGATTAAGCCCAACATCTCGTCCCTTGCCAACCTGTATAAATTTCAGTCAAAAAATCATTTTGACCCCAATACATTTACAAACTAATAGAATCAACCTTACCTGAATGTATTCATGGTGAGTAATATTTCCCTGGCGCAAAGTCGAATTAAAGCCTGCATTAAACCACAATAAATCATAATTATCATAAACTATAAAATTGTTCAAGATGGTTAGTTATCAATAAATTTTAAGGGGGTTACATTATTTTAAATCACATGACAGTAAAAATCATAGATAGAATGCAACATTATAGAGATAATTAGGTGTCAACCAAAGCCTGACTTGGACAGTATACAATACGGAATGGAGCATAGAGGTTGCAAGTGGGTGAAGATAAACTAAAACCTTCTACGAAGCACAAAGAAGCATGGCCGTATAATGTATTAGCATGCAGTGGTCCAAGGATAATCATATCGTTTCATCAACATTATTCTACCATTAGTTTGGAGCGCCTTCTCTCTACTGTTATAAGCCAAGAGCTGAAAAATGGAGTAGGCTTCTTTGTGGTCCCATCCACCAAGCTAACCCTGCTAGACATCAATGTTTTACGAGTGGATCGGCCAATGTATAGAACCTATTTTCTTAGGCATTATTTTGGGGAAACCAAAAAAATTTCACTGTTAAATTGACTAGAATAATTGATAACAAATCTTGTACGATTAGACATATCAGCACACCAGTTAAACTCTTCCCCACCCCCGAAAACCTACACACACACAAAGGAAACTGACTAATATTAGAGGGGGCGTGGATAGTACATTTTTCTAGGAGGACTTGGAAAGGCAAAAATAAAGAGCCCTACTTTTTCTTTCTTTTCTTTCAATGCAAATGGATGTAGCTTATTCTATATTTAGTCATCCTGACTTAGTATGGAAAGATATATTTGTTTTACAAAATATGTCAAGCACTTCCCCCCAAATATTTGGTTTGTGAAAAACATATTATATGCCATCCACAACTACTTTGAGCACTTAAGACAGAATTGCACTTTATTCTATAAAGTCTTCCACCACCAGTAAAAACAATGCAAACAAAATTATTTTAACACAGTGAGCATTATTGATAAAACCACAAGAATACACATAAGACCATACACATGCCCACAGTTTCCTATCAAGACTTTTGAGGAATTAGATCAATATCATCATTAAGAAAGTTTTGGAAAAGCATGTGAAACAAAGGTGCACCCGGATTTAGGCTCTAAATGATCTGTACAAACCTTCCGTGGAGCATGATCCACTCAAATTAAAGAGACTCTTTGGTTCATATCCAAAAATAGCAATGACAACTAATTAGAGTTGACATGAAATGGATTACAGAAGAAGACATATTTGATGAATGAATGATTCAATCCCTTCCTACTCAGTATTTTGTACAATAGCACCATGAATAGCACATAGCAAAGCCACACCCTGGGGTCAGTTTGTCTGGTCTAATCGAAGTCAACTGACTCACACGGAACACTGGGTAAGTTTTCTCCGAGTTGGTCTAAGTAAACTATCAATTAGCACCAAGGAGATTATCTCTCTTAATAACCCCCCACCCCCCTGAAAAAAAAAACAAAAGACTCGTAAATAAATAAAGCATAAAGCTGCATTTTGAAGGAGGTTGAAACATGTTCAGTTCATTTTTTTAAATGAAATTGTTTTAAATTATTATTTGGTTGAATTCTTTATCCAAAAGAACTTCAGTACAAATGAAGTGGTCGGGGCCAATTAAGTACCTTAAATTAAAAACAATCATTATTTCTTAAATATATTTTTTAAAAATTAAATTAAAAGTTTAAAAAAAACACAAACCAAACAAATTTCTAAGATTCCTTTTTCAAAATGTGTCAAAACAAATCTTTTTTTTATTTCACAAAACAAAAACGAACAAAAACAAGATGAAGAACTCATCCGAATTAGGATAACACAGAAAAACACATTAACTAAAAAAAATGATCATCTCATCCGAATGGTTGTCTTGCAAGCAAAACAGACATACCTGCAAAGATATCTTCACTAATGTTGATTACACGAGAAGCTTTGCTGATACCACCCCGTGTTATATGGAAAACTCGATCAAATACATCTGGATGACCATAATGCATACGGACCCTGAAAGTTCATTTTAGGATCTAAGTTCTAATTACAGGAAGTCTACCAAATCAATAGAATAATAAACAGGAACTTACTTCAATGGTTTTGCAAGAACGCGCTGACCAAGGGTTACAAAACTACTTTCTTGATTGGACATGAAAGAAGCTAAAGATGAGACACTGCATAAATCAGGTTAAAAGGGCATAACTGTGAGTCAGAGGGAAGCACTGAAGCACAGCAACAGAGAGACAGGTATCCAGATGGATACAAACCTTCCGGTAAAGACATGTTCCCTTACACCAAGAATGGTAGCAGGACGAATGCCATGGTCGCAATGGAATTCTTCAAGAAGATTTCTCATCTTCAAAGCTTCCTCGAAATAATTATCCTACGCCAAAAGCAATTAGAGGAATAATGAGAGAATAACGCAGCAACTGATGAAAGACTACACAAAATTTCATACTAATAGCATACCATATGGAGCAACCACAACCTCTGAATAATCACAGCACGCTAACGGTGATTACTTGAATGCTCTTTAATCATAATATTATGATAACAATTGACTTTTTTGAGGATTATCTGGAAGCTCACTTCAGCAAGTGATTACATACATAACATTTCTAAATAGTTGACATGAGTTCCTGCCATAGACATGGCACACACTTTGGAAAACCTCTCTATTTATTTATTTATTATTATTATTTTGACAATCGACTTAGGCTGAACTTTCTAATGGTAACAAAAAGTAAGTTAATAATGTATTGAGGAGATTAAGGTTCAAAAGAGCCAACTCTGTCAACATCCACAAATTAAGTGCAATAAAGGTCAGAATAGGAGGGGCTTTTCAGAAAGGTGATAGTGATACAAGTGTCAGAACATTAGGTACCACATTTGTTACCAGTGTTTCCGTCAATTCATTCCAAGTGTAAGAAAGGAACATCATTTAAACAGGGCAAAAAAAATCTAGTGCCTTGACATTCTGCAATTCTTCATGTAGTTGGTTATCTCATTTAATCAGGGCAGTAAGTCACATGTATAGGGTGACACCTGGTCCATATCACAGACAATGCCTGAAAAGGGAGAAGCAAATTAGGGCTTAAAAAAGCAAGAGTTCAAGGCTCTGGAAGAAGATTCAAGGAAGTGTGTGTCAGAAGAAGACCGGAAGATTAGATATCTGAGATTGCAAACTTCAATCGGTTTAAGGATCTTCACAAAGGGGCGATTGATTTTGATGAAAAGAAATGGAAGCCTCTGATTTGATTCACAACACTAATCAGAATTGATTTCGATGTCGGCAGCAACCAGATTCAGGATGTATTGGGCTTTCAGAAAAATTGGACTTTGGAGGAACAAAATTTTAATGCATTTAAGGCTCTGGCAGATTTGGAGAATTAAGGGGAGTCTGAGGGTGACATGTGGGATCCGAACAAGACAGGACAGGATATGTTGGCTCAGTCAGATGAACTTTCAGTAGTTACAGATTTGGGAACATTAACCAAAGGGCTCCTTACAGTTGGTCAGTTGGATGGCAATGAGCAATCAACTTAGAATCATATGATGCGTGTTAAGAATAATGGGAAGCCATATCTTAATAGGTAGGCAAACATTCTTATTTATAATAAAACTAGGGAACAACTATTACAACCATATACCCACACACACCAGATAATAATTATATAATAATAATAATAATAATAATAATAAGCTATAAACACCCCCCTCAAGCTAGAGCATATATATCTACCAAGCCCAACTTGTTACATAAATAGAAAACACGTGGACCCGATAAAGATTTAGTGAAAATATTAGCCACTTGTTCTCTAGTAGGAATAGATCCAAATGTAATAACTCATTTCTGATATTCCTCACGGATAAAGTGGCAGTCAACCTCAATGTGCTTTGTTGGCTCATGAAACACTGGATTTGTGGCAATATAAATAGCATAGGTATTATCAACCCAGAGTTTGGCGGAGGCTTCAAGGGGAATTTGTAACTCTATCAAAATCTGTTGAAGCCACATAATCTCAGCAGTTGCTAATGCCATAGCATGGTATTTGGACTCAGCACTGGATCGGGATACCACAGTCTGCTTCTTGCTCTTCCAAGAAATCAAATTTCCACCAACAAACACAGAGTAACTAGATGTGGATCGCCTGTCAAATGTACATCCAGCCCAATCAACATGAGAGTACCCTTCTATTCTCATATGGCCATGATTAGAAAACTGAACTCCCTTGCCAGGATTTTTGTGTAGGAATCGAAGAATACGTAACACTACTTGCAAATAGGGAACACGGGAATCAGATAAGAACTGACTCACTACAGTTACCGGATAAGCAATATCTGGACAAGTCATGGTAGTAAGATAGTTAAGCTGTCCTACTATACGTCGATATTGTTCAGGATCCGAGAGAACCACTCCTTCTTTCGGCTCTAGCTTGATATTAGACTCCATAGGAGAGTCCACTCCTTTAGTATTCATATATCCTGCTCGCTCTAGAATGTCAAGAACATACTTCCGCAGATAGATGAACACACATTTTGTATTCCTGGTTACTTCAATACCCAAGAAGTATTGAAGTTCACCAAGATCTTTCGTCTGAAACTTAGTGCCCAGAAATGATTTAAAAGTAGCAATCCCTTCACTGTCACTTCCGGTAATAACAATGTCATCTACATAAATCACAAGTAATATGCAACCTGCTGAGGTATGTCGAAAGAAGACAGTATGATCCGTTGCTAACTGCCGAAGGCCAAATTCTTGGACGACTGAGCTGAAACGGCCAAACCAGGCCATGGGAGACTACGTCAGACCATATAATGAACGCCGTAGACGACAACCATGATTAGACCCCCCCTGAGCAACAAAGCCAGGTGGATGCTCCATATAAACTTCTTCCTCCAGATCACTATGCAAAAAAGCATTTTTCACGTCCAATTGATATAAAGGCCACTGATAGGAAGCAGCCAGAGACAAGAATAGACGAATGGAGGCCATTTTCGCAACAGGGGAGAAGGTTTCAAAATAGTCAAGGCCATAAGTCTGAGTATAGCCCTTGGCCACCAAACGGGCTTTCAACCTCTCAATAGTGCCATCAGAATGAAGTTTGGCAACATACACCCACTCACACCCGATAGCTGTCTTCCCAGGAGGAAGGCTCACTAGGTCCCATGTATGATTAGCCTCCAGAGCATTCATCTCCTCAATCATAGCTTGACGCCAACTAGGATGAAAAAGGGCATCGACAACAGAGCAAGGTAAAGAATGCTGATCAAGGGTAGTAATACCCTTTTAGATAGTAGTAGGTAAACCACGATATGAGGTAACATATAAGGGATGATCCCGACAACTATGAAACGACCTGTGTAAAGCTAAAGGAGAATCGCTTACCTGATCAGAGGCCGGATCCAGCGGAAAGGAGACTTACTTTGGTAGAGGAGAGGTGGTGGGACCGGGAGAAGATGGTTATGAGGATGAGAAGGGCACAAGTGTCTTTGGGATAGCCGGAGAAGTCGTCTCAAAAATGTCAACATGGGACCGGGGAACTGGAGGCGGGGCCACCGGGAAATCGGTGGAGGAGGGATACATCAGAATCTGATCTGAATCATCAGCACCAGTGAAGACAAGTGGAGTCGCTGATGCATAGAATGAAGTAGACTCAACAAACACCACATCTCGAGACACTAGGAACCGTCGCAAGTCAGAACTGTAACAACGATATCCTTTCTGTGTCTTAGAATATCCCATGAAAACACACTTTAGAGCTCGAGCATCTAATTTGGTCACATTCAGCCTCGTATCGCGCACATAGCACATACACCCAAAAATCTTTAGTGGTAATGAAAAAAGAATCTGCTGAGGAAGTAAAAACCGACAAGGATGTAGCACCATGGAGGATAGAAGACGGTAATCGATTAATACGATAGCATGCTATCAAAACAGCTTCACTCCAGATGTCTATTCTTTGGGAACATCATTTGGAACATAAGGGCACGAGGAGTTTTCAATAGATGTCTATTCTTCCTCTCAGCCACGCCATTCTGTTGTGGAGTGTCAGAACATGATGTCTGCTGAATAATTCCATGGGTGCGCAAGTAGGTACCCAACACGCAACCAATGTATTCACCCCCATCACTGCAGAGAATCTGAATAGTCTTTCCAAATTGAGTTTGGATTTCTGGACAAAAATTAATGAAGACAGTCGATAATTCAAAACGCTTCTTCATAAGATAAAGATAAATAATTCGAGAATAGTCATCCAAAAACGTGATAAAATACCGAAATCCAAATAAAGATGTGACAGGATACGGACCCCATATATCTGAATGAACAAAAGAAAAAGGAATCATGGTCCGATTATTATTCCTTGACACATAAGGCATACGCAGGTGCTTAGCAAAACGACACGACTCGCATTCTAACTGTGTAGCTTGACTGAAACTGGGACATAATTTCTTCAGACTCGGCAAGGAAGGATGGCACAACCGACAATGTATATCCAAAAGCTGAGATGACTGCCCGGAGCATGCAACATATGAAGTCTCATCCATCATATACA
>JAOTRH010000006.1:14822340-14860192 GCA_034768845.1 Heliamphora exappendiculata | reverse complement strand
AGGAAAGAATGTTACTGAGCACTGCAAATCTTTTGTAATACAACTCACTGATAGCAGATTAAAAGGATTAGCAAGAGTATGTAAAACGTCAGAGATGATAAGAGATAGAGATAAAGCATCTACTTCCTGTCCTTTCACCTCTAAGGTTTCTCCATTGGCAACAAGAATTCCACTATGTTCAGGGGTCAATTGATAAGACCAGAAGAACCTGTGGAGTGAGTCATATGTGCAGATGCACCCGAGTCTATAACCCATGATCTGGGAGTAGCCATGCATGCAGCAAGGTTACCTGCAACTGTAGCTGATGGAATGTCGACTGTGTTCCCAATCCTCATCTGGATAAACTGATCATACTCCTCCTGAATCATATTGATAGTCCTCCTCTCAGAAGAAGAGGCAGGAACATCATAATCGGTCACTGCATTGGCCACATAAGAAGTAGGACGCCCATGTAGCTTCCAACACGAGCTTTGCAAGTGTCCCTGCTCTCCACAATAATAGCATGGCCTGGTGTCACGTCCACCACGGCCTCTGCCTCGTCCTCTATCACGGCCTCTACCTCGTCCTCTATCACCACGGCCTCCATGACGACCTCTACCGCGAACACCTCCTCGACCTTCGCCCCGAAATGCACCTAGGGCTGTGTGATCACCCTGGTCAGTAGTAGTAATACGAGGCCCGTCGGTACTAATTGCTCTGTTCATTCGCCTGAAAACCTCAAATAAAGAGGGAATATCTGACCCAGCCAAAATCTGTGAACTTGCTGAGTTAAATTGCTGGTTCACCCAAGCTAAGAAACACACAACCAAGAACTGCATCCTTTTGCTTTCTGAAAACCTCGTACCGATTGGTGAAGGGGACCAAACGATCATATTCATCTGGTAATACCTTGAATTCCGTGTAATAGTTTGAGAAAGGCCATTCTCCCTGCTGTATCCTGAAGATACTCCGCATTACATCATATAATCGGGACAAGTCATTAGTCGAGGTAAATGTCTCCTCGAATATGGCCCATACCTCTCGAACAGTCGCGGCATTAGCCACCACAATCTCAACTGAGGACTCCATTGAATTCAACATTTTACACAGTAATCGGGCGCCATCTCGCTTCTACCGCTTATACTCATCAGATCCCTTCTCCGGAGGATCTTCAAACAAATGGTCTTCTTTTTCCATACCTTCAACTAAAAGTAATACATTTTTCTTCCATAATACATATGTTTGCGGTCCAGTCAACTTCGAATCCACCAATCGCGTGGATGACGAAAACACATCCGTGATTCCTCCTTTTCTATTAGGTCTCACTAGAGAATCCTCAACTCTTGTGGAACTTTCCTTCGATATCACAATAACTCAATGACAAACCTCAAGGAATCACGAGGAAACAAACCAACAAGCAAAAGGACGCACCCACACCTTCAATCATTCATATATGGACCGCGAATCACACCGTCAACTTATCTTCATAAAATAGGAAATACTGCAGTAGCCCTTAGACCCTCAAACCAACAGTCGGTGAAAGGCCCTTAAACTGCGAATCGCACAGTCGCCGGAACAATTTTCGGCCGCCGAAAAAGTCGCCAGAACAGTCGTCGATCGCCGAAAAAGTCGCTGGAAAAAGGAGAAGTCACCAGAAAAACGACAGAAGATGCTATTGATGCTGAGCAAGGACAATCAACGCTGGAAAGTGAGAGATTCGAGGCCATCGGTGCTGGGAACAGGGAGAACAGGGTTCGTTGGCACCAGAAAGAGAGAGCAGAGGTCGCCGGCGCTAGAAGAAGGGAGAAACAGGATCACTGGTGCTGGAGAGAGGCGATCGAGGGCTGTAGAAGGGTCGTCGGTGCTATCGGTGCTGTAGAAGGTCGTCGGTGCTTGTAGAAGGGTCGTTGGTGCTGTAGAAGGGTCGTCGGTGCTTGGAGAAGGGTCGTCGATGGCTGATGTTAGTCGGCGAGTACTATGGCTTAGGGTTGATGGTTGGCGAGTACTGATTTAAGGTTTGGTGAGTATTGTGGCTGTGGCTGTCAGCACGGGTGGCTGGTGCACTGGTTTAGGGTTTCGTGGCTATAGCTAGTGGGTGGTGGCGATCGGTGCTGTAGAAGGGTCGTCGGTGCTTGTAGAAGGGTCGTCGGTGCTTGTAGAAGGGTCGTCGGTGCTGTAGAAGGGTCATAGAAGGGTCGTCGGTGCTTGGAAAAGGGTCGTCGGTAGTCAATGTTGGTCGGCGAGTACTATGGCTTAGGGTTTGATGGTTGGCGAGTACTGGTTTAGGGTTTGGTGAGTATTGTGGTTGTGGCTGTCGACACTGGTGGCTGGTGCACTGATTTAGGGTTTCGTGGCTGTGGCTGGTAGGTAGTGGCTGGTGGTTGTCGCAGGAGGAGGGAGACTAGGGTTAGGGTTTCATGAAGGCTATGGTTTTACCTTAACTTTGATACCATGTTAAGAATAATGGGAAGCCATACCTTAATGGGTAGGCAAACATCCTTATTTATAATAAAACTAGGGAACTACTATTACAACCATATACCCACACACACCAGATAATAATAATAATAATAATAATAATAAGCTACTAACAATGCGCAATATAGGGGATGGAAATCAAATTCGTTTAGTATCTAGTTTTCTATTAATTAGGAGTCTTAGAATTATATTTACTTTTTTTTTGTTAAATATTATAATTTCCTATCTTAGTAGAGTTTTTATTTGGCATTGTAATAGTTAGTCCCTGCTTGGTAAACTAAGCCATTTAGACCAAAAAAAAAAAAAAATCTAAAGTGAAACTAAGTAAGGTCTTTTGGTAAATTAGCTTTTTTAGCTAACAAAGTAGGTCGTTTAGTAACTTAAATTTTTGTCTTTCTAGCCCTTTGTCTAAATGGAAATATTACCTTTCATTAATAAATATTAAAAATAACTTGTAATATGTAAGAAGGGCATTTTGACTTTTCATTAGGTTGTTATATGTATTGGAGTAGAGAAAACAAAACTTAGCGTTTTCTTGACCTTTTTGAAGAGGCAAATAGACTACTTAGTTTTTTGGCATTTTTTGTCAAAAAGCCAAAATCCTAGCTGAAAAGCTAGTTTACCAATCAAGACCTTAGTCTAGGATTAATAGAATTAAGTTGATTAAGGTTGCGGCTTGTGTGTTTAAGGTTGTGGCACACGTGTGTTTTTTCTTCCCTTTTCTTCCCTATTTTTTCCTTCCTGAAAACCTCACACAAATAGATTTCAAATATTGGCACATATCCATACAACTTCAGAAAAATTGAGACCAATTTCTTAGAAGATACTTTAGACGGTCGAGAAAATGAATGTTAGGATCAAATAGAAGTTGTTGATGAAACATAATGTTCATTTGATAGAAAGCTTGGAAGGTGTTGAAGTTCAAAATATTGTACTTGAATGCTAAGAAGATACTAGGAAAATGTTTTGCAAAAATAATAGCTTCTTGAACACGAGAATGAACATAAATTGTCAGGTCGTATTAACATGCTAAACCGAGTGGTCAAATGAATTTATGAACGGGCAACTATTATAAGCAATACCTCTCACTTTTTTATTCCCTCGGTTACGGCTTTTGCACGCATAGGGTTGTGGCACACGTGTGCTTCTTCTTCGCTTCTCTTCCCTCTCTCTCTCTAAAAATATAACAACTAAGGTTTTTCTTAGGTTTTCTTTAGGGGGAGGCGGCAGCAACGCTCCCCTCCCCCAGATCATCCATTCTTCCTTTTTTCTTTTTCTTTTTTATCCATTGTTTTTGTTTTCATCCTCATCTTTTTTTCTCAAGTTTCAGTTTTTTCTAAGTAGTTTTTTTTGTCTTTCTCTGTATTACGTTTTCTTCTTTTTTTTGTTGGTGACCGAATAACTACTATCTACCGACGACGAAACCATTTTGATTCGGCAAGCTTCCATTTTTCAGCAATGAATCTTGATACCCTTAACGCGAAAGTAGAAACAATATTCCACCACCATCTTCTTAGATCTGATTTCAGATTTGTTTGCATACCATAGTCTAACGCCACTTATTGTGTTTTATCATGTTTCTCGTCTATCTCCGGTTAATAAAATGTCAACCTTGTAAAACAGAAGTGGAGACAATGATTCTTTTGAAAAAAGTTGCAGATCAGTAAAATATAAGGTTATTTTTTCTTCCATTTTTTGTTTTATGTAATGTTAGGTTCTCCTCTCGTAAGAGTTTGTATTTTCTTGGGTGGAAGTTTGATATCCTTTCTTTGTGAATGTTATTTCTCCTTTTGTGAGGGAACTTTACTCTTTTTTAGAGCTGTTTTATTTATGCTAATAAACTCTTTTGTTCAATTTATTGCCGGTCTGAAATATATTTAGACCTAGTACCTCTTTCCTGATAAAAAAAAAAACCTCACATAAATAGATTTCAAATATTTGCACATATCCATATAACTTTGGAAAAATTGTGAGCCAATTTCTTAGAAGATACTTTAGACGGTCGACAAAATGATTTTTAAGATCATATGGAAGTTGTTGATGAAATGTAATGCTCATTTCATAGAAAGTTTGAAAGGTGTTAAAGTCCAAAATGTTGTACTTCAACGCCGAGAAGATACTAGGAAAATATTTTGCAAAAATAATAGCTTCTTGAACACGAGAATGGGCTCAAAATATCAGGTCGTATTAACATGCTAAACCGATTCTTCAATCCGGTTAGAGAGGACTGACATTATTGGAGTAGGGAAATTTTCTTTACAATTTCAAACCATATTTGGTAGATTTCAACGCTGCTGGGAATCTGGGACACTAAAACCAAATTCTATAACAACTATTTTAAAAATATTTTTTACATACAAACAGGAAATCAAGGGATTTTGAATTCTTAAGTTAAAAAAGGTCAACTGTGTTTGGATCATGAATTTTGGGAAGGGATTTAGATGAAAAAGAAGAGGAATTAATAGGCAAGTCTGAGCTAGTATTATTTTATCATGGGATCCCAAGTTGTATTTTTTCAAACTTCAAATGTGTTTCGTGTGCATATCTATGGGCATGTTTCTCCACCAAGTATCTGAAATGGATTTGACCCTAAAAACTAAAAAATTCAAGAACATGTTTAAACAAGTGTGTAATGTGTGTTAGGAAGTGTCCGACGAGTGTCGGTATCCAACATGTGTCCAACACAAACAAACAACATTCCTAGAAATATCAATGCTTCTATCAAATCACATCGGAAGTGAAAAAACACACATACACGCACAGACAAATATCAATATGCATGCATCAACTCTTAGCAAAATCATAAAGCACAAACATAACGTTCAACAAGTCCTTGAGAATTTTCGAAATTAGCTATGCAACACTTAGTCACCTGATTCATGTCAATTGTCTGCACTGCATTTCCACGGGTAAATATGATAGCATGGTTTTGATTTTCAGGCTTCCCTTCACCAAGTTTAGGGTTTCCAGGCAGCTTTATAGAGTAAACTTCCTGAAGAAAAAGAGTACCAAAAAATAGGATCACCCAATAATGGGAAAGATTTTGCAAGAAAACAAGAACACGCCCATTTAACTCGTTACGAAAGGAAACTGTAGCCAAAACAACACAGTAAAAACAAGCTCTATTAACTAAACTACTCTCAAAAAGATTGATCTTTACATATAAAATTTTAAAGCTGCACTGCATGATAAATAGACCTGCTACAACTCCATATATTTGGGGGTTGAGCTGAAGTAGAATAAACACATAATTTAATGGCCATGCATAGTTGTCAAATCGTGAATCGAATCGTAAATCAAATTGTGAATCAAAATCCTAGTGTTTTGTGAATTGTGAATCAAATTGAATCGAGAATTGTAAGATTCGGCATGAACGATAAAGATGACATTTAAACGCTTCATATGTACAAAATAAAATTAATAAATTCATATTAACACAATTATACAATAAGAATATGATTATGCAATCTAAATGTGAAAGACATTTACATTCTTTACAAGACACCGTAACTCAAATTCAACTAACCATAAAATTCTTTAAAAATCATTATATATTCTCATTGGGAATTCAAAAAATTGACTATAAAATCTGAAACTAAGTAAAATAAGAGATGAGAGATTAAATATGAAATACTTCAAAATATATTTTATATGCTTATTCCTAAGAAAGAAACGTTTAGAAAAGATGTGGAACCATTGAGTCGAATGATTAAAGTCATGTCATCTAAAAATTACGTTTGTTTCACTAAAATGAAAATAAATAGTATATCAGAAGTAATGCTTTCATCATAAACATTCTGGAAAATGTATTTTGATATTTTTTTTACCTAAAAGAAATATATAAAAAAAAGTGGAGAATTTATTGGATCTGCCAAGTTCTTATTAAGTTCTCTAATCTCCAAATGAGCAACAAATTACGCATGTTTATTTTTTATTTTCACAATAACCACACTGAGTTTTCTTAAGGCATTTAAAAAGGAAAAAAAAAGGTAAATAGAGAATTCAAAATTTATTAAATCTAATAATTTTAAATATTACATAAATCGTAAATAGTGAATCGAATCGTAAATCGTAAGATTCAACACGATTCTGTTACAAAATAGATTCGCTCATAAATTCGTATCACTTTATGTATGAATTATGAATTGAATCGTGAACTGAATCATGAATTGTAAAATTTTAATAACTATATGGCCATGGGAATCTCGCTAAGAAATATCAAAACTCACACGAAGCCACACAATTGCAAGATTCCAAATTCTAATCTCCTTCCCCTTCCATATTAAGTGGCAAAGAGAGACAAATGAAACTAAGATCAGTACGACAAATAGCATCCTCTTCTCTGGAGCCCATGGCTTCCGCATGCACAAACCAGTTTCTTTTTCTTCACCATCATTTTGGAAGACAACTGGAACCAAATTCTGATAAGCCAAATAGAACCGTAGCACTATAATTCCCAAAACCAAAGAGAATGCCAAATCACTTTTGAACAAATTGATGGCAGCCAAAACCAAAATCACTTTAAACCAACTTCTCTATGACACAAAAAAGTCTAACAAAGGTATCCACTGATCCATTTCTGATCAATATTTGTTCCAATACACATTTGTTTTCATTTTCTTCTATAGTTTTTTACCTTTAATTGGATAAGTTATTCACTCTAGTTCATAACGTCAAAAAGGAGCAAATGAGATGTTTCCATTAATATTTGATATTTCCAGTCTTATTCCCAAAATTAAGAATTCCAAATCAGAAACAAAAATTGCAATTTGGTTATTTTGGCTGCGAGTTTCAATGCCCAACCATCAGAATGAAGAAACAAACCACATATAGCTGATCAAATGTGTGAACAAGCAAAAGATAACAGATATTAAATATAGAGGAATAAAGAGAAGTATCTATAACCTTGTCTTTGCCATTGATATCAGCTTTCACCAGTTTGGAGTAGTATTCTGTCTGCACTTTACCATCCTTTAAGGTCTCAACCACATCAATGAAAGCAACTCGAAGAGCTTCATTTCTGATAAGAGAAGTCAACAGAAAACTCAGAACAGGAAGAATAGTTAACATAACTCTTATGTAATTCAAGATTAAAAAAATAGGCAAATGCTGAAAATCTTCAATTTTCCAAAGAAAATTCAAGGAATCAAATATATAAAAAGCTAATAACTTGCCTCTGCATTAGCAACGCAATGTCTGCAGCCTCAGGTTTTTGTTCTTCTTTCTGTTTCCCATATATCTGACACGTAACAACATATGTGAATTTCAGATCTGCCTGAGCTCGTGCCTCTGGAGATAACTCAAAACCTTGAGTATCACTTGCATCTTTACTGGATACTGCATCTTCCACATCTGCCATTACCTCAAAACGGTAAGGTAACGGAAAATAACTATGACAAATTTGACCACAATTTAATGTGCAAACCTCCAGCAGTCATCCTTTCCAGGTATGTTTGAAGCATCAAAGCTTTTCTGTAGTACATCATTCCGCGAACTAGATGAAGCACAGAAAGAATCAATAACAGCAAGTTTCCATAAACAAGGACAATAATGTTATTAATACATATCCAGGGAATGCATCAGCATTTCAAAAACCAGGTATAAATAGAAAGCAAAATCTACCACCAAATAACTTAAGATAGACCATACTAAGCTTGTTAAATTCAGAAAACTAGCAAAACATACAGATTAAACAACCTAATAAAAGAACATTTTAAGAATAATAAAACAGGTGGTTTCCATCCACCCAACGCTAAGAAAAGATGCCAGCTATTTACAATCTATAGAAAAAGAAAACATTACACATCATGACATCCTTTTTCCAAAAAGCATTGCATTTTGGAACTGTATATTGTTGGAGAGCTTGATATACATTGTTGGTCCCCTTTCCTAACAATTTAAGTTTTTAGATGAGTTAGTGACTATCAAATTAATATGGTATCAAAGCTTTGTTCCAGGTAGTTTGGGTTCAAGTCCCGTGATATGCATTTATTTTTCCAATTATGCTTGTTATTGTGCACTATGTTCTGCATTTGTTGTTACACTTATTCAGTTCGTTTGTATGCCTCTCCACGTGCAAGACGGGGTCACACATGAGGAGAAATGCTGGATAGCTTGGTAAATATTGGCATGCTTATTTCCTAACAGTTTAAGCTTCTAAACGAGTAAGCTACTAAAAAATTAATATATATAAATATATAATGAAAAATAGCTTCGAATGCTGTCCATCAACTTTACAACCGGAAAACAGACGAGTAAACACCAAGCATAAGATACACTCCAAAATATGTTATGATTCTGATGGTTCATGAGTAAAATATTTAATCAAGGCCTTGAAAAACAGCGTGACAATTGAGCATTGGCAGCCAGCATTAAGTCTTAGACAAGAAACAACAACATGCTACGAACATAATAAGCCAAAATGGTTGTAAAGAATTCATATAAATTCATGGAGAGAAAGATGTCAACAAGGATGAAGAGAAGAAAACGGGAAGAAAGAAACATGTATCCATAGGTGGGATGCAGCTTTACCTATCAAATTTTTTTACTTATCTATTTAGAAAAGGTCAGATACACCAAAATATGAAAATGCAATTGCAGCAGTTAATGGACTGAACTTATTAGAAACAACAACCCATAAAACAAAAAAATAGAAATAGAACAAGAGTCTTTCGCTATGATGTTGTGGGATAAGTGGTTTTCCTGGTCTGTATCTGGGTGTCAATACTGAAGGTTTCCAGGTTGCCAGAACTCATAATGAAAAACAAGCCTGTCACTTGTTTCTGGACCCCTTTTCCCCCGAGGGTAATTGTCTCTAATTTTGGAGGATGCCCACTTGATAACCCGAATCTACCATGCATTGATGGCATCAAAAGAAAGCATAAAGGAGAAGTTATATTTGATTTCTCTAGACCAGAAAGTGCTGGATCCAGTATCAAGCAGTGCATAATGGGTTGACTTTCTCAAATAATCATTGTGAGGTTACAGAGCAGATGTCAGCAACTGGCAGTATGACCACTTGTGAGAGAAGTTAACTAAAATGTTAGGATTGGCCAACAAATATATCAGATCAGCCAACAAGGAAGTAAAAGGTTCAGCTAAATGGTATCATCTAGTTGCTGTTAACAACGCACTTGAGGCTTCCTGGTGGGACTCTACTAGCGGCCTGGATGTTCAATTGATTTCCTTCTTTTTTTCCCAATTCCTTTTTTGGAAGGATGCTTCTTCCTTATTCTTAAGGTAAGCATATACTTGTTTGACTCTCATCAGAAAATAAATATCAAGATTAGGCCAAGAAAAATTGCAAAAAAAAATATTAATAACAATAAAATAAATAAAATAAAAAGAAAGCACTTACCAGTTCGAGCTAAAGTTTGTCCTCGGTATGAAGCCCAAAACCGAAGTTCAAGGATGTCATGGGGACTATCAAAAAGTTCGGAGTCTACAGCATTTTCATCACGACCAATCCGAGCAAGAAAGTTTCTCCACTCGTCTGTTTTAACCCATTAGGCAAGAGTGTGTAACAGCAAATCAGGTTCCACATAATAGTTACAGAACCATGAAGAACTAGTAAATCATATACCTTAGATTGACATTTAACAGGGCCAAAAGCAATGCAGCAGTAGATGTCACAGAAAATAAGCAATATGTAGAGCACTTTTTCAAATAATCATAAATAATCAGCCCCACACAGTTCAAGCCGGTGGAAGAACACCTCACATGGATCCAGGAAGCTTGGGCTAAACAGTTCAAGCCCAAGGAAACGAAGGAAGAGAAAGCAGCACGTCTCAAGCGCGAAGCAGATCTTGCTTTGGCAGCACGCTGGGAAGCTCTGGCAACAGGTGAAGCCAAGGATGAGCAATCACAAGTTGCAAAGGAACGTGCCTCTGCTAACAAGGAGATGGCCAAGGCAAAGAAAGACTTCAGACGCTTTATGGATGATTAATAGCCCTCCTTTTTTGAAGATTCCAAAAGGGGAGTGAGTGAAAGAGAAAAAGTGAAGAAGTGAAGGGGAGTTTCAAAACTTTTTTTAAGATTTTGAATGAAGGAGAAGATGTACCTGCTTAATATATATATATTTCTTTGGTTTAACTTGTTTAAATGGTTTAACTATTTATATGGGTTGAATGGTTGAATGGTTGAATGGTTTAAATGCTTTGGAAGTTTGAACAGTTTTTTTTTTCTTTGAATGATTGGTGAATATTGCCATTATGCTTATATATATGCTTGAATATTGTTCATTATATTTTATTCATTTACGTGAATGTTTGTTAAATGGCTTGAATATGAAATTGGATGTGATTTGATAAATCACTTTGCACATATTCATTATTTTGCACAAATTAGAATAAATTCAGAATATTTCTTGATCTCTTGTGCAAATTATGTTAAAAACTGTATGCTTTTACTCTGATGTATGCCTAGCTATTATAATTTCTTTTAATGTTTGACGCATATCGATAAGGGGAGAACCCTTATTGAAAAATATTTTAAATTATTTTCTAAAAAATGTAAATATGGTTGTAATCATCAAAAAATGGGAGCTAGTTAGTCCAGGGAATTTTTAGTCGAATTTTGATAATTTTCATAATTTATTTTTTAAGAATAAATGAATTTAAATAAATAATATTTTATATTTTCAAAATAAAAGTCTTAACACATTTTGAACAATCAAAATTGACACCTTAATAAAAAAGAAATGATTTTTATCTCAAAAAGGTTCAAATATTTTAGCATTCTTGAATTAGAATATTTCGTATTAATCTTAATTAAAATTAAGTTAAACACTTTTAATGCAAATTATACTTGAAATTTATCAAGTGTGTCAACACCCATTGATCAAATGGTTTAACACCCTAACTACTTTACAAGTTGATCTTCAAGTATCAAAACTTTAGTGTCGACACAAACAAATTTTGTGTCAACACAAAAGAGCCGAAACTCTCAGGACTCAATTTGAGTCGACACAAATCAATTTTTGTGTCGACACAAAACAACCGAGACCCCCTACTGATTTTTTGTGTCGGCCCCAAGTCCAAATGTGTCGATACAAAAGTCTTGAGCCAGCCTGCATAATGTTGGTGTCGACCCCAAAGACCAAATGTGTAGACACAAAATAACCGAGGCTTCCTACAGAAATTCGTGTCGACACCAGAGGCAAGTTGAGTTTACACAAAGTTGTTCCTCTGGATGCTGAAGTTTTCAAACTAGTCGACACCATATTCAAATGTGTCGACACCAGAATGTTAGAAGGTGAAATATAGAAATTGTGTCGACCCAATCACTTGAAAAACCCTACCCTAGACACTGTGTCAACACCAAAGACATTTGTGTCGACACCTGCAACGAAAATTCAAATCACGGCAGATCTCAACGGCTGGATTTTTGGCATTTATTGCTCCCACCTACCTCCAACGGTCATGATACCCCAAGAACTTATATAAGGAGCTACTTCTCAGCATTTAAAAAGGTTGGAGACTTGGATTTACTGTTCCATTGTTTAAATCAATCTCAGAATCATCAAGCTCACATTTATTGCTGTAACTCCAGTTCTTGTTCCTTATTTCTCTTTACCTTTTCATTTATTGTAAATCATTTCTGTAAAGAGAGTGAGAGTTCATCATTCATACTTTTATTTATTGTAATCAATGGTGAGTCACTCCTTATCCTTTATCCATGGGCTTATTTTCATAAGATCTTCTTGAAGCTAAAATAAGCTTGTGAATGTACCCGTAAACATTCAGATCTTTCAAGCGAGGTCTTGAAGATTGTAAAAGCTCGGAATACGCCCGTGAAGTATTCTGAATAGTAAAAATACTCAAGGGAGATCTTGAGGAATGGATGTAGGCTAGAATAAAGCCGAACCACTATAAATCCCTAGTGTCTGGTTCTATCTCTCCATCCCTCATCTTTTAATACTTGCATTGATTTCATTTTTGCTTATCTTGCCTTATTGCAATATTAAAAGATTTCTGAAAAAGATTTTTAAATTGCTATTAATTTTTTAAAGACCCAATTCACCCCCCATCTTGGGTTGCCTAGATCTAACAGGATCATATACATCTTGAGCCGTGTAATGTCCTGAGTCGTGCCACGTCTTGAGCCGAACGTCTGCTATACGCCGTCATGATCGGGAACGTTGGTGTACGGGAGCCTAAAGTACAGGAACGTAATGATGTTACTCAAAAATTTGATTAGTTGATTTATAATTGGGTTGGGCAACTGCATTGTATTCATCTGTATCACGCACTCGCACACTTGTATAGGCTTGTCTTGATGAAAATGACAAATGGTCTGTTTCTTTCCCTTTAAAATTTCTATTAGGTATTATATGATATGTATTGTAGGATATTTTGTTGTGAGTTTGTTAGACGGTTTAGAAAATTTACTTCTGGGTTTTGGCTCATGGCATTCGTGTCACAGGTGAGTGTGATGAGTTCCTTGCCCCCGAAGAAGAAGACAGAATAGAAGAACAGAGTGAGTGGCAAAAGTCAGCGGACCCCGACAATGCTAGCTGAAGAATTATACATTTGACTAAACAAAATCACATTTTATGAAGGGGATATATTTGTAAAGGTTGGTGCCAAAGAATTCAGCAAAGCTACTACTCTATAGAAGAACTTTAAATAAAGGTCGTTATGAATTGTGATGGCAATTACCTATTGGGTTTTGAAAGGACCGCAACAATACATGGTAATATACATAGACAACAAGAAAAACACACCTGTATTCTGTTATGGACCGTGACCTTCTGTCATGTGGCAGCCCTGATATTTTAGCCAATACAAACCATACAGATTCTGCACGAAAATAACTTACCCCAAGGCAATATCGGTCACATTTTTCACAAAAAAAATCTTTCTTGCTCTCTACTGCTCCACCTACTTGTTTAAAATACTTTTATCTACTCATTTGAGCTTCAAGCTTCAAGATATGAAATTGATCTTGGATTTATGGTCGAGGATCTTCATAGAACTTATATATCAAAATTAACTGGAAATGAATGTTAACATGTTACCATGCACATACTTGATATTACTGTGAAATGTATCATCATTGAACTAACTTATAAATGATTATGTTTGGTTTATTATTATGAACTATCTATTCTAGTTTCATTTCTAATTATTCCAGATTGTGAGATTCCCTTACCAGATAAATTGTAGAACACGATTTTAGGTGCAAAAATGTCCATAAAAGACCATTAACTTATCAATGAATTTTCTAGCATTTTAAAGTGCTAATTAAGAGAAATTCACAAGTACAACTTTCAGGTACAATTAGCAATCGTCCAATACTCTAGATACTCTAACATAGTGACGACGACGGTTGCAACCACCGGTATGAAACTTAAAACCAAGCAAGCAACAAAAAGTACCAACGGTCTCAGTGTTAAGAATCAAAATTTCATTTTGGGACTCGATAAAAAAAACATTTTGAAAAAGTTTCTTAAACATGATAGAAACAGAGAAAAACTGGATGCATAAGAAAGCATTTAGAAATATGAACTGGAGTATTTTCTTGTGTTTTCAAAGCTAACAAATAAACAATCGAACATTTCTAAGGACAACATAATCATCTTAGAATATTACACTAAAGAAAACAAAACTAGAATCACATTAAGGTTACTAACTACTGTGTAGAAAGTTCAAATAATGTCAACTATTTCATCGGAATCATTGCTCGATAACATTATGCAGTGATTTAAAAGGAAACAATCATACAAAAATAGAAGATTCTAGTAGCAGAGATTTAAAGGAAATGAACCATATCAATGACAATCTTTATAAAAAATGTCCTTTGTAGTAATAAAGAAAAAAACAAGTGATTTAATCATGCTTGTTTTGTCTTCTTCTCGCTATCATTCCTATTCTCCTTTCTATTTTCTTAATTTCTCAAATAAATTTAATATAATTTGATGTTCTCAAATGTTCATCTCTATCAACAAAAAATCAAATAAAAATTAATATTGTTGAATATTCTTAAAAAAATATTGAAACAAGCGGGTTTGATACGTTCCGATGTAATTTGGTTGAAATATTGGAATCTCGGCATTCCATTAATGTTTCGTTTCAATTACCTTGGAAAAGGAAATGTTTCGGCCATTTTACAAAGAAAATTGCTATGGACACAAAATAGAATTTAGTTCCTTGATCAACATTTTACAAAGAAAACCCAAAAACCTAAAATTTTATTTTTCTAGAATAGTTCTAGAGACCCTTAAATATTCCTACTTTATATATACCGGTGAATTATCACACACCTTACTAAACTCAACTTAAAAGAATTATGTAATTTTGGCTTACCCCATGAGGAATGACCATTTATTTATATTAAAAAGAATAGGTTTACAAAAGAAAGGCATGATCAGAAGTAAAGAAAAGATGTCCATCATACCCAGCTAAACAATGAACGACCGGAGCAGAGAAGGTCTTATTCACTTAGTGAATATTTTGGTAGTTTGTTCGGACGAGGGAACAAATGAGGGTATCAAAGTGCCTGGTCGAACTTTTTGTTCGAATTAAAGTGAATATCCACTTCTATATACTTGGTCCATTCTAAAAAAATGAAATCTGAGACAAGCATGATAGCAGATTTGCTGTCACAAAATAATATAGATGATTCTTTTTCCTTGAAACCTAGCACAACAAGAATGGAGTGAAGCCAAAAAATTTCACATGTGCACTAAGTGATAGCCCGATACTCGACCTCAGCTGAAGATCTTGAGACAACTGCCAGCTTCTTATTTTTCCATGATATCAGATGAAGGCCAAAGAAAGTACAAAGGCCAGCGGTAGAGCGTCGATCAGTTTTCGATCCAGCATAATCAACAATAGTAAAACATGAAATTCCAAATTGAATACCAACTGAGAAGAATAAGCTAAGGCTGGCACAGGCCTTAAGTATCTCAAGATATGAAATACTACATCCATATGAGCCTTACGAGGAATATGCATAAACTGACTAACCACATATATTGCAAAGTCAAATTTGGTCTACTATTGGTCAAGTACATTAGCCAACCAGCCAGATGTTGATACGCGGATGGATTAGGATGTATCTCTCTTGATTCATCTAAAAGCTTAAGATTTGGACCCATAGGAGTAGAAGCTGACTTACATCCTATCATGCTAGTGTCTTGAAGAAGATTAAGAGTGTACATCATCTGAGAAAAAGATATCCTACGATGAAAACAAGCTACAACGAGAACGCAAAAATACTTTAGCGGACCCAAATCATTAATATCAAAAATTTTGCTAAGACTGTGTTTTACCTGAGTAATCCCTGATGTATCGTCCTCAATAAGAATAACGTCATCAACATGCACTAATAAAATGACAACCACCATCTTGACGTCGATGAATAAAACAAGTGTGATCTGAGTGCATTGGATAGAATCCATAGATAAGATAATATTACTAAAACGACTAAACCTGGCCCTTAGTGATTGCTTCAATCCATACAGAGACTTACGAAGATGACATATCTTTCCAAAATACTCCCCTTTCAGCTCGAAAAACCCGCAAAGGATCCATATAGATGGTTTTAATTAAATCTCCATGAAGACATGCATTCTTAACATCCAGTTTGTGAAAAGGCCAACAATGAAAAGTCGCTAAAGACACAAGAAGATGAACACTAGTCAACTTAGCAACAAGGGCAAAGGTAGCACCAAAATCTTTATTGGAAATCTGTGTAAAGCCTTTGGCCACAAAGCGGGCCTAATATTGATCCATAGAACAATCTACTAAATAATTCACATTTAAGACCCATTTACACCCCACACTATTATCCAGAGGGGAAGCGATACAAGATCCCAAGTATAATTATAGATTCCAAGGCATCCATCTCAGGTTGTATGGCGGTGAGTCGGTGACCCACTGGGATTCTAGAGAGCTTACACAAACTGAGGAATAGGCACACACGCAATCTTGCTAAAAAAAGTACGATAAGCTGAAAGACCATTATAAGATACAAACATGGAGATAGGATGGTTAGTACTACTAAGCCAAACATAACATGAACGGAGTTTGTGATCACGAGAAGGATAACGATGACAAGGGGTTGGTGCAGAAATGAGAGGAAAAGAAATACCTGAACCTGGATCCAAAGGGAGCGCTGAAAGAAACGACTGAATGGTGTACTGGTGGAAAGGAAGGTTCCACCACGAAGGTAGAGTAAAAAATGACAACGGGAAGCATTAGGGGACGAGTCCACCATGGAAGGATAGGGAACAGGTTCCTATAAAGAGGACACTGTGTGATAAAAGGGAATAGCCTCACAAAAAGTGACATCAAGGGAGTGAAACATATGATGAGACACGGGATCACAACAACAATAACCTTTGGACATAGCAGCATAACCTAAAAAGATATATCGAATAGACGTATTATCCAGTTCAGTACGAGTTGGACAACGATTATAGACGAAGCAAGTACAACCAAACACACTATGCAGAAGAGAAAATAAAGGATGGTCAAGCTAAAGAATTTGAAGAGGAGCCGAACCATGCAAAATTTGACTAGAAGTGTGATGAATGAGGTAAAATGCAACAAGTACAGCTATATGCCATGCGTTCATGCCGCAAAGGAGGCAGCAAATGACAAACATAATATAGCGATTCTTACGTTCTACGGCACTATTCTGTTCAAGAGTGCAAAGACAAGTTGTTGTGGAATACCATTTTGATTAAGGTGGGAATGAAAAGTATCAAAAATGTACTTACAGCCATTATCAAATCGTATTTGGCGCACAACGGTGTTAAACTAAGTTTTGACCATCTGGAGCAATTGAATAACCACGGGTAACACAACAGGTTTTCTCTCAAGTAAATAGACCCACATTCATCAAGAATGATCATCAATAAAAATCGCATAATAACAATGTCCAGATAAAGCAACAACTAGGCCCCCACACATTTGAATGAATAAGATCAATGACAAGGACGGAAAACAAAGACAACTCACCAGTCATATGATCATTGGCTTCGGAGTCCAGAACCAAGTAGGTTTTGCAAACTGAACATGAAAGGCAATAGCAATACTTGTGGCTAGAGTAGCGGTGGGAGTTAGAGCAGGCACATGTTGAGAGAAGGGAAAATCTGATGAAGACTACCTCGGCATGCTTTTGTAATTCGATTCAGCCAGACTACACAGTAAAAAGATACTACCAAGACAAATATAGACAAAGAAACAGCAAAACTAAGTACACGACAACCAAAAATTACCAGTAGCCCCACATATCCCCAAATAGAGATATCCATAAAAAGTGTTACCGTATAAAAAAGTATCAAGATCGAAGGCTTTCAAGCAAACCCGAATAGGATCGAGCAAATTCGAGCCAAGTCAATTAACAAATGCATTGAGCTTACCCATACCAGGGTTAATCAAGGAATCAGAGATTCCAAACCACGAAAGTCGATCAAGGAAGTCGACATGAGATCCCATATGAACTAGTGAAGTTAGCAAATTAGGGCCTCAAGCATGACAGGAGTGATCCGAAATAGGGGAATGTGGTGGTTGGTCAAACCAAGAGGGTGGAAATGGCGATTTAAGAGGGCCTATGAATAGCAGCTATCGGTGGAAGAGATCACCAATTGCCTTTGAGTTGTCTTCTATGATGGCTAAATGCGATCCTCGCCGTGGAAAATACATGGCATGCTGCCTAATGTACTGTGGGGATGTCGTACCTAATAGTTCCCCCACACTGTCCCCCCGCCCCGTCCTCGATTACATAAAATAAATACTTTAAAATACAAATACACGTATAAAATTTATATTTTAAAAAATAAAATAAGTTTTAAAACATAAAAATATTATATTTATCTTCTATTTTCATCACTATTTCATACACTTATGTATTTTTAGTTCTATTAATTTATAAACTACTATTTATGTATTTATTATATTATTTGTTATAGTTTATTTTATACTTTATTGGATAGTTTTGTAATTATCTACATGTAACTCAAATATATATATATATATATATATATATATATATATATATAAACTGTTGTAAAGTGTAGAGATAATATTCAAGTCTCTTCATTCTTACCCTAAGTGCCTATTTGGGATAACTTTTAAGTTTAGCTTTTAAAAAATTTAGCTTTTTGAAAAAAAGAATAAAAAAAAGTGAGTGTTTGGGATAATATAAAAAAGTAGATATTAGAAGAAAAAAAGATAAATAAAATTTAGTTTTTTTTTAGTTGTTTTGAAAGCCGTGCAAGATGATTATCCCAAACAAACCAACTTAAAAACTGGACTTTTTAAAAAAAGCCAGCTTTGTTATTAATCCCAAACATGACCTAATTCTCTATTATTATTTCTATTTCATTCCTATTTTCTTCTTCTTCTCTCATTTCAATCCTAAATCACTATTTTATAATTCAACTTGGTATCTGAGCAATTTGGTCCATTCTTAGAACACAATAAAAAATTCTGAGCATCGTAGCAAGCTGAATGTGGCAGGCTGATGCTCTGCCTCCCTCTTCAACTACTACTTTAGTGAATTCAGGTAATATTCTATGTGCAGCCCTGACCCCTCTATCTTTGATCATCGATTCAGGTACTACTTCCCACATTTCTGATAATCCATCACTTTTTTTTCTAATTTGACTCCTATTAAGCATCATATCGTCTTAGTTGATGACTCATCTCGACCTGTTCACAAACAAGGTGTCCTTCATCCCTTTCCATTCGCCTTATCTTCTAGTATTCATATTCTTGATTTTTTCCTCAACTTGCTTTCGGATAGTCAATTAACTAAATCTCTACATTGCTCCGTAACCTTTTCTCCTACTTCTTGTGCCTTTCAGGACCATAAGACCAAGAAGAATGGGCTCTATTACCTTGACGTTGATTCTGGTTATCATTCCGATACTCCATCAACCCTAAGTGCTACAATTGCACCTCTTTAGTGGCAGTTTCTCTTAAGCTTAAGTTGTTCATTCTCAACTTACCTCATGTGTCCAGTTTTGAGTGTGAAGCATGTCAGTTAGCCAAGCATCACCGTAGTTCCTTCCCTAGTCTTAGTCATCACCGTCATTCATAATCCTTTGATGTTGTCCAGACGGACATCTGGGGTTCTTCTTGAACTCCAAGTACTAATGGATATTCTTATTTTGTTATCTTTGTTAATAACTACTCTAGCATGACTTGGCATATTTGTTGAAACATCGGTCTGAATTGCCTCGTACTCTCTCTACATTCTATAATGAAGTTTTTACACAATTTATAAAGCACATCAAAGTTCTTCAATCTGATAATACGTTAGAATATATGCAATCAAATGTAGCTTCCTTTTGTGTCAATCGTCGTATTATTCACCAAACGACTTGTGCTCACACGTCACAACAAAATGGCATTGCTGAACGCAAATACCGTCATCTGCTAGATGTTGCTCATACCATATTGTTTCATGCACAAATCCCAAAATACTTTTAGAGTGACGCGGTCCTTACTACTTGTTATCTAATTAATCGCATGCCTTCTTTTGTTCTCAATCGTCGGCCTCCTTTTTCCTTGTTATATCCCAACTATCCACCTTTCTCCCACACTCCACGTTTTAGGTTGTACTGCCTTTGTGCATGTTCTTGATCCAGGTAATGATTAACTATCATCTCGAGCACGTAAGTGTCTTTCTTGGATACTCTCGTACTCGAAAAGGATATCAGTGTTATCATCCTGAGTCTCGACGATACCATGTGAGTGGTGATGTGACCTTCTCAAAGTCCACACCCTTCACTTCCTCAAGTAACCAACTTCTTCTGACCTCATATGCTATCATGAGGGGGAATCTTTCCATTCTCCTACTCTTCATCTACCACTCTTTATGAGACAATATTTTTGAATTCTGTTCCTCTTTGTGAGGTTCCACTGTTTATATACAAAATTATTGTTCCAATACAAGGCTAAATTTCAGCTATTAGGATCAATCTATCCGAACCAAAAAGGAAATAATATATGTACAATTATGCCATAATTATAGCTAAATATATCATGATTGACATTCCCCCTCAAATTGATGCCAGGCGATCAAGAAGCATCAATTTGCTCACAAGGAACTAATGGCGCGATCGTGTCATGGCCTTGGTAAACAGATCAGTAAGTTGAAGTTCAGTAAAAATATGGAGAAGAGAAATGACGCGAGCGTCTAAGGCCTCCCGAATAAAATGACAGTCCACTTCAATGTGATTTGTACGTTCATGGAAAACAGGATTAGCAGCAATTTGAATGGCACTGGTGTTATCAGCATGGAGAGGGGTGGGATCTGATTGGAAGAAACTAAGTTTAGCTAGAAGCCCATAAAGCCAGACAATCTCAAAACATGGAACGGTATTCGGATTCAGTAGAGGATTTGAAAACACGGGTTGTTTCTTACTCTTCCAAGAGATAAAGGAATCACCAAGAAACATGCACCACCCGGTGACAGACCGTCTAGTATCAGGACATCCGGCTCAATCCACATCACTATAGGCAACAAGATGCAGAGGAGAACCGGTTGCGAAAAACAACCCTCGGTGAGAGGAACCGTGAAAATATTGGATACGACGAACAACAACTAAATGGAGATGGCGGAGAGTTTGCATGAATTGGCTAACCTGTTGTACAGTGAAGGAAATATCAGGCCGAGTGATAGTTAAATAATTCAAACTGCCGACCAACTGTCGATATAGTGTAGGGTCTGAGAAGAGATCACTCTCCTCACGACGATACTTCGTGTTTACTTCTAAAGGAATATCCACCGAAGAAGAGTCCAGAAGACCAGCTAAATCGATCAAATCTTGGGTGTACTTGTGTTGATTCAGAAAGATTCCAGAAGGATCGCGGTGAATTTCCAAGCCCAAGAAGTATGTAAGAGGACCAAAATCCTTCATATAAAATGAAGCCTGAAGATGTTGTCGTAGACGAGTGATCAAGTCTAAATCTGTCCCTGTGATAACAATATCATAAACATCAACAAGAAGAACAACAATGCCGGCAGAGGTCTTATGAAGAAACAAAGAGGAGTCATACTGACTCTGCTCAAAGGAAAACTGAATCAAGGTAGACTGGAACTTATCAAACCACGCCCGAGGAGCTTGTTTTAAGTCATATAAAGATCGCTTCAATTTGCATACATAAGAAGATGAGGAGGAGGCCAAGCCAGGTGGTAGAGCTATGTAAATATCCTCTTTGAGATCACCATGAAGAAAAGCGTTTTTAACATCCATTTGATGAAGTGGCCATCCTTGGGACGTTGCAATAGAAATAACCAATCGCACCGTAGTCATCTTGGCAACAGAAGCAAATGTCTCCTCATAGTCCACCCCATATTCCTCTCTATTACCAAGTGCAGCTAACCTGGCCTTATACCAATCCAGAGTACTATCAAAACGCAGCTTAAGCGAGTAAACCCATTTACACCCAATGGCTTTAATTTGTCCCGAACAAGGAACAGCATCCCAAGTGTGATTGTCCTGAAGAGCCTGAAGTTCTTCGCCCATTGCCGCCCGCCAACATTCATGCTTAACAGCCTCAGAGTAACATGAGGGAATTGAAATAGAGGATAAAGTAGCACGAAGAGATGTATGAGAGAAGCCATATCGATCAGGAGGGCAAGAGACTCTAGTAGACCACCGAGGAACAATGTCAGAACCCGGATCTAGCAGTGCAGTTTGGTCAAGCTCAGGTGTCAGGTCAGGTGAAGGAAGGGGCAACATTGATCATCGGCGTGCATATACAAATCCAGGTTTGAACCGCTCAGGAGTAGGAGGCAAATTATCAAAATGAGAAAGAACATTGATCTCAGGCAAGGATATAACATGAGTAGAAAAGAAAGACTGAGTTTCAAAGAAAACAACATGACGAGAAATACAAAATCTAGTCAAGCTTGGATCATAACAAACATAACCTTTGTGTGAGTTACTATATCCCATAAAGGCACATTTTACAGATTGAGCAGAAAGTTGGTATTTTTCATGTGATGGTAAGTGAACAAAGAAAACACAACCAAAGTTATGCATATCAAGATAGTTGGGATGCTCGTGATGCAGACGATAATAGGGAGTTTCAAATTGTAAGACACTTGCAGACAATCTATTAATGAAATAAACTGCCGCGGATAATGCTTCGACCCAAAATTTAGCGGGAACAGACAATTCAAGTAATAAAGATCGAACAACATCCAACAGGTGGCGATTCTTACGTTCAGCAACGCCATTCTGTTGAGGTGTATAAGGACAAGAACGCTCAGAAACAATTCCTTTCTATTTAAAAAAGATATGACATTCATGAGACATATATTCATCACCCAAATCATATCTTAACACTTTAATACCTGAAAAGAATTGAGTTTCAATCAAGGCCACAAATTGTTAAAATACAGAAAATACCTCAAATTTAGAATGAAAAAAATAAATCCAGGCATACCGACTAAAATCATCAATGAATGTGACAAAATATTTATAATTTGTATGAGAAATAACAGGTGTAATACCCCATACGTCACTGTAGATCAAATCAAAACAGGTATCAACACGACTACCATGGGTTGGGAAGGAAAGAGACTTACTCTTCCCCAATTTACATGTAAAGCAATCAAACGAGAGACGAGAAGAAAAATGATCTTTATTACCCAACAAACTAGAGTTAATTAAATGAGACAGAACAGTAGAATTATAATGACCCAAACGTTTGTGCCATACATCAGTCTTATTGTTAACAGTAGTACAAGCCAAAGAAAGGCAAGAAGGGATAGAAAAATGGAGAGGAAACAAACGTCCAACTGTAGGCCTCTTCGCGAGTATCTTCCCTGACACCTAATCCTGCACAATACAACCATCACGAGAAAACCCAACATTACAGTTATTATCAACCAATTGACCAACGGAAATGAGACTAGTAAAAAGCTCAGGAGAGACAAAAACTTCTGTAACTACTAAATTAACATCTCCAACAGCATGAATAGGGAGCTGACTACCATTAGCAATCTGAATGTACGAAGAGCTATGATAATGCCGAACATTGGTAAGCGTGTTGGAGGAACTAGTCATATAACTAGACGCACCAGAATCAACAAGCCAAGGCGAAGATGATATTGTATTGTTACCTTAAAGCCCCAAGGATGAAAAGGCTGACATTATCATTTGCTGAACTGCTGAACGGTTTCAAGAGTAAGAGCAACAGGATTACCAATTGTAGAAGAAGCAACCGTACCCACCGTAACTTGATAGGCATTAGTTTGACATTTCTGGGGACAAGTTGGACAGTCTTTGATAATGTGTCCTAACTTCTTACAAAAAGTGGAAGATTTCTTAGCACAGTGAGCAGCAATATACCCATAGTTCTTACAGCTGAAACATTGTACCTTCCGTATATCTCTACCCATTCTTTTCCCGTGAGCTGCATAAGCAACGTCGTTAGAGATCATACGATTTTGCTAAAAAATACCTTGTGTTGCAAGACGTTCTTCACGAAGTAATTCCCCAAAGCACACATCCAAAGAGGGAGGGGGATCACGATTCATCAAATTGGAGCGAGTGGCCTCAAATTCCATCCGTAACTTCATAAGAAATTGATCTCTCTTTCTTTGTTCATAAACCTCCTAAACAGCAGCGAGAGATCCAGCCGGGACCTTGGCACAAATAATATCAGTAAATTCACTCCACAAATTCTGAAATCCAGAGAAATACTCTTGGATGGAGAGAATCCCTCGAGTGTAATTGGCGATCTCATTTTCCAACTAAAAACGTCTTGTAATGTGATCTTGATTGTAAACTTTTTTCAAAAATTTCAACATACTTTTAGTAGTCTTGTACAGCCTCAAATAGAAGACAATCTGAGAATTAACAGACCCCAAAATCCAGGATATCACACGAGCATCCTTGACCGTCCACTGAGCCAGCTCTGCTCTTTAGATTTCGTAGGAGCAGGATCACTGCCATCGATATGACGTCATAATTCTTTTCCTATAACAAACAATTGAAACTGAAATTCCCAAGCAGAATAATTTTTTTTAGTAAAACGGGCACCGAAAAATTTGCTAGTAAGCATGATAAAACCACAAACAGTAAAAGGACCACTAACACAGAATCACAAGAAAACCAAATTATCATGAGAAACCAGAGGCGCGAGAGATGACGAGTACCACAAACTCGAGAGACGCGAAGCAGAGAGAAGCAGAGTCGACGAACCAAGAGAGAACCAGAGTTGCAAACCAGAGAGAACCAGAGAGTCACGAACCAAGAAAACCAGAGTCGGCGCGATATCAAAACTAGGGTTGGCGCGACCAGAGAGGTTGCCGACGAGAACCAGTGAACCAGAAACCAGAGTCGCCGACGAGAACCAGAAACGATGATAACCAGAGTTGGCGCGACCAGAGAGGTTGCCGACGAGAACCAGAGAACAAAAAAAAAAAAACAGAGTTGCCGACGAGTGAGGACGAGGGTTTCGGCAAGGCTATCTCTCAGGCGACACCAGAAGAGCGACGGTTAGGGGTTTTTTTTTTTTGTTTGGCTCTGATACCATGACAATATTTTTGAATTATGTCCCTCTTTGTGAGGTTCCACCATTTATATACAAAATTGTTATTCCAATACAAGGCAGGCTAAATTTCAGCCATTAGCATCAATCTATCCTAATCAAAAAAGAAATAATATTTGTACAATTATGCCATAATTATGGCTAAATATATCTTAATTGACACTATGTCACCCTCTTCCAGTTCTAACCCACCTTTATAGGTTTATCAGCAATCTCGTGATAGACCCATCGTCTAATATGGCCCGAATTCTTTTCTTTTCCTATAGAAGTTCCTATCTTTTTCGCTCCATCTAGTTCTAATGACTTATCAATCTAATGACTTATCAATTACTTTGCATTGAGGTAAATGTACATAAACTCAACATCCTATTTTTAACTTTATATCATATGATCGTTTGTCATCTTATCTTCATTCCTATACTTCCACCTTGTCGTCCATATTTGTTCCTACTTCTTATAAACAAGTTGTGTCCTTATCTGGTTGGAAGCTTTCTATGGATGATGAAATGTGTTCTCTTTATAAGAATCAAACTTGGGAGCTTACCACTCTCCCACCTAAGAAGAAAACGATGGGCTGTCATTGAGTTATACAATAAAGTACCTTCCAGATGGTTCCGTTGAGCGTCTTAGGGCGCATTTGGTTGCTAATGACTATACTCAGGCCTACAGCGTTGATTAATTGGAGATTTTTTCTGTAGTGGCTCGTCTTAACTTTATCCAGATTCTTCTATCTATTGTTGTTAGTCGTTCTTGGCCGTTATATCAGCTTAACATTAAGAATGCCTTTCTTCACGGTGATCTTCAGAATGAAGTCTATATGGATCAACCCCCTGACTATGTTATGCCTGGCAGTGAGAACCTTATTTGTCCCTTGTGGTCTATATGATCTAAAGCAATTTTCTCATGCCTGATTTGATCGCTTTAGCTCAGTTGCCATTGCTTACGATTTTCGACGTTCTACATCTGATCATTCGATCTTTGTTCATCATTCTTCTACTGGTACTATTGTGTTGATTGTTTATATTGATGATATCATTATTTTTTATGATGATTCTACTGGTATAGATGTTTTAAAACGACATTTGGCTCATCATTTTCATACCAAAGACTAAAGCGTTCTCCGTTACTTTCTTTAGATTGAGGTTGTCTGTTCCTCTCAGGGGATCTCGTTATCACAACGTAAATATACCCTTGATCTTCTCCCTAAGACTGAATTGTTTGGTACTCATCCAATTGAAATACCTATGAATTCTACTATTAAGCTCAATGCTGAACAAAGAACCATTTCTAAATATTAGTAATTATCGGCGGCTTGTTGGGAAGTTCAATTATCTTACGGTTACTCGTCCTGATATTACATATGCTCTTAGTATTGATAGCAAATTTATGCATGCTCCTCGTTAACCACACTTCGATGCTGTTTGTCGTATACTTGGCAACTTGGAGCGTGCCTCAGGTCGTGGCTTGTTATATTGTCCTTCTGATCATTTGTCTGTGAATGGCTTTAGTGATGCTGTCTGGGCTGGTAGTCACTTTGATAGGCGGTCCATTTCTGGCTATTGTAGTTTTGTTGGCGATAATCTTATTACTTGGCGTAGTAAGAAACAAAACGTTGTTACTCATTCCAGTGCAGAAGCATAGTATCGCGTTATGGCTCATACTACTGTTATGTTGTGGGTCGTTCTCTTCTTCAGAACTTTGGCATCACGTCTTCTCGTCCTATAGAAATGTTTTGTGATAATCAATGAGTCATATTTATTGCTAATAATCATATGTTTCATAAGCGTACTAAGCATATTGAAATTGACTATTACTTTATTCGAGACTTAATGACGACGAAGCAAATTGTCACTCCCCATATTTGCTCAGAGAATCAATTGGCAGATATTTTCACCAAACCATTTGCTTGTTCTTCATTTCAAAGACTTCTCTTCAAGCTAGGCATATTTGATCTCTATGCTCCAAGTTAAGAGGGAATGTTAGAATTTATGTTATACTTTATTGGGTAATTTTGTAATTATATGTCTCTGTGTTATATATGTGTTGTGGAGTGTAGACACAATATTCAAATCTCTTTATTCTTATCCTAATTCTCTACTATTATCTCTCTTTCGTTTCTATCTTCTTCTTCTTCTCCTCCTCTCATTTCAACCCTATATCACTATTTTATAATTCAACTTTATTTAAACTCTAATTAGTATCACTCATTTAAATCTTGAAAACTATCCCTAAAATATCCGCACCCCACCCCGTTCCCCATAGCTTCTCCCATATTTTATCCCATCCCCGCCTTAATCAAAAACAGGACTGGGTGGGAGACCTCATCCCTAACCCCGCCCCGCGACATTGCCATCCCTAGTACCTAAGCGAAAGTCGTCGACGGTCGACGAGGGCGGCGGTGGCGTGATGGAAGGCCGACGACGACAAGATGGTCGTTGATAGATGGCGATGGCGATCTCGGCGAGGACGGTGATGAAGTAATGGACGGTGGCTGAGAGCGACAAAGGGTGACGGGAAGTCGACGATCGATGGTGGTCGGCGATGGACGAAGGCCACCGGTGGTGGGATATCTGGGTAGAGCTTGACCAGAAGGAAGGTTGGTAGCGTTTTTTTTTTTTTTTTCGTTTCTGTTTTGTTTTTTGTTTTTTTAATGAGATTTTGAGATGTTAGAGAATTGGCTCTAATACCAAAAAGAATTATGTAAATTTAGCTTACCACATATGAGGAATGGCTATCTATTTATATTAAAAGAATAAGTTTACAACAGGAAGGTAATATCAAAAATAAATTTAAGAAATAATTCAAAGATGAGAAATAAATCAAGAGATCCTAATTTCCTAACATATATATTAATTCCAATACTTTCTAATACCTGACTTATTGATTCTTGACACGCCAAGGGCTAGATTAGACTCGGCACAAGAGAAAAGCCCATTCATCGTTTTAATGCTTCTTCTATTTTTTTCACAAGTTCTTATAGGACTAATTAAGGAGGAAAATAAAAATTGATAACCAAAAAGCCAGATCAACTACAAGATTAGCGCTAATACAAAAACTCCATCTACTTTTGGAACATTTAATTCTTTAAATCTTATTCTATAGTGGAGTAGAAATCTCAGTACGAGGCCAAATTGGTAGCAGAGGTGAATGGAAAAAAAAATAGGAAAAGAACCAAAAGAAGATTAGAAAGAATAGAAAACACAGTCATACATACAAATCAAAGAGGCAACTATCGCCGCTAATGCTGAGACTTGAGACACAAAAGCATGTTCAAATTCAGCTTCTCGATTGACACTTCCACATAGCAAAAGAACCACACTACAAATAGTGTCCAACAATCAAGACTTCAACTCATAATGCACTGACAATGTGCACTTAACGACTTTAGTTCATTTAGTGTTAAGCTGGCTCACGATCTACTATTCTGATTTTGAATTACATTATCAAACAGGAATCCTGATTCTAATTGAAAAAGGTTTTTTGTAAAACCAATAATTAAACCTAACATCAATCCATCAATCCAACAAGCCACAGGAGCAGTCAAAGCAGACACACTCATTCTGACCAACCACACCTCCTTGTCTTTTGACCAAGGTGCTGATAATTCAGTCCATCCCGAAATCATATTTCAAAAATATATAATGCAAGTAAAACAGAATTATATCAGCAAACAAGCTTAGTGATACTGAAGAATCATTATAGAGAAGGAATGTCAACAGTATAACACCATTTTTACCAAAGAACCACACAATCATTTATGCACCAAATCCATACCAACTCTATGATGAAGGACTTCCACCATTTGACGCTATAAAAGTCTTACCGACACAAAAGCCATAATACAGATAACGATGCAAAGCAACACACTGATAATGCTAAAAACATCCTAGAATGGAAACCCATTTCTAAAAGTATCATATCAACCCACCCCCCGGCGAAAGTAAGCACATGACAAAGATTGAATACCAGTGAGCCAATATGGAAGATTTTTCTGAGATTTCCAAACTAATTCAACAGAACCCACAATCAGCTATTAAAGACATGTCCACAACAAAATTATAGCAATGATAGATTTAGATCCTCTAAAAATAACAGTTTTGACCAGCCGATATACATCCTTTTTTAACTTCCAAATCTTTCTTGGCTTCATTTAAATCACCAATATGACTTAGTGTTGACCATTGGCTCATTTTCTTTTATGTGCTTCATTCTATGTATAGACTTGGGTACAAGTAACAGGTCCAAGTGCATGTCCAAATGTTAGGCCTTTCTAAACTCTAAACCTTAGGATAAAACGATATGTATCGAAAAGTTAGGTATGAGTACGTGAACATGCCCAGAACATTTAAATATATTTCAAAACTTTAATAATATTCTAATATAAGAATAAGATGCAGACAAACTACGAATATTTTTTATATTAAGTGGAATCTAGTGAGGAATAATGAAATTCCTATCTCACATCCACATGAGAACTTTAAAATCTACTTAACCATCAAATGCAAGTCTTGGTGCAACAGATACTACTCTTTCCAGAATCTAGACCTGCAATCCGGGATCCATGTACACCGGGCCACCATTATCAAATTTGAGAGGATCCAAGTGCCTAATTTGGACATCGGGGTTGGGGCCTTGGGCACATATCTCATATCCTAACCCATGCACACTAGTGGGATTATAATAATCCATGTAATATTGGTTTCATTTCCAATTCAAGTCTTATCGTGGCAAGACGAAGCTCCTCCTTCCCCTATTTTGATCCTATCGATTGTTAAGAAAATTCAACATTGAATTGTTAAGAAAGTTTCGAAGTATTTGCACAAGAGTTTATCAATCCAGTCTTCTAAGTGCACCAAAGGAACAAACCCCAAGCGCTGTATCAACAATGGAAGAACACCCATTGGAAAAAACAAATTGGTAGAAATATCAGTTTTTTTACAACAAAATAGTCAAAGCTGATCTACAATCTACAGAAATGAGGTCACAGACACTACTCAAAATCGAGACAGATTTGAGAGACATAAACACAGCCCAAAAGGAAAGCACTAGATTTGACTCTTATACAACCTCGATGTGTAAGAATTTTTTCTTTTACAAAAGAATAGAACCAAGTCCAAGTGAACCAAAAGGACAACAGCCCAAGCACAGGCAAGGTATCAACGATTGAAGAACACCCATGGCAAAAACAACTAGGTAGAATTATCAAACTTTTAACAGAAAAACAGTCAAAGCTAATCTTCTACACAAACGAGGTCACACAAATCAGAGTCCAAACAGTTTTTGAGAGAGATGAGCATCTCTGGACATAAGTTGATCAGGAATGTAATTATGCTTCCAACAGTCAAAAACATAGATGTTAGCATACTTCTCCAATTTAGTCACTCAAATCCCAAATGAAACACGCAAACAAGATTTCCTACGGAACACTGCAATTGAGCATACCTGGATATATCTTTTGGAGGTAAAACAAAATTGATATCCCATCTTCATTTTTCTTCAGAAGTTCAGCGATGCTATAGAGAACAACCTCAGAGTAATAAGGAGTGAACACACTGCATAGAATAAGAAATTAGGCGGGAAAAAAACTTATTCTGATTGGGAAAAATGGTAGCCAGAAAGATAGAAAAACAAATACCTGAAGGACAACATCTCACGAACCGGTCTGGCAGTCGGCATATCCATGAAAAGTGAATTTGTGAAGTATTCCAACCTCCGTCTAGCTTCAAGATTCCTGGGAATATTTGCCGCTGAGTCTTTGATAGTCAAAAGTGAATACAATCTTTTGACTTGTGTTATCTGCATAAATTTGATAATTACTAAATTTCAGAAACAAATTAAGAAATGGGTATTCTGTATTTAAAACTATAAAAAAATATAGTATTAGGTGTCTAAGAGAGGATCCAAGCATACCAATTCAACATCTTGTGGCCACTTTAACTTTGAAAATAGACGACCTTCACTCCTTGCTTTTAACAACGTATTCCAAGTCGCATAGTTTCCTCTGACAAAAGTACATACATGGAAGGTTGTAGAAATAGAATAGTAGCAGAATTGCATAATATGCATGTGCAAGAAAATGACCGCGCAGCTTAACAAACCTCATGTTGACAGAAAGGGCATCATGGCTCACGACATCATAGAGATCTTGAATGGCTTTGACTGCACCGTTTTGCAGTTCCGAATTTTCTGTCTCTTTCTGTACAGGTAAAATTGATACTAGAGGATGAGCAATATGAACACATTTATGTCCTCTAAAATTGAGATATAATAAAAATTATTTATCAGCATGCAAAGCCAAAAAATTCCACGTCCCCTAAAAGAGAGAGAGAGAGAGAGAGAGAGAGAGAGAGAGAGAGAGATGGGTAACTTTCCATCTATACAGCTAATTAGAGCATTAATTCGAGCTTTGGGTTGAAACACTTATACTAAGTAAAAATTCAGCTAAAGACAATGTATACAAATATTAAGGGCACGAAAACAAAGAGTAACAGATGTGACCTAGCAAAAAACCAAGACATGGCATGACCAGTGGACAAACAAGTGGACTGATGACAACAGTTAGCAGCTGATGAAGTACAAGCCCAAGTGTAACAACTCTTCATGGACCAGCGTAACTTGTCCTCGTGAGGTATTAGAACTCCACCAAGCCTGAATCCGCCTATTCTTTAAGCATCCGAGTGTAATTTCATCAGCTATTCTTCATTTTCTTTTCTCTCTAGGACCCATGCTTTGTCAAGCAAGAACAAACTCCCCTAATGGGAGTTCTGTATATCCCGAATGCCACTCCAAGAACGCTTCAAGTTGCACACCAAATGGTAATGGCAGTTCCATTACAACATTATCACTCGCAATCAAGGCGCTCTCCCACCCACCACGCGCAATAAGCCAAACAGGCTTTAACCCGTGAGGTTTCGATTCGTCAAGGCTAAAAGCATAGTTCATTAGCACATTAGATGGATATTCCAAAATCAAAGGGCTATTTGTCAGATCCAACAACTTTAGAAGATTCTCCAATGAAGATCAAGCTATTCAAGATTAATCTCGAGTACAAATCGGATGTGGATAAGTGCAGACATGTCCAGTTATTTCTAGTAAATAAAACTTGAGGACGAGGAGGGATTGGTGCAAACTATTGATGGTTCCTAGGAAGAGTAGTTATTCTGGGTATTCGAGGAGTCGTTCATATATCTTGTTCTTGTCATTTGAAGAATCATTTATGTACTCAAAATTGACCTTTCTAGTTATCAAGTTAATTGCTGAATGTAGCTTCTAACATTGAATCATCATCTTTCAAGGCTTTCCAATATATTCGTTCAGAAATATTGGCTTCAAAATACTGGCTTCAACGGTGATTAGAGTTTCCATATAGTGCAATTTCTCTGTCTTGATTGCTTTAAATACAGCAATCAAAACTTTTTCAGCCAAGTCAGATAAAACCACAGATATGTAATTGCCACATTACTTTCTTGGGAAATCATCAGCAACCCAGGAAATAGACTTTTATCACACGAATAATCTAAGTACACGCTGGGGGAGAACAACACTTGAGGAAAACTAGCTATGAAACCTATAAAGATGAAAAACAAGTTTCTTCCTCAAGAAGCTTCAGAAAAGTAGAAATAATTATCGCAACTACTATATGATAGAAACACCCCCCAAATGATGTGTAAAAAGCAAACAGTTGCAGTTCATCCCACATGTCCAACTCCTTCAAACACTTGAAAGGCTATAAAGCACGGGTGCGGAAATGCGGTACAGTACGATACGGGTATTCTGATACGATAAAATTTAAATCTATGGTACGGGTATGACTGAGGTACGACGTGAATTTATTTATTGTGTACTTTTTACCATTGCATTATATGTACAAAATAAAAAATTATTTTTAGCTTATAAAAGAATAAAAAATTATTAGGTTAAGAATAAATCATCTCAGCGTTTTAAAATAAATGTGAGAACATTGTCCTAATGTATTGATGGGACATAATAGAAAGGTAAGACGGTTTGACTCGTATAATTTAGAATTAAATAGTGATTAGTTTTACTTAGGAAAGTTGTAAGAGAATTAACCCTCCTGCATATTATTAAATAGATTTAGTCTCAATCTTTCGAAAAACATTCAGTATTGACAATTTTGCCCCATTCTATGTCCAAGATATGCGTTGTCATTTTAAGAGATTTTTCGGAATGAAAGCTATTAAGTAATATCTCACAAGTCCCAATAATATTCTCGCCTGTTGACTTGACCATTTTTATTGATATTTTTTTTTTTTTTGATTTGTTTAGATTGTAACACAAGTATTCTGGAGTATTTCATGATTTCAGAGTTTGAGAGAGTTTCAAAATGGTTGCTGGAAGCACTCTACGAGATTTAAGGTTTCCATTAACGATTTGGAATAGATTTTCACTGCCATTTTGAGAAACAATTGTGGATGTTGAAATAAGTCCAAACAACAAGGAATGCAATAATCAAGGGTAGTTTGGCAATGGAAAAGTTTACGGGACTAAAATTACTAACACATATTAGGCGCGCCTAATCCTTTCATTGTTAGCCATAATACGACTAATGCCAATATTGCTGAATAATTTAAGATTTAGATTTGTATGTTTAAAAAACTCATCAATTAATTTCAATCTCTCTTATCATGTTTTCAAAACTCAAAGTGCCGCTATCTTTCAAAAATTCAAATTGAAAGGCATAGAGGCATACCACATTTTATGGTAAATAATTTTATGATGTTAAGATAACCGTTAGATATGCTAAATTGAAAGTTAATGATGATTTTTATACAGGTAGAGAGAGAGAAGAAGAATATTTATAAACTCACTAAGTGGAGAGAAAAGAGAACAAGAGATCTTATTCAAGTTAAATGTATAAAAAACGAGGATTCAAGAGTATTTGTGAAGGATAAAGAGATTAAGCAAAAATAAAAAAACCTATTTGGAGAACTTATTAAATGAAAATCATGTAGAAAGATCCGTAGGAGAGGAATAAGAAAATTTGAAGTGGATGCGACAATGAAGAGAATGAAATTAGGTAAGATTTTAAAACCAAATGGTATCCCCATAGAAGAGTGAAAATCCCTAAACAAAATGGGAGTGTCTTGATTAACAAAACTATTTAACAAAACCATAATAACTAGGAAAATGCCCGCAAAGTTCTGAAAAAATATTCAAAAGGATTTCGAGTAAGTCAAAACAAAACTGAACATATAGTATATAATTTTATTAATAATAGGAATACTATTAGTGAAAAAGAAAAGATTCATAACCAAGGGATAACTAAGAATGAATATTTTTGTTATCTATGTTCAATTATTTACAAAATTAATAAATTACAAATGATGTAACCCATATAATTAAAATTGGTTGGCTCAAATAGAGAAATGATAATAAAGAAAAATTTTACATAATAGTTATTAAACCAATGATTCTATAGAGGATAAAATGCTGGATTGGTAATAAAGATCACATAAATAATACAAGTGTTGCTGAAATAAGTGTTAAGGTAAATGTCGGGTAAGACTAGAAAATATAAAATTAGAAATAAAAAAATTCGTAAAATAGTAGGGGTCGACCCAATTGAGGATAAATTGAGAGAATATAAATGAAAGTAGTTTGAACACATACAACGTACACCAATTGATGCAACATCAAAAAACTTTGACAATATCATAACTAATAGAAACACTATACTGAGAGGTATACCTAAATTAACATGAGATGTCATATTAGAAAAAAATATGAACTAATTGAAATTAACTAAAGATATGCCCATAACAGAGTAGAATGGCGTAAAATGATTCACGTAGCCGACCCCAATTGATTGAGACAAAGACTTAGTTTGGTTTGGTCTATCATGGTAATAATTTTATCAAACTGTGACAATATGACTTGTATTAATGAATTTTTCAGATTGTGATTGAATTTGTTTTTCAATATAATTTTACCCTTAGTAGTTTTTCGCTATTAATTATTGTTCAAAATTAGTCATAAGATGAAATTATATTAAAATGTTTCAAGAAACACATGCAAATTCGCTAGCGTGTGTCTGGGTTTATACAGATATATAAATTTACACATATATGTAAACTCAGAAAGCATCCTCAGCTACTGAAAATCTATCTTGAAAAGTAATGTGGCATTTTAAGTGGAAAATAGTATACCTGCATAAAAATGCCTATTCCTCCATTAAAAAAATATATAATATGAGAAAGCAGAAAAAGGTATAGAGTGAATTATGGATCTCTATATGGTTAGGGAAAGAAAAAGTGTGGGGTGGGGAGAAGGAAACAAAAAATGTAATTGACTCGAGACCCATTTTCCAATATTAATCAAAATCGACATCAAAACAATATTTACAGCTAAACCATAATTTCATTTCCCAAGTCCACAACCCATATAGAGATTATGAACAATTAATACCAACCAGTATTCCCATAAGTGCAGTGACTCTTGAAATTACAAGTGACAACTTGTCTAATTGAAAATCCACATGAATAGTCCTGTTCCCAATACTTGCTTGAATGTCTTCACATACCCTTTCAACCCTGGCATTATAAAATATAATCAAAAGGCTATGACACTGTATGATAATTTATCATTTTGAAAAAGTGCATTTCTACACACGATAGAGCATAAGAACCATTTACATATACTTACCACATCTTTCCTTCATCATCCAAGATGGCTGTCAGGACAAACCTGAGAGCGCAATAGCATTCCTCAACTGCATATTTCATGTAGTCATCCCTCGAGATCCTATCCCACAATTCTTCGTGTGAATCTTTACACTCTAGTGCAATATCTTTAGCCAAAAATATCTACATGAATTAAAAAAAAAATTCGAAGTAGAGTTACAATGAACTTAAAATGAACAAAATTTTTAAAAATGACACTTCAAGAACAAAAAATGAATAAATCAGCCCAAAATAAATTAAAAAATAAAAAATAAAAAAACGAGAATACAAACAGAACATCATAGAATAAATATTACCACCACTGGCTCACCTTGCTGCCAAGAAGGAAAAGGGGCCACTGAACCATGGGCAGGTTCCCAGTATTCTTAGGCATCAAAAGCAAATCCATTTCCCTTAGAGAAGCATTAAAAAGCACCAATTAATAAGTAGGAAAAAGAAAAGAGTAAAATGGATATATTAAAAAAACAGAACAGGAGAAAGTTGCAACACTAACAAAGTAGTAATATAATCCTCCTCGCGGAGATTTTTTATAATCTCATTCCAGAAGGGAGAAAATCGAGCAGCATCTGCCTTGTTCTTCTCCAAAACCTTCATTTAAACAGTTAGGCAATGTTATCCTATAATTCAACATACTGTAGAAACAATATCTTGAGAAAAATAGATTTTGGAGAATGTGCAGTAGCTTTTGGGGATCACATTGAACGTATTGATCCTAGTAGAAGTATAGATCAAGAATTTGAATATTCCAACTCTAGTCCCAATGCAATCTCACCACCTTAAAATGTTGGCAACATAAGTGAACGAAAAATCAAACACTAAAATTGTTCCAGTAATAAAGAGACAAAATGGAAGGAGATGATTCCAAAAATAAACTTGAGGAATCTATGTAAAAGAAGATAATACAAACAAGGACCTTTGGCCCTCACCAATCAAAGAATATTTTTAATTTTTGCAGGCCATACCAACCACCATTTCATAGTTTAGATAAAGATTAAATAAGAGTACAATGAGAAGGGTGGCTTACATTGTTGAGTGTGAGAGTAAACTAAACAAAAAACAAAAAATTACTATGAAATTTCATATCCCAAGGTGCAAATTCAAAACATGAGACTTTTTATTCTCTGAAACTATATAACACGAAGTCAAGATTTCTCTCACGTAGGGAAAGATGATGGTAAAGAAGGAAAAAAGGAATAACTTGACAATGCAAGAATTTTGCTAGGATCAAACTTTGGAACTTCTACAATCAAGTTCTGGTTGAATTTGATTCTTAATTCGTGCTAGCTTTAGATTAATATGCTACACTGGACTTCAATGGAAATGGCTAGTTCAATAATTCCTATGATTTGATTGGATGTACAAAAGTATAAAACAATGGGTCGTCCTTTGAGCTGCATAATGATTTTGTTTATACGTTGTCAGTATTAGATCTGGAATGTTTTTGCATCTTAGCTTCCTATTATTAAGCCTAAGTTTTAAAAGGTAGGAAGCACAGACACTTGTAAATTGATAACAAATCTGTGTTGGACACTTGCAGATACTTGCAAATTGATAACAAATCTGTGTTGGACACTTGTAAATTGATAACAAATCTGTGTTGGACACTTGCAGATACCCACACTGGTTGGATGCGCCTATCACACACGACAAAAGCACACCCAAAACTGCCCTACAATTATTTTACTATTTTTAGAACTGTCAAACTACAGACACTTCAGCATAGTTTTAAGTCGTAGTATGAACTAGCATAATGGTTGTGATCATGTGTAACGAGTATTGGGAGTGTTGGCCAATGTGAACATGAATCGGAACAGAATATATATTGGTACAATAAGACAATGATCCAAATAACACACCAATACACAAAAAGATAGGTAATAATAAAGTTGGATGAGCTACAAAATTTGAAATTTTGTTACCAAATTATAAGCTATATGTAAGAGGGAAATAAACCGAAATAAACCTAAACAAAATATCATCAAACGCAGATTTTATTAACCAAACTTTAAGATAAAATTCAAGAGAAAGAATGTGAAAAAGAGAGAAAATTAACAAGAAATCATATATAATATTAGTACAATAAAGAAAAAATAATAATATATATATAGAGCTATAATAACAAATTATACAAAAGATAACCCACACAACATTGCAGCTAACAAATCTCATATA
>JAOTRH010000006.1:14792790-14822240 GCA_034768845.1 Heliamphora exappendiculata | reverse complement strand
AAATGTGCAATACCCAGATGTAGATCGTCTGTCATCAACTGAACCAGCCCAATCTGCATCTGTGAAAGCTTCTAATGGCAAATGGCCGTGATGAGAGAATAAGAGCCCTTTGCCAGGGGTAGACTTGAGATATCGCAGAATACGATAGGCAGCATCAAGATGTACACTACGAGGATCATGCATGAACTGACTGACAACCCCTACAGCATATGCAATATCAGGTCTGGTGTGAGACAAGTATATTAATCTTTCCACAAATCGCTAAAATTGGCCCTTGTCAACAGGTTCTCCATCACCACTATGGAGGCGATGATTGGCCTCAATAGGTGAATCTGCAAGTCGACAACCCATTATACTAGCTTCGTCTAGAAGATTAAGAATATACTTCTTTTGAGAAATGAAGATCCCATTATCTGATCTAGCCACCTCAATTCCCAGAAAATATCGTAGTGCCCCCAGATCTTTCATCTCAAATCTTTTTTGCTAGGCTTTCCTTAAGACGAGATGCCTCCTCAGAATCATTACCTGTCACAACTATATCATCAACATAGACAATAAGAACAGCGATCTTATTATTGCCATGTTTGATAAACATAGTATGGTTTGCTTGACTCTGTCGGTACCCAAATTTTAGCATTGCCTCGAAGAAACGATCAAACCATGCTCGAGAGATTGTTTGAATCCATATAAGGCCTTCTTCAATTTGCACACCTTCCCTTCAGTTTCACGAGATGAGAATCCAGGTGGAACATCCATATATACTTCTTCTAAATCTCTATGAAGGAATGCATTCTTCACATCTAACTGCTGTAGAGGTCAACCCATATTAACAACACAAGATAAGAGTACCCGAACTGAGTTCATTTTGGCTAATGGAGCAAAATTTTCCTGATAATCAATACCATAAGTTTGGGTAAGCCTTTAGCAACTAGCCTTGCTTTGAATCTCTCAACTGATCCATCTGCCTTGTGCTTTACTGTAAAAACCCATTTACACCCAACTGTCTTCTTCTCTTTTGGAAGAGAAACTAGCTCCCAAGTACCGTTCTTTTTCAAGGCAATCATTTCCTCAACCATAGCCTTCTTCCACTTAGGATCCTCAATGGCTTTCTTCCAACCCTGTGAAATCAAAATAGAGGACAAGGAGTAGACAAAAGCACGATATAGAGCTGATAAATAATTATATGAGACAAAATGAGAATTGGAACTGGAGGATGGAGGTAACAACTGGCAAGATGGTAGTCGTGCTACTACCACACGAGCTGTTTGATCTTTCGAGCGTCGAGTATAGGTATGCAGATCATTTTTGTCTAATCGTCCACCAGCATCCTGTTCAGTTCCATCTTTACTGGGTGCCTTCTCCCCTTCTCCAGGAGCAAGAACTGGCGAAGTAAGATTCGAAAAAACCAAACCTTGAGACTCCTGAGTCTGTGTATCCAATAGTAACATCTCTTCTAGGCTAAAGATCTCCCCCTGAAGAGATGGCTGAGGAGAGGGAAAAAAAGGCACGGACTCCCAAAAGGTAACATCCATACTGACAAAACTTTTGCGAGTGACCCGATCATAGCATTTATAACCCTTTTGGGAAGCTGAATAGCCAATGAAGACACATTTGAGAGCCTTAGAGTCCAATTTTCCATCGGGGTGTTTGGGTGCATAAACAAAGCAAGTGCAACCAAAAATCTGGGGTGGAAGATAGGAGACCGGAGAAGACCCGAGAAGAAGCTCCAAATGGGTTTTGAATTGAAGAACACTAGAAGGCAAACTATTAATAAGATAAGCCGCAGTAAAAACTTCCTCACTCCAAAAAGACTTGGAAACATGCATAGAAAAAATAAGGAAACAAGCAACCTCAAGAAGATGACGATTTTTCCGTTCAGTAACGCCATTTTGTTCATGAGTGCGAACACAACTGGTCTGGGAAAGAATGCCATGGGCCGCTAAATAGGCCCGAAAACCACCATCAAGAAACTTAGTCCCATTATCAGTCTGGAAAATCTTGATGTTGGCATCAAACTGGTTGCGGAATATGCGGTGAAACTTTTGAAAACAGGGAAAGACTTCATTTTTAGTGCGAAGCAAACAAACCCAAGTAACACGAGAATGACAGTCAATAAACGTCACAAACCATCGATAACCAAAAATGGAGGTAATAGGTGAGATACCCCACACATCAGAATGAATAATATTGAACGGAGAAACACTACGTTTATTCACTAAAGGATAAACAGAACGTTTATGTTTTGCAAGCTCACAAGCCTCATACAAAAAATCATTTCTAGAACAATGTTTAACTAAAGAAGGAAAAAGTCTCTCTAAAATGCCAAAAGAACGATGTCCCAAACGGCGATACTACTGAAGTAATTGTAGACGGCGGATGCCAGTATCAGTACAGAGAGCCTAGTCAGACTGTGGAGGTGGAACAGGGGCAGAGGACTGAACATCCAGTAAGTGCAGGCCACCATGTGCACTACCACTGCCAATCATTCTCCCTGTATCCAGTTTCTGAAAAACACAATGTGTGAAAAAAAAGGTTACAGAACAGTTTAAGGAATTGGTAAGACGACTAACGGATAAAAGATTAGTAGAAAAATTAAAAAATGAAAGACAGAGGAAAGTGAAAGTAGAGAGCAAGAAATAGAACATTTACCAGAAATAGATGATAAAGAACTATCGGCTATTCTAACCTTATCCTTACCAGAATAAGTGGAATAAGAAGAAAATAAAGTAGAAGAGCTAGTCATATGATCAGTGGCACCGGAGTCGATAATCTAGGGAGTAGAGAAGGCAATTGCACCAAGTGCAATAGGAGTTATACCTAAATTAGCAAAGTTAGAGGAGGAAGGAGAGGCAGTGGAAGAGGAAATATCAACCCGAGTCATCAGGCACCTAAGAGTAGTCAATTCTGCCTCAGAAAGAGGACCATTCTCACCAGATGTGCTAGTAGGGAGCTCAGAGAGATGAGCGTGGGAGCGAACAGGTCCACCGCCACGTCCAAGAGTAGGACGTCCATGTAACTTCCAACAATGATCAATAGTGTGAGGAGATTTACCACAATGATCACAATGCAGCTGATCCCGGGCGACAGAGCCATTCTTCTCCCCAGACTTAGTATGACTAGGTTGGCCAGTGCGATGAATAGATGTGACTGTTAACACAGAACGTTCTTGACTGAAAATGGGAACCATAACACGACGACGACTCACTTCTTGCTGGACATAAGCGTACGCTTGTCGCAAGGTGAGAAATGGATCACGACCCAAAATCTAAACACGGATCGGATCATAGTCAACATGGAGACCGGCAAGAAAGTCATACACCCGTTCCTTCTCCACCATCTTATGAAAAGCAGCAACATCAGTAGTACAAACAGCATGGAAGTCCTAATGATAATCAATCTCACCCCACAAGCTAATAAACTCAACGTAATACTGAGCCAATGAATGGTCTCTCTGTTCTAACCGACGGAGTTTCTTCCTCAACTCATGCAACTGGGCATCGTTGTCAGTCTGTGAATAAGTCTGAGCAACAGCGGACCAAATCTAATGTGCAGTATCCAGATGTAAAAAACTGCGACTAATGGAGGGCTGCATAGAGTGTAACAGCCAGGATATAACGAGTACATTTTTCTCCATCCAGCGTGTGCGAGAAGAACCAATAACTGTCGACTGGGTGGTTTCACCAGTAATATACCCAGACATACCGCGAGTAGTGATGGACAAACTGCAAAAACGAGACCAAATTAAACAGTTGCTACCATCCATCTTGACAAGACTCATCTGAAGGGACGGATTATCAATAGGAGTCCCTGAACGAGTCAATCCAGTGTTTACATGACTACCAGAAGGCTTTTCTGCATCAAACATGGCTATGGAAGACCAAGAACAAGCAGAATGAAACAGATGGGAGTAATGAACTGTAGACAGATGCAAACCAAGTAGACCCGAACCACTAGAGTACCAATAAAGTCTGGAATCTCATACCAATCGCAGCAAAGCCGAAAAAACAACCTAAGAAACGGCTGGAATCTGCAACCAAGTCTAGGAAGCCTCTGAAGTAGACAAAACGCAGCCAAACAGAGCCAAATCAAATCGAGAAAAAACCAGGCGCAAACAGCGCAACTTGCCGAATCGGCAAAAAGCTCTACCCGATCTTGAAATCAACCCAAAACATCAAAGAGAGTTGATTCTAGCCCCTTACATACTGAGTCAGCACCCATGGAGAAGAGACAGATTATCAATTGAGGCAGCAAAAGGAGCAATCGCGAGAAACGACGAAAACCCTAGAGGTGCCGAAATTTGTAAAAATTGGGGAAAATTATGAAACAATCATGGAAAATTTGGAAAAAATCACAAATCGAATGTCGAGAGCCAGACGATCATCAAGGAATTTTTTTTTTTTTTTTTGCATTTTTTCTTTCTTTCTTTACAGTTTCGAAATTAGAAAATTTAGGAGAAACAAAAACGAAAAAGAGGAAGAAAGACTGCTAAGAAATTTACATAGGATCATACTCTGATACCATGTTAGAATTATTGCAGAGAGTGGGAAAGAAAAGGAGAAAGTGAGAGAATGAAAATAACAATGAATGAGAGCACACAAAACTAGAGTTTTCACCCTATCACTTGTTATTTATAATAAGTCCAAAAAATACTAAAAATACAATAATACCCCTAACTTAACAGGTGTCTTCTAAGCTAAGCCTTAAGTTCTCAATGGCTTCTTACACAAGCTCTTTCATATACTTTACTAAATAACATCCAATTCCCTTTTACTGAGTATTGCTTCCAATCATAAGCGCAAGGCTTGATGGAAAGCAGATGAGATCGAGAAGGATGATTAGTAACAATCTCTTGTCTGGTACTTGTCCGATCTTTCTAAAAAACTACCAAGTCAGTAAAACAACAAGCTTTAAATTATGCTTTGATTAATGGGATATTATATCGGTGTGGCAGACAGGCAGAGAAATAAGCTCAAACATGCTATTAGTCTAACAGAGTAAGTAATAAGAGCAAGTAAAGCAAAGTAAAGATGATTAGCATGTCATAATTTAAAGCTTGCAATATAAATCCGCATCGTATTCATAGCGGAGAAAAAAAATTCTCCAAATAAAGAAAAAAACAAGTTCTATCATCTATGCATAAGTTTTCTCAGTGCCATCGAATTTACAAGCTAAGGTTGTCAATGGTGGTAAGGAGAGAAAAAAACGCTAAACCACCAAAATATAATAAGATAAAGTAAAGCTAACCGACTAAGACAACACGGTACATTTGCGCAGATATACTGCAAGATGCTTCCATCTTCCCTAAAAAAGATGATGAGACTTCGCCAATACCCTATATTACCAACACCGTCAAGTCCCAACAACACATTTAAATTATTTCTGTTAGAAGTGTTGCAGAGAGTCGCTAGCCCTAAAGGTAGTTCGACATAAAAGTAAAGATTGGAGGGGCATTGGACACGGGTTCACCTTTCGACTTCACAAGTGATTCAGCATAGCATACACAAATAATAAAGAGAAGGGTCTCGCCTTGGGGGCTCACGCAAGGTAACAATTTCAAACTCAAAAAGGGTTTTGCCTAGGGGCTCCCGCAAGGTAACAATTTCAAACTCAAACAAAGAACGTTCTTCTCCAAGACATGAGTAAAAGAAATGTTGTTCAAATGCAGGACTCGTTGATAACCTAAGATAGCTTGCTTACTCTCAGCCAGTAGTTAGAAGGACCTTGACTTCGCTTATGCCCTTATGTAGCAATAAAAGCAAAAGCAATACTTAGTGCTCTTACGAGGTAGTAGTGAGTTAAACTACAAATCCACATCATATTCATTACTAAACTAACTTTTCTTTACTTTAATAGTCTTTTAGGCGAGTCCCACCTTTTTCATATGTTTTTAAGGAAGTTCCTATCATTCATCACCAGACCATCTTTCCTCTGGGCGGTCTATTAGCTTACTAGTCGCTATGAAGTAACTTGCCCCGCAAGACTAAACCATCCGAACGGCCACGACCCTTGTCTAGGGAAAATTACATTGTAATGCGCAAGTTCAAGGCCGAGCAAGTGTAAGTTGAGGGGGATATACAAAGGAAAGCCCAAACTCGACTGGGGGAGTACTGACTCAGAGAAGGAGTAGCCGAAGATGACATAACAGTGATTCTAGACGTCCTTTTCATGGTGATTCCGCCTTGGCTCTCAGTGTCACGTTCAATTATGAGTGGCTAACCTCTTAATCTTAGGATTTTGATGAAGCCCTAGCATAATAAGCTTTTGTACTTTTTTCAAAGTTTTCATTGTCAATAAATTTGACTGTACAACCGTTCTAGGTTTCAGTTTTATGGTTAATGACTTGACTCTTTCAAATGCATTCTTATGTGTTTGATCAATGCAATTTTAAATGCATAGTTTTACTTACAATAAGTATTATATGGAGTCGTGAGTGGGCATTCAGTTAACTTATATGTAGATTGGTCAAATCACATTGAAACAATGTTAAAGACGATTTATACTGAACAAATATACGCTTTGTCAATACCCATTTATGAGAATCTTATTGACAATATTGATAGGTCGTGTAGTCCTAATATATCCCTTCTGTATTGATTAAAGAAATTCATTGCTTGTTACAATTGTGGTCATTATGGAACTGAGTTGGATTCAAACCCTAAGGTTCCTTTGACTGCTGGATCACAACTTCATTTATATTGTTTGTTAATTTAGTTTATTAAATTAACGACCTTCACTATTAAAGTAATTGGAGAACTAGTTTTGAAAATAACACAACTCTGCCTCAGTCCCTGAGGCACAGGCATATAGCACCCGGATTCTAACTACTATTCTATTAGAAAATAACTTAAGTTCACTCCTTTTATTATTTATTTTTAGCTAACGAAGATATCATCCATACTACTCTTCATTCGAATCATTGTAGATATTAATTCCATTTTTTTACCATTCATAAGTTCCTATGTTCCAAAAGGCTAATCTACAATTACAATCATGGACTAGCTTGTCTACCCGCACTCCGTATCACTCATTGTATATGCCCTTCTAAAACAAACTAATGCAATTGTTATATCCAACCTCCAATCCTTTTGAGCTGCGAACATCCAACCTCAGGGGAAAAAAATCATAGTTAACTATTCCCCGTAATATGGATATTAATTCATCAGTCAGCATGTTTCTAACATTCCATTTGCACGGTCATGCATCCTTAGTGTTCATTAGGTTTCTTTATCCATGACAAATTAAGGCGAGAGGGAGAAAGGGAAAGAGAAAAGTTCCTACTCTCCCTTCTCTCCCTTGCAATTTAGCCAGCTCCCAACATTATACTTTCTCATCTTGTCCAAAGTAAAGTGGTCCACTTACTCGTCATGAGAAAATGTATTATCATAACTTTCCAAGCATAACTGGGGGAAAAAAAAAACTACACCCCCTCCCCCACCCAAAAAAATCCAAGTTTAAGAAAAAGCTTAGCAACATTCATTTAGAAATAATGCTTTAGTTGCCACAAGATCCGTTAATGTAGCAGTAGAGATGAGGGAAATACTTGATATAATCAGACGTCCTCTCATACATGCCACGGCCAACATAGTAATGCTCCTAAAAAAATTGGCATAGAGGAAAAAGAAAATCAATCACCATTAAAAAAAATCAATTAAAGAAGCTAAATACAGAGGTCCAAACATATGAAGCATGTTAGGGGGAGCAATCAACCTGGTGCGTCCACTTGACAAAACGAATTAGCGGCCAATTATCACATTGATTGCCCAAACGGTGAAAGGCCGGTATTCGCATTAGGAAACCAATAAAAATTTGGACACCAGCATAGATGCCAATAACAATTATATAGATTTTGTAGATAAGAGAAACTTCATTTGATTTACTCTGCTCTTGAAGAGCTTTCCTGTGATTTGAGTGCAAACAAAAAAAACAAAAGGGTGAGTTCAATTAGACAATACCAGCAAACACAATGGCATCTAACGAAAACAAAATTATGAAAGATAAAGGAAGAGGTTAAAACCCACGTACACATAAAGAAAACATATGAAGATTGAAGCTATACTAAACCAAAGGAGACGGAGAAAAATTCGTGACACGGCTAAGCGGCGTGATGTGGAATATGCACCAAACATCATGACAATGTCCAGAACACCTGTATTACAATTTCCAAAGCAATAAAATTAGGCAGAACAATATAGCAGGAAATAGAACGAATTCAAAACTGTGATTTCCTTAGAATATTTAGAATACTGAACCAAAAAAGTATCCTTGAACAGAACTTTGCACAAGACAAACTTACTCTCGGAAAACTTCATTACAACAAAAGTTGGACCGAGACTGAGAACTTCCTGAATGGTCTTCGAGTCAATACGTCCATTGTTGAATGCAATAATGGTCATACCCTGAAAAAGCATAAACAACGTGAATTTTTCTCATGCTCAACAAGGAAAACCACAGGAAAGAGACTCGTAACCAATTCAAAGGGGCAAAAGAACACCTAAATCATAAAGTTACAGTCAGTGCAAACTTAAGGACACAAGAAGTTAGAAGTAAAAAAGAATGAGTGATGAGAACGGTATAAGAAAACAAAGATCAAATTAATTGTAAGAGTTGAACTGGAAAAGGGAAAAACAAAAAACAAAACAAAACAAAACAAAACAAAAAAAAAGAGAGAAGAAGAAGAAGAAGAAGAAGAAACATGCAGAACTCTAAATGTCTCAAAGTTGAGAAGCACATAAACAAAAGAGAAATATCTAACCATTCACCACCCTCCCACGAGGGAAAATAGTTTTTTGTATTGGAAAAAAAGACAACAGATTTTAGCCTAAAAATAAATTGCAAACCTGAAACATCATGACAAGGAATATCCACAAACGGTGGAAACTATGGTAAAGATGAAGAAAAGTCCGGTGCTCAACAAACGAAGTTTTCCCTCGGCGTTTACTTCCGCCAGCCTTAAGCACATTCTGAGAGAACAAAGGCATAGAGATCAGGAAAGCTACAAATAGTCACAGTGATAACAATTATTACAACAATGGTAAATATCACAATTGCAATGAGCAACAAACTCCAAAGCTTGTAAATTAAAATTGTTGGAAATAATATATTTTAAGAAATTAGAATCTTGTTAATTATGATTTAATTACTGAAATCAACATATTAATACGTTAAAGTTTTATTGATTGTGATTTGATTTGCAAATTATTTTCTTCCTTTTCTATAACCCTTCTTTATCATTATAAATAGATAGTTATAATTCTTCGAAGGTACGTCAAAATTATTGAATTATGTTATTTTACTTGATATCATAGCCAAAATATGAAGAATAAAAGGGAAAAAAAACTATCCAGAAAACCTAGCCGTCGTCACTGCTTATCATCACCTTTGTCGCCAGTATTCCTTCACCGATATCGCGAATCGCTGGTATACCCTCACCGTCAAAGTCTTTGCCACCGTAGTCGGTTTTGGGAACTATCGATGTTGTTTTGATAGCATTGTTCTTATTCGTGAGGGCTACCGATATTATTCCGACAGCATTGTTCTTGTTTTTGGAGGCCACCGTTGTTCCAGTAGCATTTTTCTTGTTTTTGGCGACTACCATTGTTGTTCCAGTAATGTTATTCTAAAATCTAATTGGTATTTGAAAATTGAGAAGCCACGTCTGGAGACTGATCCTAAGCATGTGTAGTGGAACTATCTCTGCTCAAGTTTTTAATTGTAAAGCTAGGTTTGATTAATATATTTGTCTCAGCGTGAGGGAGAGTGTTAGAAATAAAATATTTTAAGAAATTAGGATCTCGTTAATTATGGTTTGATTACTGAAATCAACATATTAATAAGTTAGGATTTTATTAATTGTGATTTGATTTGCAATTTATTTTCTTCCTTTTTTGTAATCTTTTTTTATCATTATAAATAGATAGCTGTACCTCTTTGAAGGTAAGCCAAAATTATTGAATTCTATTATTCTAATACAATTTCTTGCATACTTGTGTTGAGCAAGGAAATGAGAAGTTAACGTAACAGGGATGGCACACGTAAGGACCATTAGAAGAAGTAAAACACAGTTTCTGTCAATTAGTTAACAGTAGAAATCCAAAACCAACATATTGTAATCACATTAGCCACTCAAAACACCAGCCATTCCAACAGCTTCCTTGGCACGCACAAAAAATGAAGAAAATAAAACAGAAGAGACAGCAAACAAAAGAGAGAAAAACATTAGACAAAGAATCAAATATTGCATAAATTCACAAAGTAGTCAAAATTAGAGAGCGGCAACATAGTAAAACCACCACATGAATGCATCAAAATTTCAGTATTCAACCATTTGAATACGATATCCCGAAAAGAAAATGGGAACAGAAAAAATGTTTAATTAACTTGCATGGAAGACTTTATGCTTAATAGTATGTCAAGAGCAGGCTGTTATTTTCTCTCTTTTTTTCCCTTCATTTTTTAGAAGATAAAAGGGCACGCAAATAGACAGAGGACAAAAACCTACCGAACCATAACCTCACCCATCCCCAGATAAACAAAACAGGAAAGAAGGATGTACAACATACACTTAAATTAAACAAAAGCACATCATCAATCCTCACATGGAGAAAGGCCCATTCCATGATGAGATCACCAGAACTCAAAACAAAACATAAAAGGTAAGCATCGACATATAAAAGAGGGCCCAAAATTCTTCCAAATAAATGTGGGAAGTCTGGGAGTGGATCTAATCACATCAGTGACATCCCTCAAAACTCCCCATATCACAAGGTTTGTTTGTTCCAACAATCCAAACCTCTTCTGAGACGCACAACAAACTATGATTGTGGCCATATTTTTTGGAAGAAAAAACAAACTACATAAAAAAAAATGGCGCACAGGATAGACTCAGTATAAAATTAAAACCATACAAAGGTAAACTCTTACACAATCAGCCAAAGCAATATACCATCAACGAAAGATGACCAATCTAAGCAACTATAAACCATTTTTTGGCTACTGAGCTTTGAACTGGTGAAATGAAGTCACAACACCGTCAAAAGATTGACAATTTCTCTCCTCCCAAAAACACTACATCAAATCAAAAACGGAACAGAAAACCAAACTTTCGTTTTCCCTTGCACAATCTACAAGCTCACTGTCATCGGAATAGTTTCCCTAGATCAAGACACACCAACATCAATGGCAAAGCATTCTATATCTCCCTCCAGCTTACGTTGAACGACACGATGATCCACCAATTATACATAAAACTCTAGTAAGAGATTAATGTCCTAAACTCATTATTAATGACAAATATTTATCCTTAAACTTCCACCCATCCAAAAATTGTTACACAAAAGATACGAAAGACAGAAATGTAAAATCAACATCAATAAAATGTCAAAAGAAGTTAAAAGGAGCCAAGGTTTTAAATTCTTAATCACCACAAGAAAAGTAAAAAGCAACAAGTCCTCCATGCATAAAATTTTCTTTGAAAAACACATCACCGCAATTCACTTCTCTAACTATCCTAGACTCCTAGACTCCTAATATATATCACAAGCTTAATCCACTCATAGTAGACAAGCCCCTTGAGTGAACTAGATAGCAATTGAGCTTCTAATAGCAATTAACTGTATTTAATAGGGCATTAAATCCACTTATGAGGACTAACTGGAGGCCTGACCATATTTAATAAGAAAAGGACATTGTTAACCCTGCAACTATACTGGGAAAAGTTGACCTGCCTATGAAATCCAACCTCAAGGATGCACATACATGTCGCGACAAATTATCAAGTGAAACTTTATCATTTTTCAGATGAGTGAAACTTCTATTTTCAAAAAAAGGTCATGAAAATAACATGTCTTGCTTCTAGAGATCAGATCACCAGGTCGGATTTATTTTATCGTTGCAAAGACAAAATAATAATAATAATAATAATAATAATAATACTGAGAAAACAGTAAGAGTAGTATCATTCACATATTAAGGAGCAAATAAAGAACAGCAGTGGCGAACCATAAATTGTCATAAAATTTTAAAAAACTAATTATCCTGCAACTATCACCAGCAGTCATAAGTGAATGCAGTCAAAATCATAAATATATCCATTCTAAAAGATTTTCCTTGTTTCAACCAACTGCTGAATGCAGTCAATGAGTGATCAATAGGCTCATCAGACTGAACATCTACTCCTAGAGATACCGCTCTTAGAACACGCTAAAGTTGCGAATTCTCCTCGTTGCATAGGTGAATGAAAGCAAAAACACATAGGTCCCACAAAGTACATTAAAGCCACTGATATTAAATAATAAAGAAGGGCATAAATTGATAATGAAGCACATGCATATATAGTATATAATAATAATAATAATAATAATAATAATAGAACTTGCAACATAACAAAAGGATTAGAAAATAGCCAACCTTTGATCTTGGAGTTGGCTTAAGAAAAAAGGGTGAGCTTCCGCGCCATGGCCAACTCAGTTCAAAACAATGAAGTGACCTAAAAAAAAAGACAAAAATAATAATAAACAAACAAGATAATTTCATGATGCAAAAAGCTTCCAAAATAGAGCTCACCAAAAATATTCATTAAAATCGTCATAGTTTCTCCAGGAGGAATGAGGTGCTCGCCCATTATCATTGTTATCAGCTTCCTGCAAACGAGAAAAGTAGTTAAAACCTCAATATTTTAGGAGAAAATGATGAGGCAAGTACTTCAGCTGGTGTTGCAAGCAGAGGCCTAGCAATTTTCTGTTTGTCCTCTAGAACACCAACATCAATCCAAATATACTAAGAAATATGGATCATAGACTACAGGTTTCTAGGCACCATACTAAGAAATATGGATCATAGACTAAAGGTTTCTAGGTACCATACTATAAATAGCAACGTAATTGATGGATTCCCCCATATTAATTACACAAACAACATACAATGTTCAATTCGTAGGAGAAGAAAGTGGTAAGAGCCTAGTAAACCAAAATCCTTTAAAATAAAAGGATTAACTACTATGACCCACCAACGCTTCATAAAAAGATTTCGCCATAAAAGATTCAGAAATTCAACTATCCATCTCAAAAATCCTCTCCACCTAAACATAGAATAGCAAAAAGTAAGCTAAGAAGATCCACCTACTCATCCACTTCCAAATCCGTCAACTCTAGATAAAAGGCAATATTCCAAAAAATAAAAAATTCATCCACAATAGTTCCCCAATTAACCAGAATATGAGTGAGCACAAGAAAAGACTCCTCTAGCTTCTCCTGTTCTCGCACCAAGCAGCGCAACAAAAAGTAAGCATCTCACAATTTCCGACCAAAAGTGCCCCAATTTCCCACTCTTTAGTGACACAAAAACCATTATCAAAAATCAATATTGCCACCATTTTTCAATGTCACTACCCTTGTTCAATATAGAGTGGGAAATTGCCACCATTTTTCAATGTCACTACCCTTGTTCAATATTGCCACCATTTTTCAAAAACCATTTTTCAATGTCACTACCCATGTTCAATATCATCTAACCATCTATAAAAGGTTCTGGTTGATATAGAGTTGTTAGATGGAGGGGGATATTTTCTGTTTATGCTTCCATCGAAGGAGGCCACTCGAGTTCTAGGTGGTGAGTCGTGCTTCAGGGATCAACATCTTTTCTTGGACAGGTTATCTCTGCTCGAAGGTTGCTACAAACTGTGAAAAGGGCCAGTGGAATGTTGGGTAAGAGTTATGTTCCTCACGGCTAATCTCTGGGGATTAAGATCTTTTCTTGGCCGGTGGAATGAAAACACGATAGAGGGGAGGCACATCTGGTGGGCTGGAATCAAGGTGAAGGGGTGGGTTAGAGAGATTCAGGAGGTAGCGGGAGTTGGGGAGATCTTAATGCTTCTAACTGAGAATTTGGGTAGAGGAGGGCCGTAGGGAGGAGTCCTGACGATTGCTGCAACAAGGTGTGAAGGTGGTGGAGGTGTGTCGCCAATGACAGAGGAGGAGGCAGTGCATGGAGGAGCTGGGGAGCGTGGGAGAGAGTGGCAAGTAAAGAGAGGCAAATTTTGAATTAAGGCTGTCTAGGGGTACTGTTGACAGGGCAGGTGTCCAGCCAAGGGTATGAGAGGTAGGTACGTAATCAGTTCGGTCCAGTTGGATTTTTTACTATATATACCATTGAACCAACAAGTTTGGTTTATTCATAGTCAACCGACTGAAACAAAGAATAGAAGTGATCGGTTTTCGGTCGGCGCAATCGGTTTTTGTTCGGATTTACAAGTTGATTGTAGAATAGCAAGCCAAAAGTGGAGCTCAAGCTGTCAAGATAATTTACTCCACAGCCACAGAACAGAACATAGGTGAGTTGATTTTGAGGATAATTGAATATATAAATGATACAGTAAAAAGGACAGGTAATGACAAAATATATTGAATCTTGGCCATGCACGTACCCAAATAAAAATGTAGAAAATAATAAAAGAAAAAAATACAGAATACAGACCAACAAATCAACATAAGTAATAAATATTCTATACGAGACAACACGGTATTCTGTTGTGTAGGGAATTAGTTTATATTGCTTCCAGGTTGACAGAATAACTTCTCAAAAACAGCAACATTTCTCCAAAACATTTTGAGCAGCAAAACATCTTCTCAAAATCATCTTTAGCAGCAAAACATCTCCTAATAAATAGCAGCACTTCTCCAAATAAAAGGTGTTCAGGGTCTGGAGACTGAGAGCGTAATCAGAGGCAACTCAGGCAAGAGCAAGTTTTCCAGGCAGGCCAATAGAAGGCGGGCGATTCCAGGTTTGGGTTAGAATCAAGTGCCTGTTTTGGGTATGTATTTTTCGCGGGGGAATCCCAACGAGTACGGCTCCATTCTTTTGGGGGAGAACAAATTTGCAGGGTGGGCCGGCGGTTTTGGCCTCCAGAGAAAGTCCGTGGCAGTAGCCCAGTCCAATTTGATGGGACTTAGAGGCCATAAATGCAAGCAGGATTTGGAATATGAAAGCCCATCAAAAGTCGGGCGGTTTACGATCAGGGCAGCTTCTTGGGTCGGTCTTGGGGATTTAGAGAAGGTTCCATTACTTCTGGCGGCGATATCGATGGAATTGGCCATGGTGATGACTGAGGTTCAACATCGTTCTACAAGGCTAATGATCAGGTTTCTGATTGTAAGCTTTTGGTTTCTGGTTTTCAGCCTTTGTCAGAGGTTCCATTTGAAGGTTCAGTGCGGCTGGTGAGAGGCAGTTCGGGTGGTAAGGAGGGGGAAATAGTTCTTTCTTGAATGAAGGCCAAAGGTTCAGAGGGTGGGGCTGTGAGGGGGTGCTTGTGGAGGGACGTCCGGAGAGTATTGCAAGTCATTTGGATGCACCTGGTGTCAGCAGTGGGTCCAACATGGTTGGCTGTGCTTCATTGGGGATTTTCAACCCAACCAGCAGCATGGTGGACTGTCCGTTGATGGGCGAGAGAGGTTCAACCGAGGTTGGTGTCGAAGTGAATGATGAAGGAAATTAAGAATTTTAATAAGCATGTGGTTACCACTTTTGACAGCTTCGAGGAGGAGGCTATCATTATTTGGAGCCCTTGGCCGATAGAAGCCCTGAAAAAGAGGGTTTTTTCAGAGAAGGTAGTTTTTTCAGAGAAGGTAGGGAGGTTAAAAACCTTCAATGTTCAATGAAGATTGACAGCAGGGGAAAGGGTAGGGGTGGCGTGGATGTAGAAGAGGAGGGGATCTTTGTTGCTTTGCCTATTTTGATGTGTTGAAGATGGTTTTTTACGGACATTTTTTGGAGCGCATGGTCCCGAGGATGCTGTGGTGAGGTCCAAGAGCTTTGGGATGAGCTGGGTGGTGTTGCCTTTAGATGGGATGCCCTATGGTGTGTGGGTGGAAAATTCAATGTCATGGTATTAGTCAGCTCATTCAAGGGTATTATTGTACTTTACTCTCATTATATATAAATATCAGTGGTAACTGAGAGAGCCCTACGTTGTTGTTCTCTCATTCTCTATCACTATTGTTCCCTCTCTTCTATTTTTTTCTCTACATATATTCCAACATAGTATCCTTGAAACAGACCCCAATTGCTTCGAACAAAAGTTTAATTTGATTTGATTTGGTTTATATTCCACTTAGTATGAGAGCACAATCTCATAAAGAGCTTTTTTGATTTTTTTTCTTTCCACTTGTTCGAGTTTTTCTTTTGATTTCCTTTTCGCACCACATTCAGTTGCGGCTAGTGTTTTTTGGCTCTTTGATTTTTTTATTGATTTCAATCTCCATAGTGGCAGAAAGGGTTTGCTCTCCGGTTTTTTGCTTTTGCCAATGAGGCTAGGGCTTTGCTCCAGAGTTTCGGTGTTGTTTTTGGGCTGATTTGGTATGATATGAGATGATTTGAGCCACTTTTGGGCATTATTGATTCTATTCTTGCACGTTTCATATTGATCTGTGCCCTTTGTAGAGTTGGTAGTTCCATGCGGATTCTTTTGGACTGTTACTCTTGTTCTTGTTTATCTATGGCCATGTCAGATACGGCCATACGGGCAAGCCTTCTGGTGGTAATGATGAGGCATGGCTGAGTCTCTTAGGGATTCATAATGACAGTCCATTTCCATTAAATTGGATAGAAGTAATTACTTGCTTTAGTCTCATTCTTATAGTTCAGTCATTGTTGCATGTGGGGAAACCGGGTATGTCACTGGTGACACTAAAATACCAACTGTAGTAGGTCCTTCTAGAAGACGATGGACTGAGGAAAATACTCTTATCATGTCATGGTCGTTACATTTTACGCAACTATCCAATAGTTGTAGTTTCTTATTTTTGGATACTGCACATAATATTTTATCGGCGACGACTCAAACTTACTTTCAAACTGGTAATGATTCTCAGTTGTATGAGTTGTGAAAGAAGATTAGTGGATTGGATCAGCGAAACCGATCCTAGCTGAGTATTATGCAAAGTTGACTAGTCTCTGGGATAAGATTGATTATTATCAAGATTTTCATGTAACTTGTACTACTGAAGTACTGTTGCTGCTTTTCAAAAGAAAGTGAAAAAAGAGAACATTTATAATTTTCTGGCTAGTTTTAATCTCGAGTATGATCAAATTCATGTTCAAGCTTTGCCTCAAGATTTGTTCCCTACCTCGAGGCAAGCATATGCACTCGTAACCTTTTTCCCTACTCATTGTGTTTGTGAAAAACTAGTGACGGGAAGAACGATTGGCACTAGTTACGCACATGGTCATTTGTATTTTCCTGATGTCCCTTTTTCACCCTCTTTTTCAACATCGTCTTCTAGCCATGCTCTACAAGATGATACGGGTTCCATACTTCAGTTACATCAATGGCATCATCATTTGGGTCATTTGGGTCATTCGGTTAAAAAAATTCCAATAAGTACTTCTTGGGTTTGACTTGTGAACTTCCAAAAGCATAAACAGTTTGTTTATGCATCTGTTAATAAATGCAGTGATTTCCTTTATGATTATTCATTCTAATGTTTTGGGGTTTTCACCTGTTACTTCTATTTCTAGTTATAGATGGTTTTTCACTTTTATTGGCTTCTATTCCCACGTTATTTGGATATATTTGCTTTGCACTAAAAGTGAAGTCATTTCTTGTTTCAAAACTTTTCATGATTTTTCATAGTGAAAATGGGATTGTGCATTCTTATTCAGGCAATCTATGTTCACACTCCTAAACAAAACGTAGTTGAATATAGGAATCGCCATCTTCTTGAGGTTGCTCGCTCTCTTCTCCTCCCTATGCATATTCCTAAATCTTTCTGGAGCGATGCAGTTCTTAGGGCTGGTTATCTTATTAATTGTATGCCCACCAGTGTTCTCCAATTTCAGACTCCTTTGCAGCTTCTTCCTAAGTCTCTCTATTTTCCACTTCCACCCATGATTTTTGAATATACTCGCTTGGTTCGTGCTCTTAAACATGAGCGGGAGAAGATAGATTCTAAAGCTATTAAATGTCACTTTATAGGCTACTCTTATACTAAAAAGCTCATAAGTACTATGATCCTTCCACCCGCAAGGTGTTTATCAGTATGGTGTTACCTTCCGGGAAACAAAGTCTTTTTTCAGTTTGCATTAGACATCCTTTTAGGAGAGGCACATAGACTGGAAGAGAGATTAACATCAGATAAACAAAGTCAGGAGTACAATAATTTTTCATAATTTTACCTATAGAGACCACCTTCCTAGTGGGGGGAAGAATGAGGAGTCTAGTGAGAGAGAAAAAGAGCAAGACGGTGGTGGATGTTTGGATAGAACTGAACCGCAGACTTATTCTCGATGCCAAAAGTATATGACTTGGTATGCCACTAGGCCCACCACTACCACCTTGCCAATTCCTATTATCATCTCCAGTTTCAACTTCTTCCACTGATACATTTGTTAATGAATCTCTAGTTGTTACTCTTGATAATCATGATCTACCTATTGCTCTTTAAAAATAAGTTAGGACGTGTAGTTTAACATCCTATATCACAATTTAATTCATATGACTCTTTATCTCCTGCATAATATCTTTTGTCACTTCCTTGTTCTCTATATTGATTTCGTAGAATGAAAGAAAGCTATTGCAGATTCTAAGTGGAAAAGGCTATGGTTAAGGATATGACAGTTTTGAAAAAGAATAGCACCTCGAAGTTAGTATCTCTTCCATAAGCGAGGAACCAAGTAAGATGCAAATTGGTGTTCATACTAAAGCAAAAGACAGATGACTCGGTTGAGAGATTCAATGCCAAACTAGTTGATGAGGGCTTTACCTAGACGTATGATATTAACTATCAGAAAACCTTTGCTCCTATAGCAAAGATGAACTATGTTCGGTTGCTCTTTTCTTATGCTGCTAATATGAGTTGGCCTTTCCAACAGCTGGATATCAAAAATGCATTCTCCATGGGGACTTAGAGGAAGAGGTGTATGTGGATGTATTTCTAGGTTTTTTGTCTTATGTAACTGAAAAGAAAGGTCTATAAACTGAAGAAGGCTCTATATGAGCTAAAGTAATGCCCTAGAGATTGGTTTGACACATTTTTCAATGATATGCTAAGAATTCGGTACAGATAAAGTTATGCAGATCATATTGTGCTTATTAAGATAAGGATAAGATCGCGTTTCTTACTGTGTGTCGTTGACATAGTGGTGATAAGCAATGATACAGAGGAGGATTCCCATCTCAAGACACCTTTAGCTAAAGAGTTTGAGATGAAAGATCTAAGAGTGTTACTGTATTTTCTTGGGATTAGGGTTGCTAGATCAGATAAGGGAATCTTTATTTCCCAAAAGTTTATTCATGACCTTTTGGAAGAGAGGCATGTTGGATTGTCAACCAACAGATTTACCTATAGAGGCTAATCATCACCTTAATAGTGGCGATGGAGAGTTTGTCAACAATCGCCTGTTAAGGCTAATTATCGTGTTAGTAGTTGGGATAGAGTCTGACAACGTGGGAAGATTTCAAAGACTTGTGGAAAGATTGATATAGTTATCTCCCACTAAACCTCATATTGCATGTTCTCTAGAAGTTTTCAACCAGTTCATGCATGACCCTCGTGCAGTACATCTTAAAGTTGTGTACCATATTTTGAGATACCTTACATATGCACCTGGAAAAAAAATTGTTCTTGAATCATGGTCGTTTGAAATAAAAAGCTTTCATAGATGCGGACTGGGATGGTTCCGTTGATAATAAACGGTCTACGTCACGCTATTGTACTTTTGTAGAAAGGAATCTGGTTACTTAGTGAATAAATAGCAAACAATGGTTGCTATATAGAGTGTCGAGGCCGAGTAAAGAGCTATGACTCATGGTATTTGTGAACTTGTAAAGTGTTATTAAAAGATTTTAGGATTGATGTTTATGGACCTATAAAGTTGTATTGTAACAATAAAACTGTCATTGCTCATGCCCCAATTCAACATGACTTAACAAAACATATAGAGATAGGCAAACATTTCATCAAGGAAAAATCGTGTAAAGGTTTAGTTTGTATGCCCTTTGTGAAGTTCAATGATCAATTAGCGGATGTTTTTACTAAAAAGCTTGGTAGTAAAGTGTTACATCCCATCGTGTGCAAGTTGGGCATGAGAAATATTTGTGCTCCAACCTTAGGGGAGTGTTATGTTGTCATGGTATTAGTCATCTCATTTAAAACTATTATTGTACTTTACTCTCATTTTATATACATATATATATATATATATATATATATATCAGCGATAAGGGAGAGAATCAGACAACCCAAAGTTGTTCTCTCTATAGAAGTGTATTTTCAATTATTTTATTATTTTATTGCTAACTAAAGGTTAGTTTAGTCTTTAAGACTAATTAGGGTTCAAGTTTTACTTTATATATATTTTGTAACTTTATCTCAGTAGTAAATCCTTTTGCTAATAGCAATAATAATCTTTGTTCTTTACCTTAGCTTACATGGTATCAGAGCCACCAAAACCCTTGCAGCAACCATCGCTACCGACCAGTCCTTTCTTCTCCATCGTCGACGCACAGTATTGCAAACCTCTCTATCTTCGCAAACCCTAGCTCTTTGCTTTCGCAACCCTATCATTGAAACCCTAGCCTCTCTTCCATCATCTCTTCGAAAACCTTAGCATCAACACTTCAAAATCCTAGCCAACCACCGACGAGCCACTGACGAGCTAGCCGAAACCTAGCCCTTCTGCTTTCGCAACCCTAGCTTCAAAACCCTAGCCTCTTTGCATCATATCTTTGAAAATCCTAGCAACACCACTTCAAAACCCTAGCCGATCACCAACGAGCCTTATTTTGCCTCCGTGGAACTTCCTCTTATGGCGCAGATCGCTAACGAGGTTCACTTAACCTTTTTTGTGCATTGACAACCACCATTGAGCTTCGCCATTCCCTTATCCAACATATTTGACCCTTATCCAACATATTTGACCACAAGCAACCCCACCGGAGTCCTTGACTATCATCAGCGACCTCACTAGAGACGTTACATATGTCTTTCATCAACTTTGATCTTCAACGACTTCTTTGGCTTAATCCCTTTGGTTCTGGTAATTTCCACCCTTAGTTTGCTTGCAAAATCTCTTTGGTACAAGAATATCTCACGATATGATACTGTCGATATTTCTTGACTTGAGGTGTGATATTTTGACTGGGCTCACAATATTTTGACTCATCACTGCGAGATGTTGGTATTTTAGTCTCATTGTTGCTCTCTGAATTGTTGAACAACTAAATTGGAAACTATTAGAATCAGGTTACACGGGAATGAATTATTAGCATTGAGCATGAGTTTTTGGTTAAGGAATTTGGCAAAGATTTTTCCCGAGGTTTGGCATGCGATTTGGTTTTTCTCGTCTTTCAGTAGTGCTCCACTTTCTTTACAGCTACTTTGGATTAGGTGATCTGAAAAGAAAAGTAATTGTGTTATCACTCCAATTACTTACTTGGATAATTAAAGATGAGAGAAATTGAAAGAGAATAATAGATTTGGTTATCACTTAAAACCACCTTTTTAAATCTCTCCAAAAGTGGAGAGATTTGGAGAGAAAAAAACTACTTAATCGCTTTTATTGTGTAATGCCAATATTAACCCTCTAAAAATAAATATATTAAAAACTCTAATTTTAAAATATTGTTAGTTTAGTAATATTATGTAGAACACTTTTTTTTCTTTTCTCTTATTGAAACTAACCAAGATATGACAATCGTTTCTCTCCTAATTATCCAAACAAGATGGAGAGAAAACACAATCATTTCTCTTATTTTCTTTTCTTTTATTACTTAAGTAATCTTTTCTTTTCTTTTCTCCCCTTATTTCCCAAACAAACTGTTAATGCAGTCTCCATTTGAGCAGTTTCAAACCATGCAGGTATTTTTTGGGCTCCAATCTCATGCGCATGCTATGACTACTTTCTCTTCAGGTTTGCATAGTTCTTACCTTACCGGTATTTCTCCCACTACTTAGATATTTCATTCCGGTTCTTCTCATTATATGACACATGATTTGTCCATTCCCAGTCATTGTACTTTCCCCTCATCTCCAATTACTATTTCTACTGCCAATGGCGCTTCTACGCAAGTTGTATCTATTGGTTTTGTTATTCCTGCTTCATCTTTTTTACTATCAATACCTAATGTCTTTTATGGCTACAGTTGACTATCAGTTTATTATCTATTAGTCATCTTTCTTATTCTGATTTTGACGTTTTATTCCTATAGTTGTGTTGTTTAGGATCGGACATCCTAAAAGCAGGTTGGGAACAGACGTCTTAGAAGCAAGTTGGGAACGGATGTTGGACTGGTGATTTGTATGTGTTGAATGTTTGCATCTTCCTTTAGATTCCTCCTCTGCGGCTTTATCTTCTTTTTCTTTAGATCAATATTCATCTCCTTTTTTATTTTTGGTATTCTAAGTTAGGTCATCTACCTAGTGATCATCTCAAATAGTTAGTCCAGTATGGTCGCTAGGGTAAAGTGTTTCCTAGAGATATTTCTGAATGCAGTAGCTGTAAACTTGCAAAAATGTCAGCATCGCCTTTTCCTAAAAGAACTTCACTTTTGGCATCTCCTTTCTCTCTCGTTCATATTAATGTATGGGGTATTTCTCTCATTGCAACAAAGGGTGGGTCGGTATATTACGTTTCCTTCATTGATAATTATAGTTGGTTTTGTTGAGTGTATTTGATGTTTCACAAATCCAATTTCATCCGTATTTATCACAAATTTAACTCCATGGTTCACACTCAATTTTCCACAACTATCAAAACCCTCCGTTCCAATTTGGGTGGAGAGTATTTTCTGATAGAATTTACCAATTTTTTGGTTACATCTGGCAATACAATTAGAATTTATGCAGAGAGAGAGAAAAAAAAGAAAACGAGAGAGAATGAGAGTACCGGTGAATGAGAGCACCCAACACTAAGGTTTATTCCCTACTACTTATTATTTATATAATAAAGACCAAAAGTACTAAAAATACAATAATACCCCTCAAGTTGATGTATAGATATTTCTCATGCTCAACTTGCATTCAATTGGTCCAAACATTTTACTACTAAACCCTTTAGTAAAAATATGTGCTAATTGAATTGCAGCATTCACAAATGGCATACAAATAGATCCCTGACACAATTTCTCCATGATGAAATGTTGGTCAATCTCTATATGCTTCGTTCTGTCATATTGGACAGAGTTATGAGCAATATTAATGGCAGCCTTGTTGTCAAAATACAACTTCATGGTTTGTCGCACTCAATACCCAAATCTTTTAATAGTACTTGGAGCCAGATGAGTTCGCAAATGTTATGTGCCATAGCCCTATACTCAGTCTCTACACTCAGTCTCTACACTTGATCGAGCTACCACTGTTTACTTTTTACTTCGCCAAGTAACCAGGTTACCTCTTACAAATGTGCAATGCCCCGATGTATATCAAACTATCCAACACTTCCTCTCACGTGCGACCTTGTCCCATACGTAGAAAGGCGAACAAATTGAATAGGTGCACCAACACAGAGTGCAAAATAACAAATATAACAGAAAAATATACTACGAGACTTGAACTCAAGATCTCGTACAACCAGAGCTCTGATACCGTGTTAAGATTAATACAGAGAGAGAAAGAAAAGGAGAAAGAAAAAAAATGAGAGTAACGATGAATGAGAGCACCCAACATTAGGGTTTACTCCCAACCACTTGTTATTTATATAATAATACTAAAAATACCAAAAGTATAATAATACCCCTGTCTTAACAACTACTCATCAATCTTCATGTTCTCACACACCTGCACAAAATAGTAGAGCTAAAAGAAAACATCGGCATATCCTTGACACAGCTCGCTCCCTTCTTTGCTCATATGTCCCTGCCACTTTCCGGAGAGAAGCAGTTCTTACTGATGTGTTTCTTAATCGCATGCCAACCCTTCTTTCTGAAATTTCACCTTATGAAAAATTGATAGCTTATACTCCTAATTACTCTTTGTTACATATTTTTTGTTGTGTTTATTTTGTCCTTCCCAAAAGGGAGCACAATAAATTTGGTGCCCGTTCCGCTCTTTGTCCCTTATTGGGATATGGTATCCACCACAAAAAATATCGGTGTTATAATCATGTATCTAAACACCTTTATTTCTCTCGTCATGTTATATTTCTTGAATGTCTCTCCTATTTTACTCTACCTTCCAAATATGCCCATGTTCCCAAACAGGATTCAATTGTAATTGATCATTTCCCAAATGATGTGCCTTCTGACGAGTTTACGCGTATCTTGACGTTTCTGAACTTCCTTCTCAGTTTCGTCCTTTCGTTATTTCGTCCCTCCCATTAGTCTATTCTCGTAGGCCGCCGCCTCTTTCTCAACACATATGCGTGCTTGTACTCTACCGGTAAGACTTAATTTTTCTAATACTTGCTTTACGTCTTCTTATCGTGATTTTTTATCTAATGTTCATTCTAATTTAAGACTCAATCCTATAAAGAAGTATGTACTGATCCAAACTGGATCAATGCCATGTAAGACGAATTAACTCTCTTCAGGAGACTTGTACTTGGGAATTGATTCCACTAGGCCAGGTTAGTTGCCAAGTCAAGAATGCATTTCTTAATGCGCATCTTAACGAGCAAGTTTATATACACCCTCCTCTAGGGCTCCCCCATCCTCCAGGTACAATTCGTCAACTATAGCGTGCTTGTTATGGTTTGAAGCAACTCTCTCGTGCTAGCTATGAGCGTTTCCAATTTACTGTTACTCAGATTAGTTTCACTCTAAGTTCTCATGATTTTGCACTTTTTTCCCGCCACATTCCAACTGGGTTGGTTATTCTGTATTTATATGTGAATGGCATGATCATCACTGACTCTGACTCGACTATTATCTGTTACGTGAAATAACATTTATTTCGCGAGTTTGAGCTGAAAGACTTAGGTTCTCTACCATTATTTCTTGATATAGAAATTGTTTCTTTACCTAAACAATATCTCTTATCTCAGTCAAAATATGCGAACGAGGTGATCCATTGTGCACATCTCACTGATGATAAGAATGTGGTTTCTCCCACTGAGTTGTAGGCCAAGTTCTCTCCTTCTGATGGTGTTTTTCTTAAGAATCCTACTTTTTATCAAGAGCTAATTGCGGATTTGGTATATCTTACCATGACTCGTCCAAATATTGCGTACGCCGTACATGTGGTCAGTCAATTTGTCATTGATCCTTGCTCCACTCATTGGGATCGCAACGTGTCTAACTGCAAGTCTACTACTGGTTTTTGTATTTTTCTCGGTGACACTCTCATTTCTTGGAAGAGCAAAAAGCAATTTGACATAGCCCGTTCTATTATTGAAGCTAAATATCATGCTACTGCTGAAATTGTTTAGCCCAAATGGATTCTCACTGAATTGTGTGTTTCTCTCTTCTCCTACCTCTCTCTACTGTGATAACAAGAGTGCCATCGAGATCGTTCACAGCCCTGCCTTCCATGAGCGTATAAAACATTTAGAGATTGACTGTCATTTCGTTCGTCAGTATCTTCAAATTGGAAATATTGATTTTCCTTGTCTCCCCCCGTCCTTACAACTTGCCAATTTCTTTACCAAGACTCACACTTCATCTTGTTTTCGGTTCTTGCTTGACAAACTCTCGCTGCTCACCAAGCTCGCATCATAAGTTTGAGATGGGGTGTAAAAGCGTATTTTCAGTTATTTTGTTATTTTATTGTTAGTTAACTAGTAGCATAGTCTTTAAGGCTTATTAGAGTTTAAGTTTTACTCCACATATATTTTGAAATTTTATCTTTAGTAGTTAGCATTTTGTTAATAGCAATAATAATTTTGATCTACACCTTAGCTTACACTTTCATTCACTACTGCTATTGTTCCTTTTTTTTTATCTTTTTCTCTACAGCTATTCTAAGCTTCCCACCTGAGAGATTGAGCTGCAAAACAGCCACTACGGATATTATGTCTTTTTCCTCCTCCATTGATGAGAGAAACAGTTGTTCTCTCATTCCACTTTTCAAGTTGAACTTTACCTAGTCGGATAACTAGAGTTGCCCCTCAATGTCGCAGATTGATCGCTTCTTAGGGTCAAAAGGTTGGAATGGCCATTTCTTGTCGATTGGGCATCCGCCCACTTTAGTTCACTGCTATTCTAAATCAATGACTTCAACATCAATTCTAGCCACTGCGACCTCCCAACTAGTTATTCTTCTCCATTGCGCATGCACAGTGATATATGCATCTACTTTGTCTTTCAAGTAGAAAGAGGAAAGGAGGTCTCGTGGAAGAATAGAGTGGAAAGGAGGACTTCAGGGGAAATAGTATAGGGAGATTTTGAGGCAGATTGAGGAAAGAAAAAGTACGGGAAATATATAGATAGGTGGATATAGAAATGTATCTATATGCAGAGAGAGAGAGAGAGAGAGAGAAGTAGAGGTAAGAGGTAGTAGGGGAAATAGACTTAATGAGGTAGAGAGCGAAAGAGAGGTTTCGGTGCAGATGGAGAAAGAGAGTAGGGGGGAAAACATGGGAAGATCTCTGCCTTCCTGTCAATTATACAAAATAACTTCGTATAACTAATCTCATTCTGTAAGGATACAATAGGCATTTCAATACCATAAAAATGATGTCATCATCATTTTCACTACATATCATTAAAGGTTGACTAACGACAAGAGTTCAAATATTATTATTTTACTCTAAAACTTATAAGAGCACGGCGTAGCTTTAAACTCTTATGAGGTTGTTGTAATTTACCTTTAATAGAACTATATTTACTTATCCAAAAAACAAAAACGAAAACTCAATGACATAAACATGCTCCATTTTTTTTTTTTTTTGAGGGAGGAGGGGGGATTGCAGGTTAGTGCACATCAAAATCCCGCCACAAAAGCAAAAACTAGAATTTATAATGAAAGAATAGGATATCAAAGAATCCGTACGCGAAAATTTCCAAGAGTCCATCCGAATGCAATCAAGACTTTGATGGGAAAAATCCAACCAAATCCCTTTTGGTTCAAATCTGTCATTTTTTTATCGGCTTGGTTCAAATCTGACATGCTATAACTTATCTTATTCGCCAACCATTTCGAAGTTCCAGTATCCACAAACTATTTGTATGTTCCCTCCAACCAAAACTTGTCTCCACGGTAGGCCTTCACAATAAGCAATAACCGAATGAGCGTTCATAAAAAGCCCAAAACTGAATTTTCCATATCCAAAAACTAGTTCTATGTTCCCTCCAACCAATAGTCGTCTCCACGGCATGCCTCCACAATAAGCAACAACCGAAAGAGTCTTCATAAAAAGCCCAAAACTGAATTTTCTATTGAAAAGTTCACCTCAGTTAAGACACCATAATAATAATAATAACAATGAGAAGAAAAAGAAGTTCAGTGATGATGACGATAATAATGAGGATAATGATGATGACGACAAAGAAGTTCAATAATAAAACAAGCCAAGAAACAGCCATCAAAACAAATCAAAATCCAATTCCCGTACTTCCCACTATCAAATTGTGATCATCAACATTTATTTTTCTAAGAGTGATACTGAAACCCATGGCAAACTACCCCCCCCCCCCCAAAAAAAAGGAAAAGGAAAACAATAGAACAAAATGACTGAGACAAAGTCCGAGGACAAGAAGAGGAAACATAAACTTCTAAAAGAGGGCCATAGAGAAACTATAAAGAGAAAACAACCAAAGGAAGACAGCATTAAACAAGATCCTTGAAGCCAAGAAGCCACATACATAATTTCAAAAACCAAAACCCAATTTCAAATAAGAGAGATCTTACATCCAGAGAAATATACCAGTTTTACTAGCAAAGTCACAACCAGGTAGAAAAATAAAGCATACCAAAGTTTTATAGTTTCAAATTCATACCGCAGCGACAACCACGTACAGAGTGCATATGACTTGATCATGGAATGACACACCATTCTCAGTTTTGCAACTGTCGGCTGGCTTCGCAATCTGCTGTCGCAATATTTCATCGAGTTCTCTTACCATCTGTGTATCCATAGTTCACAAATAAATAAATACTGATAATTCAAGAATGCAACAAAAACCAAAATAAGCAACCAATACTAAACAAAATACTTATTTAATGAAATGAACTTGACTACAGATCTCAACATCAACAAGATAAAAGAAACATCAATGAAGATGGACATAAATATTATGGAAATGCATTCCCATTTCCCACACAGCAACAAGATTTCTCAAGAGCCGTGGAATTTAATATGTAATACCAAACACCAATGAACCAAATCTAAAAATTTAAGTACACGGGAAACAAATGATACAACTCAAAACAAGATGGCCTACGTGATGAAATATGTAGCACAAGCATTCTGGCATAAATCTAATGTTGGCAGCTTCACCCCAAATGAGAAAATACAAAGAAATGAACAACAACTTCTTCTCCTTGCTAACAGCGTCCAAACTGCACAAAACCATTCAAATTATCAATATCTCATGGCCTGGTGAGAGTCTAAATAATAATATGCACAGAAGTATGAAGCTATATACAAATATCCCATTTAAGAACCAAAAACACAATCACACTGAACAGAAGTTCCTTACTTGCTCCATACTGGTTGAATGCCCAAATAGATACACCACTTAATATAGTTATCGAGCGATTTCAAAAATACTTTCTGCACAGCAGCCTCATCCAATTTCTGGAGGAAATCACAACACTTTATCTCAATTATGGGACAAGCGAATGTTTAATGTTTCTAAAACACCATCATCAAACATTTAGCTGGTAGCACATCTCCCATAGGAGGTAAGTGATGCACTGAACTGTCATGTTTATAAAAGGAATCAAAATACTAAATTTTGTGTGAAACGATCTGATTCAAAAATAATTTTCCATCCACAAGTTCAATAGAATGGACTCAATAACTAAAAGATCTCAACAAAGATGGAATAATCCTCCGCCCATCATAATAAAAACTACGTTGCTATTCTTTACATGGCAGAAGTTATGTACGCATGCACCTTCAAATTTTTACGTCAATCATTTAAGAGTGGCAGCATAACAGTCTAAGGCTTACCGGTTCAGGGTCATCAGGAATACGAAGCCGAGTTTGTTCATTTGCAAGGAGGTGAACTACGTGCTCCCGCTGGTTAGAAACATTGTCTTTCTGCCCAACAAAGTAAAAATAAAAATCAGTGCAGAAAGGTCAAAAGGTTGAAAAGAAGATAATATAACGAAGTTGTTTTGTCCGGATCTAGTCAAAACATAGAAGAAAAAAGTAAACATGAAAGACCTAGAACCAGGGACATGAAACATAAGTGTTTTAAGATCAACATGAGTTACTATAATTAATTGCTTCAACACTTTTTCCTCATGATAAGAGGCACTTATTGAAGAAAAACAGGAAGGCAGGATCCATCAAAACATTGTAAACATTACACAGCCTGAACAAATACCCTGCGGCACAAAAAAGCTTTTATATATATA
>JAOTRH010000006.1:14762431-14773683 GCA_034768845.1 Heliamphora exappendiculata | reverse complement strand
GGAACAAGTTTGGTAGGAAAACACTATGATATACAGGTAAACATGCTACCGAATTCCAATTCAGAAACATACTCTCCAAGGTTACCACTGAAAGCACTCGACTCTCTCAACTGCATTTCCTCTTCCCGTAGCTTGTCTACATTATGTTTCTCTCTATAATGCTTATAAAACTCCTGTAAGCGAGCAATGTCATGGCTTCTGTCTATGGTTCCACCCTCTCTCTTAGCAAGCTTTTGCTGGAAGATTTCTCAAGAATACACAAAAAAGTATGTCATATTCAAACAAATATAACAAGAAAAAAATAGAACTGCATTTTACACACACTGAAGTCACAGGAGTAGCTTATATCTGTTCACAAATGTCGAGATACATAATAAATCCAAGTGCAGAATAGATATCCAATATGATTGAAGACCAAACTGCAACATTCAACATGTTAAATAGAGCCAAAACGACAATGTCTCGTATCCTAATTGTAAGTGCATCTACTTGTTCAAACCAGTTATTTGCAATATAGGTGAACAAATTGAAGTCTTCCAAACTGATATTCAGTATGTTTGTACCAGTAATCTTGACAAAAAAATGTCTCAGGAGCCAATGATCAATGTTTAGAAGAGTGCTATAGGTTACATATCTTGTAAGAAGCACACAGAAATGCACAAACCAGCACACTGTCTCCACTTATTGCTGTGTGATGCATATGTTTAGATTCTCAAGAGCACAAGACAATATTCAATCATCTCGTCAATTAAGAGTTACCTTTATAACAGACATCAAGCCAGTCTTGAACTGTAAAACACCCCTTCCCTCGCTATTAGGATCCAAATTTTGAGACAAGGAATAAGCATACTCACATACTGCAATGAATCAAATAAAAAGAGAACATTTCAGAAATCAATACCCTGGGGCAGCCCAATACAGTGATTGAAATGAGAGTGGCTTTGGACCTTGTCCACCATTCAAACAAAACCTTACCCAGATAACCCACATTCCAAATTACAAGATCAAGGTGTCAATACTTCATGTCAACAATTAACTTGCCAATGAAGCAGACAAGAATAAAGAAACATACCACATATGAAGCAGACAAGAATAAAGAAACCCACAGTAACCAAATATTAGTTTTTCCTTGCTCTTACGCACTTCTACTGCAGTGCAAGCAATGAAGTAAAGGGAAGATACGAAATTGCATCCAATGTGAAGTGACCCCTCGCCCAAAGAGGGGCTTGAAAGAAAGATATTCCTATTCAAGATTACCAGTGTAAGGTGCCAATACTTACTACTGTCAACAACTCAACACATAACTTGCCAATTAATTTCTAAGAATTCTGTTTTTATAAGTAAGATTATATTAAAGGGAACAAGGAAATGCCGCACGTATGGGAAAAAACACCCCTTACAAAAAAAGGGGAGAACAGTGAAAACCTCTACAAAAAGGCTCAATACACATAAAGAGCCCACCAAATCCAATGCATCATCCACAAATAGTGCTCCTCACTCAGACAACCACATATGATGCAGAAAAGGATTAACAGAATCCCACACTAATGGAAATTTAGTTTTTCCATTGTCTCTTAAGCAATTCTGCTGCAGTGCATGCAATCAATAAATAATTCATTAATGTTCTACATTTTATTATCTTGGCATACTTTCTTCATTTCACGCTTTCTGGACATGAATTGTATGTATAAGCTTCAAATTCAGGTTTGGCAAGGCATAATGGCTAGGGGATTACTAGTCCAGGTTAAACGAGAGCTTTGAGATTTATGTTATGGTATTGAAGGCAAAATGGTTTGTTTGACAAAAGGTTAAAAGGAAAATCCAGCAAGCAGCACCTTGGTCGCACAGAAAGCACTACAGAAAGTAAAAAATAAAAGATAAAAGATAATTAAAAAAAAGTGAACAAAACCAAGTTTCTTGGGTAATCACATCTAAGAAAAGATTTCTCTATTTATCCAAATAAGCAAGTATATAAGATATATACGGGGACAGCTTAGTGGCAGAGAACCAGGAGACCAAGTCATATTTGGTGGGAAGTAACTATTGGGAACCAGGCAAGCAGCCTATAGACAACACCTCATGCTGGCAACTGACTATTAAATAATTGTGATATATGGGTTGCTGTCTATAGTCCCAAAAGGAAACCTATCATAGCAAAGTCTTGAAGGCCCTGATGGGTGGTTGTACAGAAATTTCGCAATTAGTCCTGCAATTCCAATAGCTAATCACTTAATAAATCAAAGACAATTGCAACCTATTTCCATCTAGTAAACATAAAACCCTTCTTCCACCATTTTAATCCCCAGCCTTTTCTTTTTCCTTTTTTTTTTGATAAGCAACATACTATATAGATAGAAAGGAAAAGGTTACAAGAGGTGCGGGGACAAGATGTCCCCTAACAAAAAAGGGCACAAAAATAAAATCTCCAATCTCTAGATATCAAGAACAATGGTATGTGTTTGGAAGGAGGAGAAATCGAGACCCAAAAAGAACATAGATAGCATTCTCTATCAAAAAAGTTATTAGTATTCTGAAACATCCTCAAAAATTCATGAGTTCCGTTCAAACCAAATGACCCCAAAAAAATGTGAAAAGAGCACAATTCCACAAAACTTTACTTTTCTTATTGAACCCAAAACCCCAAAAGTCAACCTCAACCATTTGCAAGCATAATTCCGGAGCTACCCACATAGCGTGTGTTTGGTCCAGCTTTTTTTGTAGGCTTTTTGACTTTTTTGCTTTTTTTGTAAAAAAGTAAATTTGAGAAAAAGCTTGGTTGTTTGGGATAAAAAGTGTAAGATGAGATTTTTTGCATTAGCTAATTTATTTGGATTAGTTTAGGCTTTTTGGCTTTACCAAATTACCAATTTACCCTTCGGTACAAAATGTTATTTTCAATACAGATTTTCTTGTTTGTGTAGTTCAAGGATTGTTTTGAAATTTGAAAACATGCAGGACATAATAATGTGAGTTTGTCATGCAAGAAACAAGGAAAAAAAAACTACAACTTAAAAAAGCCAATTGATTACAGTAGAAGCCCAAACAATTGGGCCTTTTAAGAGGCTTTTAAGCAAAGAGCCTTAAGAAAGAGATAGGGCAAACAGAGGCGTAATATCTGCCATTCCAAATAAATTCTATAAAGATAGAGCCAACGAGCAATGCAAAAATAGGTGATCCACAAATTCACCATCTTTCTTACACACAATGCACAATTGAGGACAAAGATAGCTATTTGACCTACTCTTTTGGAGAATATCATTGATTTAGAGACTTCTATTAATCAAAACATAAAAATCTTAATTTTAGGAGGCTCAACCACTTTCTAAATTTTGTCTTGAGAGGAACAAGGAAGGACATTAGGATCTTCAATGAGTTTATCAAAGAAAGATTTACAAGAAAAAGTCCAAAAAGAGTGGAGTAACCAAGCTCTTTTGTCACTATCATAAACTCTCAAGAAAACTCGTTACTTCTTGCCAACAAAGAGACAATTTCTAGTGATTCCCTTAGCAGTGAGATTTCTACAAAAACTGAAACTGCAAAAAATTGGAGTCAAGTAAGAGAGTGCCATAAAAGCAATAGGCACATGATGGGACTGAACCAACCAATATAGATGAGGGAACAACAAACCCCAGCCTTACAAGCTTACAAACAAAAACACTAACAAAATCAATTAATGGAAGCATTATTCTTAACTTTTCAGTACTACCCAACCTTAACTTCATCAATGTAAAATGATATAATGTTACTATTACATTTTCTTTCTTATCATACTTTCTGGCAGTTAGTACCAAATTGGTGATTTGAGGACTTCATTTTTCCCTGCATTGAGAGGGGATTTTATTGGTGGCCCTTAGTTGGGGTTGGAGAGGTAGCAAGAAGTCTCTTGTTCTAGAAAATCTGGCCCGACAATTATTGCCTAATTAAACAAGCATTCACTTGATCATTTAATTTTTAAAATCACATCAACTTCCTTTACATGCAACAAAAAAATTAATAAAATTAAAAAAAATGATATAATGCCCAAAAAGAAGATTAGTAACATTCAATCCCATAAATCTCCCACTTCTTCAAAATTATCCCCATATATTCTAGCATTCCTTTCCAACCAAATCACCCAAAAAATCCCAAAAATCTCACAACTCCAAAGAATGTCTGCTTTTTTGTCCATATGGCCAAAGCCACTGGACAAAAACAATAAAAAATAAGTGATCCACATCTCCTCACTCCACCTGCACATAATGCATCTTTGTGGGAGTAAATGACAATTAGGCCTCCTTTATAAAACATGTCAATTGTATTAAGCTTTTTGTGAGCCAAATATTAAGCAAATATTCCAACTTTTACAGACCTGCTTGCAGTCCATATCCATCCTATGAGGGTGCGAATATTGGGATCATAAAAAGCCATACCAAAGATGGGCTTACAAGACAGTAATTCAGAGGAATCAATGGTCCATATTCTGTTATCAATCGCACCATTTCTGAAATTAACATAATCAAAAAGGCCTAGCAAAGAAGCCAAGTCCTTCACATCCCAATGATGAAGATGTCTTAAAGAATTAAAATTCCAAGAGCTTGGGGTCAAATAAAAAGAAACCATGGATGCAATAGACACATTATGAGAACGGAAGAAATAATACAAACAAGGGAACAAGATATCAAAAGAAGCTCATCTTTCCAAGCATCTTCCCATGAATGAATATTATACTTATTACCAACAAGGAAACAGATAAACTAAGAGAAGTAAGAGAGACCATGAGAGTTGGACATCCATGGAGAGCGAGAATTCCCCTAATTGACCACATAACACCAAAAATAATTGCTACACAAAGCCTTATTCTTAAATTCTTAATTATTATATTTCCCAAAGCTAAGCCCCATTCTTCTTCATCATTTTCTCAAGCTTATTAGACAAGCAGCCCAAAATTTAAGACAAAGATAAATAGTAGATACGAAAGCTTAACAAAACTGAGTAGACCATAGTGATTCTACCACCAAGATAGCAGTCATCCAATCTGTCACTAATCTTTTCAATATATCCAAAAACTTCAGCCAATCTTTTCAATAACTGCACCCAAAAATTTCAGCCTAGGATATCGCCCAAACGGCTTATATCATGGAACCAAGATTCAATGGACCATCCATAACCCCTGTCAATCTATGTGATCTACCGTGCACGTGCAGAAAACTAATTCCCCTTAAGACCATAAAGCAACTCAAAGATTATCTAAACGAAAGCAAATTATCCACTTCAGACTCCTCCCAGGAAATAGAGTATCAACACAAAATTATAAATAAGACTCGAAAATGCTATCCCTACTAATCACAAAACTATCCGCTAAATCAACATCTTGGCCCTATCAATCACCCTCCAAAGAACATCAACTAGTAAGGTTAAAAGGAATGATAGTGATTTGGGAACCAAGGTGACAAAAATAATTAATCGGAACCAAAGTGAGAGACAAATTTATGTGGTTCGATGGGCAAGACGACGAGAAGATTTATCAATCAAAAAAAAGGAGGACAAGAAGGTTTCATTACGGAAGAAAAATATACAGGTGGACTCAATTTGTCTCTCACCCACCACAAATCCAGTACACTAAAAAATAAAATATAATGGTGGACTCAATTTGTCTCACACTCACCACAAACACAGTACACTCAAAAATATACTCAAGCACTTGTAAACCCAACTCTTTCTATCCAACAAATTCCCTCTATATTTCTTTTATGTAACTTCACTATTGTTTCTCTCCCTGCCTTCATTGACTTGAAACTGAGGAAAAAGGTCCATGTTTATACATAAAGTTCCAAGGACTTTTAAATCTACAAAAAAAGTAAGCTGAAGGATCCATCTATAAATGCCTAAAATCAAAAACAAATATTTTTCAGTGCATAAGAATTTACACAATCTTCCTTTCGGTACAAACTACAAAGCGTGCTTGAGGCTCGTTATAAGAGCTATTATGATGGTGGGTAGCCATAACCATCATGGTGACTCTCATTAATGAGCCTCAAAATGCATAGCATACTTTATGTTGAAAGGAAAATTTTGTAAAGGATCCCCCTACATAAGTCCGATAGAGGCCTTAACATAAATGTGCCTTTCCATGGGACTACAACAAAAAGTTGCGAGAGAGCAACCTATTAACCACTTTCTTTAGGCATAATGAAATCCAATAACTCCCAGTCCCACCCCACATGATCGTATGCTTTTCCTAAGTTTTCCTTAGAAAAGAATGCACTACTTATCTACACACGATACTTAGTATGTGGCTGCACATTTCCATTATGTACTTTCTATTGAAATCGTTTTTGCTTTATTTGCAGGATTTCACTACTGGGTACATAAAATCCTTGGTCGCACATACCCTGAAACTTCAGCCTTCAGGTCAAATCCATTTTTGGATCACTTTTTTTGGGAGCAATCCTACCTTCTTTCCTATGAATCTCTTAGGGTTTTTGGTTATGCCACGTCGCATTCCAAACTATCCAAATGCTTACGCTAGATGGAATGCCCTTAGCAATTTTGGATCTTATATATTATATATTCGTAGTAGGGGTTTGTCCTTTTTCATGGTCATATCAATCACTTCAAGTAGTGGAAACAACAAAAGATGTGCTCCAAGTCCTTGGGTTGTAGAACAGAATCCAAGCACATCACTATAGGAGGGACAAAGTAGGTACAAAGTCCTCCAGCTTACCATACTATTGGAGAACTTCCTACTAACAAGTGATATTATGATTCAAGAGAATTGGACACTCGTAGACATGATTTTAATTATCGACTGATACATATCGGGATTTTAAACCTATGATACCGATACTTATCAATGCATCAATCGATATAGTTTGATATTGGCCGAAAAATAGTTATATCACCGATATGAGTTCAAATACCGCAATTTAAAGCCCTGCTCCAATAACGCATATACCAAAAACTAGAGTAGCAAGAGAACCTAAATGTGGTAGAGACTCCCCTCTCCCTTCTTTAGTTGCAATGTTCACTACCATGATTATTGCGGAGCACCCGTCCGAAGAGTAGACATCGATACCATTATAAGATGTTATAACTCATGAGCCTGTTTGTTTGTTCAGAGATAAATTGTAGGATATAAAATATAAAATAAATGGATATAACATTGGATATGTTATACTTGAGCATATACATATACCATGTTTATTTTTATGATAGATATAAATGTATAAAAATTTATAAAATATAGACAAAAATTATATTTTTCTATTTGCCCTCACAAAAATTTAATTATACCTTTTATGTCCACTTTCTCCTAATCCTCCACAACACACTATTTTCAACAATCAAATTGCACACACGAATTTCAGGAAATAACTTCAAATTGAAAATTCACGACATCCGCAACCCAACAAATCCCACCAAAAGAGACCCAATAAATTTAGAACTCCCTCGCAAAAAATAAAAAATACAAAGAAAAAAAAAAGAAACTATACACCTTCAAAAAATAAGGGGTATTATCATCACTTAACAAGAATGGAAATATAATTCCCACTCTCCCCAATTATTTGTAATCCATGGATATAAGCCTCCATTGGATATTATATCCCATATTATATGGGGCACCAAACATGGGATATATAATTTCCATTGGATATTATATCCAATCCTATCCCCATATCCACCAAACAAACAAACCCATAATGCAATGGTAAGGAGTACTAGTAACAAACATCTCACTCGTAGGTCTTTTCGACCGCATTATCGACCACGAATGAATCTCGCTCGCATTTGAGTTCGGGCAAAGGCGTTCTACCATAGATAGAGGAAAAAGCCTCTTGGCTGCATTCGAAACGAAACACTTGGGCCATGCTCCAAAACTAAAAGCTCTTCAGGGCCAGGAGCGGGAGCAACCAGTCGCTACAGTACTCTTTAAGAAAGATCTTTTCGCTCATTCCTTGTTTAAGTTCTTTACTATTCAAAAAAGAATGGCTCAATATTGGAGTGTTTATGTTAGCCCAAGTCCCAACGTGATTGTATGCCTTTCCCAAATTTTTCTTAGAAAAGAATGCCCAACTTATCTATACTTCAACAATCCTTCACCCCCTTGTTTGCAACCCAAAGCAACCCTCAAAATTTGTCGACCTTCAATAAAAGTCCACTAAGAAGAAGAAATGATATTCCTCAAAACACCTCTCAAAATCCTTGGTAAATATTTAGCCGAACTCATAAATAAAGTAACTAGACTAATTGGCTAAAAATTAGTAATTTCAAGTTCTGCTTATTGGGAATCAAAAACAAATTGAAATAAGCATTAGTGCAAGCATTAACAATACCTTGTACAAGATTTCGTTAAAAATTCTCATCACATCATGAATATCATTACCCAACAATCCTAAAGTACTACCAAGAAATACAATCGAGACTTGTCCACATCACGTTCAAAGATAGATACTACTTTAATCTCCATCTCATTGAAAAGCCTTTTCAAATCTTATTTGCATGTGTTCCTTACAACTAGACTTTTATGAGGATTTGCCTAATTGGAAAACTTTCCTTTTTAAGTGATGAATGGTCTATGGAAGGAATTACACCTTAATTTCAATCTAAACAGGTTAACCTAGCTTCACAAACAATTGTATAAATTAATGGCAAGATACAAAGGATTGATTATAGAAACAAATACAACATGCACGCCTAACGAATAACCAAGTAACTTCAAAATTGTGATTCTTCTTCTGGATAGGACATCACTCCTAAAGGGCATTGGAAATAAATAATGACATTGTTCAAGAATGGATGATCAATTCTCATTTGTTTCCACAATTGTGCGTTACGCACAGAGAGGATAAGTAAAGCTTAGATCAATTATTTCTTCAGCACCAATTGATATGACATTATGGCACCAGTTATTTCAACAAGGAGATTGATAGTGTGATTTCATCCACTTGCATTTACATGTTTTAAATTGATTATTAGGTATATGGTGTCAGTCGTGAGGCTCGATTGAGGTGGAGCTATGCTATTGGTGTTATTTCATTGCCGAATGCTATTGCAGAAAAATACAAGAATATTCGACAAGAAGTCAGTAGTTTTAGAAGAATTATGGTGTAGAAGTAATTTCATCTCCTTCTAAAGGACAAACCTTTTTATTTCTCGAAATTGAATAGTGGCTTGTGATATGTGATATTGATTTTACATTCTTCTTTTTCGGGGGGGTGGACTCCTTATCCTCTTTTAGTACTGTTTAACATTTTTTATAACCTGGAAAGCCACTCAAGGCATAACTGCTTTGAACGCACCTGACAAGGTAAATCAGGGAGTGCGAAAACCCACCAAAGACATCTTGAATTTTTTCCCTTTCCCACAAAGGAAAACCAATGCCAACCTTAAACGAATGAACTACCCTAGCAGGTTTGTTTAATAATATTTTGGGGATCAAAAAACAAAGATAAGATCCCACGGCCTTCCTCAACTACAAGTGTCACCTTGGCAATCTATTCGTGCTACTTTCACCAAAAATATGATAGGAAAAATGGCAATAAATCAGCCTACCAAAAATACATCATGTGACACTACCATTTTAACATTACATTGTTGTAGCTTGCAACTCCCATCCCCAATAAGAAAAATTAAAGAAGCAGGAAACAAAGCCAAACAAATAAAAAAATTATAAAAACAAATAAAAACATAAACAAAGAAATTGCATGGAATAACTACTTGATGTCATTCATACTTTTCGTCCACTCAACACAGAACCATTATCCCTCCTTTCTATTTTCTTTATTTTATATATTTAATTTAATCTCTTCAAAACATATCTACTAGGTGTCAAAATTCTTGTCCATTTACCAATCAGCACTAAAAATATTTTTTTTTACTGATCTATGAAAATTATTTAACCATAATGATCAGACCTTTTCCATTTTTCAGTGCTCTTTCTTCTGCTCACATCTCATCCAGTCATTTCAAGAAAATTGAGCACGTTGCAGTTGACTACCAAGTACCAACCTCATATCTCACCTCGGGTAATAAAACAAATCTAGATCTACTTTTTGTTGATCAATCACATTTATGTTCAATTTAAGAATCTCAAAAAGAAAATTGAAGAAACGAATAATTGAGCACTAATCCATAGGTGAACTCTTCTAGAACAAAGGGAATGCCTCGGTAAAGAGACAAAACAAAATTTGAAGAATTCAACCGTGTCCCTTATCAAAAAATTAGATGATAGATGAGTCTGATGCCTAGGCAAACACTCATCCGACCCTGTTTAAACAATAAACATCAACAGCCACGACAATAGCGACTAGGAAATGGAGGATCGCAATCCTAGTTAATAGTCCACAAAGGTAAACTAAAAATTGAAAAAAAAAAAAAAGAAGCAGAAAAAGGCGTACATATTCTAGAGATATTTGGATCATCGTCTTGAATTTCATCTGCTGCTCTTAAAATTGCATCTATGTCCCTATTTTTGGCAAGAGAAGATGGAACATTTCCAGCAATGCCACTAACAGGCCGCCCATAAGAATCAGTCCCAGACCTTTCCCACCTTAATGCAGCACGTACCAATCGCTCCCACAAATCCTCTACCCGAGACATTTCCTACACGAAAAAAGAAAACAAGATTTTAAGAATCATGAATACCACAGTTTATCTAAGAATCAGGATCAGAACACACAGACGCTAACCACAATGTTACAAAATGAGTAACTATACAATAAAACACTAACATGAAGCAAGACAAAATCAAGGGTGATAGGTGAGGCGGGGGAAGTTGATAGTTAAATGAACCCTTGCCATTTGTTCTCCAATGGAGGAAACAAGAAGAAAGAGAACATAAAATTATATAGAAGAATTTTATCTGAGATACTTTTTCTTTCTCTTGAGTTGATGTGATGTACTATGCTACTATAGAACTCAAAAAAACATCATCCACCAACAATGTTTACTACTACTAAACTTGCAGCCTACTCTAAATCAAAACAAAGTTCCAGAAAGCTGAATGTATATTTTTTTATAATGCATAACTACCTACCAAATAAATAGAAATTTACTCAAAGGCTGTTTGATTAGCCAATTCAGCATTAGTAGAATGAACTAAGTAAAAATAAACAAAATTTGTTTGCAACTGTCATTCATATTGCTTAATTATGACTGAATTTGTAACCACTAATACATAAGTATCAATGTGTACCATTATGCCACCGCCACCACTACCATGACCCCACCATTGCCACTACTGCTACCAGCACCCCCCCCCCCCCCCCCCCCGC
>JAOTRH010000006.1:14714833-14761461 GCA_034768845.1 Heliamphora exappendiculata | reverse complement strand
CTTTGATAAGTTTCACTCACTCACTCAAAGGCTAAAGGGTGACTCACCATTGATTTCAATAAATGAGGTGTAATAAATAAAGAATACTAACTCTCTTTACAGAAATGATTTACAATAAATGAGAGGGTAAAGAGAGATGAGGAACAAGAACTGAAGTTGCAGCAATAAATGCGAGCTTGATGATTTCTGAGATTGATTTTTGGCAATGGAATCGTAAATACAAGCCTCCAACTTCTTAAATGCTGAGAAGTAACTCCTTATATAAGTTCTTGTGAGTTCATGATTGTTGGAGGTAGGTGAGAGTAATAAATGACAAAAATTCAGTCACTGAGATCTGTTGTATTTTGAATTTTTGTCTTTAGGATCGACACAAATAGCTTTGGTGTCGAAACAAAGTGTCTATGGTAGGGTTCTTTAAGTGGTTGGGTCGACACGAATTTTTTAAGGGGTCGGCACAATTTCAGCATTCTACCTTTTAACATTCTGGTGTCGACACATTTGAATCTGGTGTCGACTCGTTTAAAACTTCAGCATCCGGAAGAACAACTTTGTGTCGACTCAACTTGCCTTTGGTGTCAACACTAAATCTCTGCAGAAAATCTCAGTACTTTTGTGTCGACACATTTGATCTTTGGGGTTAACACCAAAATTCTGCAGTCAGCATCGGTTGTTTTGTATCGACACATTTTCTCTTGGAATCGACACTGAAATTCTATAGGCAAGCTCAGAACTTTTGAGTCGACACAACTTGTCTTGGGATCGACACCAAAAATCTGCAGGAGGTGTCAGTTGTTTTGTGTTGACACAATTTCTATTTGTGTCGACCCAAACTTCTGGAAACTAAAAATGAGGATCACTTTTATATCGACACAAAATTAATTTATGTCGACTCAAATGAGTCCTAGACATTTCGACACTTTTGTGTTGATACAAAACTAGTTTGTGTCGACACTAATGTTTTGGTACTTGAAGATCAACTTGTAAAACCGTTAGGGTGCCAAACCATTTGATCAAAGGATGTTGACACAATTGATACGCTTCAAGTATATTTTGCCTTAAAAGTGTTTTAACTTAATTTTTCTTAAGTATTTGAACCTTTATGAGATAAAAATTATTTTTTTTTTGCTAAGGTGTCAATTTTAATTGTTCAAAATATGTTAACACTTTTATTTTAAAAATATAAAATATTATCTATTTAAAATTATTTATTCTTAAAAAATAAATTATAAAAATCATCAAAATTAAAATAAAAAATCATTGGACTAACAAAAACTTTAGGCTCAATAAGGCTTTTGCAGCTCAACACTATTTTATCATCCCTGTAATCCATGTTACACTTTGGGTTTCGAAACCTGAGTGGCGTCAAGGAATAATGAACAACTCCAAGGGTAAAAGAGTAAACATTCTTAAAAAGCCACATCAAATCAGTAAGAATGGTCAAAGATAACTCCCCAAGGTCAAACAAAGAAAACCCAACCCAAAAGTCGAAAATAATCAAGGAAGACCGCTAGAGCAAACCGAGAGACCACTTGAGTGTTCAATGAATCGAGAAGATGGGTTGCAAAAAGGTGACCGCTTGGGCAGTAAGAGAGACCACTCAGTGCTTGGAATGCTCAGAGACTCGAAAGATAACTGAAAATATGTGACCTGCGGCAATTGGAAGCAGTTAAGAGACTTGAGATTACAATTATAAAAATTCCACACCCCCTTACTTCTACATGATCCAAATCATGAATCAACCTCTCATGCATTAATCTCATAAATTTTGTACATAAATCAATGTCTGTCCATTTTACTTACCAAACCATGATACCAAAACATAAACAGAAGGATTTCAAATGCTTTACCATCATGCTCCCATCAATACAAGAGTCTAGTAGATCTCTTTCTTTGCCTTGTGGCCTTGTGACATCAAGTTAGGGTAACAATAGCATCAGGCCCACAAAACACCAAAAACTTCAAAAACAAGCGTCTGTCTCTTTCAATCCCTCGGCTCCACATCGGCACATGAGATTTTTGGCACGAATGTGATGACCCAATATAATATAAGCTAAATGACAACTATGCACTTATAAGTATGCATGCCCAATTGCATACAATCAAATACTTTGTGAATCCAAACGTGAACCCAACATACCCATGTTTAAAATGAGTTAAAACCAACACCACAATACAAAACCTTGTAGCAATTCAAATACTCAACACAAACAGTTCTAAGGTTTTCTAATTTCTAAACACAACTGAAATCCATTTCTAGTCCAAGACGGGTGTTCCAAGGTAACTTTGCCTATCATTCGTTACCTTCAGAGGTGACTACTACCCGAAGGACCAACCTATCCTTACACTGGTGCAGATCACTGGTGCAGATCTATGGTCTTTCACCAATAGGCACCGAGCCTAACTTGCTATCTGGTAACAAAAAACAATCCAATTTCAATTTCAATTTCCAGCTATTGGTCTAAAACCCAAGTTACCCAACACCAAAACTTCAAAAATCAACACATGGTCAATCCTTTTTTATTTCCACAACAGGGTAATTTCACCCATTTCGACATGAATATCCAATTTACTCCAACCAACTCAACATAGCAGGAAAATGTCATTGTAATCATTTTAAAGAAATTTTTCCATGATTCAACCTAACATGGGCACTTTATCAAATTTACTGTTCTTATACACAATTTCATAATTTCACCAAAACCAATTTTCACAATTTCATGCATAAAACCAAAAATATGCAATCCTGCGCAGATTTCAAATTTAATTGGTAGTAATGCTTTAAGTCATGCTAGAATTCGATTCATGTAATGAAGTTCAAGTATAGTCATCAAATTAGCCCATACAAGAAATTGGGGTAAAAATCCAAAAGATCATTTCCCCACCAAACCCAAGATAAGTCTAGTACATAAATCTAACACATTACATTAAACCAAGTAGCTAAAATCCTTCCTCAAATAAGAAGATGAGAGAGAGCGACAGAAAGAGACCCTAGAACTCAACTACCACCAAAATGGATTCTGCCCCAATTAGAAGGTAGTCAGTCCTTGACAAATAGATCAGTTCTTCCTTCTTCAAAGTGAAAGCAACAGAAGGCTCAAATGGCTTCCAAAGGAAGGCTCGCATCCTTTTATACCGATCTGGATTTAAGTGACCGCTCGAGCAGTGGCTCCGAATCTGGAGAAAATACAGCAAGGTCACTGCTCCCTAGTCCCACACCCGTTAGGTGCCGAGGCTCCAACCCCAACAACACTCCAAATTATAGAAACAAATGAAATCGCAACATTAACCTCGAAAATAAATTAAATAAAAATACAAATGGATCCAGATCCCAACAATCCATTTCAAACATGTTCCTTGGGTTCTTACCACAAGCCTTACATTGGCATTTAGATACTAACAACCAGCAAGTGACATTCCAATCAGCATGCAAATTGGATTAAGCCAGAAGTTCAAAAAATAATTTCCAAACAAAATTAAACTAAGCAAAATATACCCTTAGGCCTCGTTTGTTTCGGCGGACTAGTAGTCCGGAGTATAGTCCAATCCGATATTTGTTAAGCCTCCAGACTAGTTATCCGGACATATTGCTAGTCCGCCATATGAGGAATAATTAGTGAGAGGGGAATGTGTGGGATTAGGAAAGATTGGATTAAAAAAGTGAATTTAAAATTTTTTAAAAATAATAAGAAATATTAAAATATTAAAAAAAAATAACATAAAATTTAACAATAACATAAAATTTAAATTATTAATTTATTTAAGTTAATTTTAAAATAAATTAACTTAATACAAGAGTAAATCATTATCTAATCCGTTATTTAATCATACTCAATTCAAATACAAAAAAATTAATCACACCTTACTACTAATCCCACATCACCACTAATTCAATTCAATCCAGTCCGGGTTATCAAACGAGCCCTTAATGTCAAGTTATCAATGAGAGAGAGAGAGAGAGAGAGAGAGAGAGAGAGAGAGCATTGATTACCGTGAAAGCAGACAACTTCTAATGAAAGGTGCGGTTCAAACTCAACTGTCATGCCCAGCAGAGACCTGCATACTAGCAGAACTCTATAAAGCTATAACATAGACATTTTATTTAGGCAATCTCCTCTGGCTAATTTATCCTCTCATTTGTCTCTACTATCAACTCCTTATTTTCTTCTGCATAACACTATATTACAAAAGATGGAACCTCTGGCTCAACTTGCCCAATAAGATTGGTTCTTCAAGGTGAAATATTCCTAAACTAGTCTCTGCTCACATGCATTGCACATGCAACAATGAATGATATTGCCATTACAAGAAAAGCAATGAATGCTATTAGTAAATAAACGTGCAAGTTAAAGAAAAGAAAAGATTAAGGATAGTATCTTAATTTCTATATCTAAATTAGAATCATTATGGTCTAACAACAGTTTGCCATGAAATAGCTATTGATAACCGCGGGAACAATAATTGTTTTAGAATGCAGAAGGCAGTTTCCATGAATGCTAAAATGGCATAATTCGATCTTTACATATTTTCCCCACTTTAGATGTTAGTTAGCTGGGTGAAAACGTTGTTGTTGGAAAACAAAAGGTAAGAACAAAAGTGGCTTCATCAAGCTTGGGAGTTTCTTTATTATAGTATTATAAAAATATAGATTTAGCCATGTTATCTCAATCTCTAGGAGGATGTCAGTTTCAACACCGTTACTGGAGATTATAATTATCCACAAACAAAACAAGTTAGGAAATTATCAACTTTGGCTGCCATAATTGGAAAGAGTGACAGCTTAAGTCCTTGTTTGTTTCAGTGAAAGGTTACATTCTTGCAATATTCCAGGATACTTCAAATGAAATCAAGGGTCCAAGAGAGGTTAAACACACAATACTAGAAGATTTTAAAAGAATCTTACCTTCAGCCCGATATATTTCAAGCCCTCAAAATACCTTGTAGTCAAGATGACCTCCCTACCTTATTGACATCCCACTGCTGGCAAAATGAATTTACAGCATCAAATAATACATATTACCATAAGCTTTGAAGCATCAAGAAAGCAGGGCTAAAGACTATAGGCAGATAACAAGTTGCGATGGAAGGAACAAAGAATCAATTCATCAATTTTTCAATTTTACACAGATAACAGGCCGCTGAGAATCAATTAATCAATTTTAGGAAATCATGAGTTCCTCCGCCCACCCGTCAATCGTTTTCTACCATTTCAGTCATCAGACCATGTTTCACCTAATTAATAATGCCACTCAAAAGATCAGCTGAAACAGCACGATGGGCTTAAAAATAGTTGGTGTGACACCATTTTGACATTAATTTCCCCCTTATTGCAGATGAAACATTAAGGAAGGTAAACACAGATTGTATCACTTAGCTTCAACTTCCAAACTATCCATCATTCTTTAATGATGTACTTATGAATCGTGTCTGTAACAAGCTAAACACACTAGAGGAAAATGGAAAAGCAAATATCCTGAATCAAACTAAAACTTTCAGATGACCCATTAGCCAGACAGTTCGCATTGAGAATAAAATGGAAAAAGATACAGGTACCCAAATACACAGCTAGTTATACGATAAATATAACTAATAAAAACAACAATGTAACAAATATTTCATTCAGTTCAATGAGGGAAGCACTTGACATTAAGGGAAGCAGGCATAAACTTCCAATTCAGAGGTACATTTTCGACATTTGCAAAGATCAGAAATTTATGTCCTTAATAAAACAAACCCTCAAACTAGAAATAAAAAGTAAAGGAAAAACCAAAAATAAAGAGAAAAAGACAACACTAGATTGCATTTCACTAGGAAACTGTTAAGAAAAAGGAGGATAAAGAGGGGTACTAAGCCAGTCCTCCTCTTTCCCCCCATTAGACCAACAAAACAAAAAGATAGCAAACAAGTAATCTACAAAGAGCACAACTACAGAGATTTTGCACATACAGATGAACTCCCCCTCCATATTCTCCACCTCCATACCCCTTAGGAAATCATTTTGTGAGCCTAAGGTGGGCCCACAATGATAAACCGAACCGTCCATTTCGTATGCCTCTTAAAAAAGTCCATCAATGCAAAAATTCAACTTAATCAAACATCGACAAGTACATGAACTTATTACCTTTTGTTATACAAAATAGACCATTCCCTTATTTAAAATGATATATCAATATTTGATCAAACTGAATTTTTACGACAATCTTCTCAACGGTCGAATCTTCGTTGTAAGTCCACCCTAAACCTCCAAAATTTAATCTTAAGGTGTATAGAGGGAATGGATATTGGAAGTAGCTTCTTCCTTGCACAAAAGGATCGCACTAAGGGAATCTATCATGAGATATCTATTTGGAGAAGAGACTCACATTGACGCGGGACAATTGGCCAAGTCACCGGGCACCAATGTTCCTCTCCGAGCATTTATTTCCCACACCATCCTTAGACTGGTCTTCTGCAACCACCACACCATGCTGGGCATGTGCAGATTCTTCCACAGAATCATAGTCACTCCCTCCAATTCTCTTCTCTGAGCAACCACTTCCCACTGCATCGTTAGAATGGTTCTCAGGAATCACTTCATTCTGTGAATTTACAAATTCTTCCATACAAACATCCCTTGCACCCTCCTCATTCTCTGGTATCTCCTCAAAATCTTCCCTCTTCAGTTCAAATTCCCCACCCTCTTCATTATTCTCTTCCACCACCTCATCATTATTCTCCTCTGTCGAGTGGACAACATCTTCCCTCCCCTCGCTTTCATTTTCAGAAATATTATCTACCACCTCCTCATTAATTTCTTCTACTGCTAGATTCTGCCTCTCAAGACATTGCAACCTCCTCCTCAAGTCGCCCAATTCCCTCTCCATCAAGAAAAGCCTCTCCTTTAAGATCAGGTTCTCCTCCTCCAGTTGAGCTATATGGGAATCTTGATCTTCCACCCGATTCTCCAAAACATTGTTGTAATCAACACCATAGTTAGGATAAATCATCTCGAAACGGCTTAAATCATGATCCAATCTCCTTTCCACCTCTACATGCTCTTCCACATCACTCTCGCTTGATCCTCCTTCCTCTTCTTCCTCATCCTCATGCGCATCCGCCTCATTCCCGGGTGAGCGAAGCCGGATTAAGCCCTTCATTGACCCATATCCATCGACTCCCCACTCCTCCTTCGCCATGTCCCCCAGAAACTCTCTTGATGGTGAAAAAATGGGTGTGGGAAGCACTGCCGGTGTTACAGGGCAAGGCGAAACCAGAGACGCAATCCCACCGGATTTCTTAGCCCGAATGATAAACGAAGTAGTGTTCCGAGGAGCGTAAGGAGCAAATCTGTTGAACTTCTTCTTCGGGTAAAACCTCCTGGCCTTCAAACGATTCTGATACTGCAACTCATTAAGAGTTGGAGGCTTGTAACCGCCGGCACCACCACCGCCGCCTCCTACTCCTACACCCAAACCAACGCCGCCGCCACCACCAATACTGCCGCCGCTACCTGCTATCACCGGCTTTTCCATCCTCCTTCCGTCTTTCCTCATATCGTTCCCCTTCTTTCCCTTCCAATTGCGCGACTTCGATTGCTTCGAAGCCATGAAACCTTGCTGCTTCATAGGGTTCGAAAACTTCATCATGTCCATCGAAATATGAGGCGGCAGTGGTGGCGGCCACATTCCATAGCTCCGATTCATCATCTGCGACTGGCCTATCCCCTGATTCTGCGATTGGTTCATCATCAACTGAGACTGATTCAGCATTTGAGGCTGTTGGTTCATCAATTGAGGTGGAGGCTGACTCAAAATCTGTACCTGAGGAGGCTGATTCATCATCATCTGTGACTGATTCATCATCTGTGACTGGTTAATCTGATCGTTCATGATCACCCAAAATCAAACCCTAGATAAAACCAAAAACAATAACCTAAAAGAAACCACACACCAAAATGCGTTCAATTACCAATGGAAACCGTGAGTTCGATTCCAATCTCCACAAAAACGATCGTTATTTCAAACAGGAAATGGAAATTTAACAGCTTGATAGCGACAAAAAAACCCTTTAAATCTGAGAAAATTTTGAAAATTGACTGATTTTGAAAGGACTAATCATCGATTCAAACCATACGCCAAGAACAAATTCAATTCTTCAATTTAAGATTCCCCCTCTCTAGAAATCTTTTCGATTTCACACGGATGATCGAATCTCCACTGTGTCTTCCAAGGAAGCATTCGGCTGCGTATGCGCCCCCAAAGGCGCCCATTTATAGGAGGCGAAAATGGAGTGGACGGTCGGATCGTAAAGTTTGGAATCAACGGTTAATGATTAGACACGTGTTAGATGCAGCGTCGTCGTGATCGGAATAGGATTCGGAACGGGTTTCTATCCCCCAAAAAGTTTCTCATAATTACGTAACCAGCCGAGCAATTAATTTAAAGTTGTCGGGGTTAATTGTTATTTCTTTATTACAGGTTGTCACGTGAAGTTCATGACGTGTCGTCTTACTATTGGAGAGAAAAAGAGCTTTCGCTCGCCTTCTTCGACCGACACTATTGATTCTGTCTACGGCAGCGCGTGGAACGAAAATCACCTGACCACGTCGTTCTGGTCTTCCTAATTTGCCCTCAATGGGGCGCGGGACGGGTGTAAATGAACCAACCAAGCCATACCGAGCAAAGCCTAATTGAGTTTGGAGATTTTTTTACAGTGTTAAGTATGTGTTTGTCTTGACTTTTAAGTTAAGTTTTTTAATTTTTTTTATTAAAAAAAAGTTATTTTATTTAAATTTTTATAAAAAAGTTAAGCTTTTTCTACCATGATTTGATACAAAAAAATCATCATTTAACACAAAAAGTCAAAAAATTTAAAAATTACTAAAAAAAATTAGTCCAAACACATGCTAAGTTTAGCTTAAACTCGAATAAATAAGCCTGTCGTTGTTTGAACTCGCATTGTTTAAGTACAACTATATTTAAACTTGGCTCGAGCTCAAATTTGATACTTTTTTATTTACAAGTAAATTTAAATTTTTTTCTCGAAAGATAGTAACAAAAATTTAAGAATCCTTTAAAAAAATAAAAAATAAATTTAACCAAGCAAAAAAAAAAAATCACCAAATTTTAAGTCATTTATATTATACCAAATAACAAATAACAACACCCTCCAAAATTAATAAACCAAATTTTTTTTTATCATTCATATTGTACCAAATAACAAATAGTATCGTCCTTCGAAATAAATAACACCACCTTCGAAAATTAACAAAAAAAAAATATTCATTATACATATTGTACCAAATAACAAATATCATCATCCTCCAAAATTAACCACAAAAAAATTCTTTATGAATTAAAGTATTTTTTGCACATCCATTACATTGGAACAAAAAAAGTATCTTTAAACTAATATTGTCTTCAATAAATTCCTCAATGAATTAGATCTTATCAAAAGTTTTTTTAATATGTAAGGTATTTATATATTTATATATTTTTTTATGCGAAATCAACAAGTCATTATCGAGTCAAATCGAGTTATTAAACGAATTATTCATGAACTTATACGAATCGAGCCGAATTTATACGAACTTAACTCATTTAATAAATAAGCTTAAATTTGTATTCATCAACGTCTCATTTATTATATGAGCCGAAATCAAACAAGTTTTTATCGAATCGAGTTCGAGCTGTTCATGAATAGCTTGGTTTGTTTGCACTCTTAGGCGTGGCGGAATTAAAAATGAGGTTGTTGATTCTTATTTCTTATTTAATTGGGATAATAATGTAAAAAAATATTTAAAAAATAGTGAGAAATAAAATAGGGGCATAAATATTTCGAAAATAGTATTTAAATTTTAATAAAGTTATATTAATAATAATAATAAATAAAAAATTATAGTTGGTAAATCAATATTACTAAAAATATAAAATGTAAGAATTAAAAAGGAATAATAGGGATAAATATAATATTTTTATATTTTAAACCTATTATATATTTTAAGAATAAATCTTATATGTATATTTATATTTAAGAATATTTATTTTATGTAATCATGAACATAACGAAAGAAAATAAGGTTGGGTAAACAAGTACTGTCTTTATCCTATTTGTTATTGAGAGCAAAAAAATTCATATATAACGAGATGGGGCCGGCGGGTAGGAAAAGTTTATTCTTAAAATTTTTTTTAAATGTAAAAGTCAACTTTATTCTTAATTTTTTTTTAAAAATGTCCTTTTATTCTAAAATATTATAATTTAAAAACAAGAAATAAGAACATAATAAATATTTCAACAAAAATTTAAAAAACAAAAAATTATCCTAAATAAATTATTTCAATTAATCTAATTTCTCTTTATTTTTTTCCCTAAAAAAGTTAAATAATTTTAAAATTAAAAATTTCAAACATTCTTAACGAAACTGTATTATATTTCTTTTTCCGGAAATTGTGGTCCATGTGTTGCAAAGGAGCCAAGGATTCAAGCTTTTGTAGTATCTTTCGATTGTGCATTTAATTTAATTTCGAGATTGATAATTGAACGAGTCGAATTAATATAAGTTCTTTTTTTAAGTATTAATTCGGTTTTGTAAAGTTTTACCTTGATTAATCTCTACGGTAACTTAAATAGACTTGGGACGTGGCTTAAATTTAAAGGTTTTAAGTTTAGAAATAAGTAAGTCTGTGTTTGAATTAATTTTTTTTTTAGTAATTTTTAAATTTTTTGACTTTTTTGTAAAAAAAATAGGTGCTAAATTATGTAGAAAAAATAAAAAAAATAAAAAAAAACCAAATTAAGCCAAATTAATTGATTTTTTTTACTTTTAAGTTAAAAAGCTCGCCAAACACATGTTAACTTCTCATTCCGCCACAGTGTCCTTGTGGAAGGGGTGTAATGTGGAATTGGTGAGATTAGTATAAAACATAACTAGATACTCCTAATTTGAGTTTTTTTTAACAAAAAATTTATGTACCCAGTTCAAAATTTTACTCCAAAAGTAATTTGTAGGGTATAGATTCATATTTAATAGAATGCGGAACACACTCTAAGTGAATCTTAACCATTTACTTTAAATTCTAAATAATTTTTTAAATATTTTTTCTGAATTTATAGTATTACTGTTTTTTTAAACTTGATTGCATGTGTATTATATAATAACTAGTTATTATTTATGCCTAAAAGTACTAAATTATTCAATTTTAGTAATTTAAAAATAAAATTAAAAATAATAGTAATAATTATTTAATTAGCTAATTCTAAGGCAAAAATATGTCTTTATCAGTTTATTAATTTATAGAGAAAAGAATAATTAAAATAATATAATAAAAATAAAAACTAAATTAAGAAGAGAGAATATATTTTTAAAAACCTCCTTTATTTTTTCGGCGAGCTCATGCTTAATTAAGAGTTGAAATTGAGCATGTTTGATTCCTGTTTGGGCTAATTTGTATAGATTTTACTTATTTTTATTATTTTAATTTGTTTTTATTTTTGTCAAAAAAAAATTAAAATTTCAAATTGTTTCGATTAAAAAAAATCAAACAAGTAAATACATCAATACAATTCAAAAGTTTATTGTGACTTATTTTTATTTTAGTTAAAATTTTTTATTTTTTCCATTTGTCTTAATTAGAAGAATTCAAAAAATATAATATTTTAAATAAATAATAAAGAAATAGAAAAGACAAAAAAATACATCAATACAATTCAAATATATAAATTTTTTTATTAAAAGATTAAAAAAATTCAATAAAAATAAAAAATAAACAACATAAAATTTGACTTATCAACTTATTTTAGCTTATTTTTTATTTAAAATTTTTTTAATATATATTTTGATAAACAAATTTTTTTTTTCAACTTATCTCAATAATAAGTATTCGAAAAGTATAATAATTTGATTAAATAATAAAAAAATTACTAAAGAAATTAAAAAATAAAATAAGTCAGTATGCCAAACATTGGCCTCGTTTGGCAACATGCATTAAACCTAACATTTTACCTTTTTGTTTAAAGCCTAAAAAGTCTTAAAGCCTCATTTAGCAATTCAAAGACTTTTAGCGTTTTAGTTTTTTTGTTTTTTTACATAAAAAAATTTATATATGTTTTTTTCTAAATATAATAAATTTTATTATACACTCTATTTTTTATTAAAAAAAATATTTTAAAGATATTTTCGTTAAAATCTATCAAAAAAGATCTATTTTGAATATAAAATTATTTAAAAATAAAATTTTAAAAAATAATAATAATTTTAAGTCAAACTTTTTGTTTTATTATTTTTTTGCTTAAACTTAACTCTGCGATTCAGCAAATGAATTTTTTGCGAAATGTTAAAAAAGTGTGAAAGCGATTGAAAAAAAAATAATTTGCCACCAAAAACCTAAAAATTCTTTTGTTTGATTTGCACATACAAATGAAACGAAGATGAGAAACAAATAAACAACCAAACAACCATTCACAAGACAAGAGATTTTAACGTGAAAAATTCTAACGGATAAAAAATCACAGGACTTATCCAAGTCCAAAAGACACACAATATAACAAAAGTTTTGATTACAAGAAACTTTTACAATACTCAGTTGAATCATCAACTTATTGCTAACTAGTCTTCTTGCTGAATTCTCGTTCACCAAATCTGTGCGAGTCTACTGTCGGAATCCTCCTTTTGGTTTTCTTTACTTGAGACGTTTAACAGTCTGCAGGTGAGACTTTTTGAAATTCGCCTGATATCTAGCACATATCTCAACACTGAAAGCAATGTCAGGGCAACTCGCAATCAAGTACCACAAACTACCTATCATGCTCCGGTACATGGTCTGGTCAACAGGTTTGCCAAACTTATCTTTGGACAGCTTAGTTGTGACGCTCATTGGGGTTCGGACATGTTTAGAATTTTCTAAATCAAATTTCTTGGCAAGATTCCTAGTATACTTTGACTGAGAAATAAACATGCCGGATTCATATTGTTTAACCTGGAGAGCTAGGAAATAGTTCAGTTCACCCATATGGCTCATTTCAAATTCTTTGCTAATTTTCGTCAAAAATTCTTTCACTAATGAGTCATCAGTAGAGCCGAAAACTATGTCATCGACATAGATTTGAGCTACAAGAATATCATAGGTCTGAGTGTAGATAAACAAAATTCTGTCTACGCCACCCCGTGAGAAACCTTTTGCTAACAAAAATGATGTTAACCGATCATACCAAGCTCTAAGAGCTTATTTCAGCTCATAAAGAGCTTTTCTCAGTTTCAAAAAATGATTAAACAAAGACGGGTCAACAAACCCTTTAGACTGTTCAACATATGTCTCTTTTTTAAGATCACCATTCAAAAACGCACTTTTAACATCCATTTGGAACAATTTGATGTGAAGCTTACAGGCAATGGCAGAAAGAATTCTAATTAATTCAAGACGAGCCACTAGGACAAATGTCTCATCAAAATCAATTCCTTCAACCTAAGTGTAACCCCGGGCAACCAGTATAGCCTTATTTCTAATTACTTCACCAAATTTATTTGTTTTATTTTTGAATATCCATTTGGTGCCAATTAAGTTTTTGTCAAAGGGCCGATGGACTAGTTCCCATACATTATTCCTAGCAAATTGTTCTAGTTCCTCATGCATGGAATTAGTCCAACATTCATCAAGGTATCATTGACATTTTTTGGTTCCATTAATGACACATAGCACATAAATGTTATCTCATACTGCATTTGTCACCGAGTTCGCATCCTATCTGTGAGTCTCCAAGAACTTGAGATACTGAATGATTGAGTTTCACTAGTGTTGACGGCTCCAAGCCTTTCTTTTGAGAACCTTTGGGTTCTGCTTCTTGCACCTAAGACTCATGTTTCACATTTATGGGAGTCTTCTCGACATGTTCTTCTAGAGTAGACTGCTTTTCAGCTTTTTCGGCTTCCAGTTCTTCGAGGAGTGTACCTAAAATAGGTAAATCAGTATCATCAGGTGTAAAAGTCGGTTCCTCATCAATAACCGTGTTTATAGATTCCATAACAACAGATGTTCTATTGTTAAAAACTCTATATGCACGGTTATTTTTGTAGTACCCCAATAAGATCCCCTCATCACTACGGGAGTCGAATTTACTAAGCTGTTCCCTATCCCGAAAAATATAACATTTACTGCCAAAAGTACGAAAGTACTTAACATTCGATTTCATAGGGTGTATGAAGAATTCCTAGTCTCAGGTAGACACGGTTAATAATATAACACGCAGTATTCGCCGCTTCTGCCCAAAAATGTTGTGGAACATTCTTGCCATGCAATATGACATGAGCCATTTCTTGAAGAACACGATTTTTTTCTTTTAACTATCCCATTTTGTTGAGGAGTTTTCGGAGCTGAAAACTCGTGATGTATACCCAACTCTTCACAAAATGAAGTAAAGTTGGAGTTTTCAAACTCCTTATCATGATCAGACTGAATGCGGATAACAGAGTTATGAGACTTACGTTTTTCATTTTGAAGCTTAAGGACAAAAATTCTAAAAATAAATAACGTGTCAGACTTCTCTCTCAGAAAACTAACACAAGTAAAACGAGAGAAATCATCTACTGCCACAAAAATATATTTTTTCTTTCCTACACTTTCTGTCCTTGTTGGTCCCATCAAGTCCATGTGAATTAGCTCTAGATGAGCTTTTTTGCCTAAGGCATCAGTCTTCTTATGAGGAACTCTAGTCTATTTTCCTATCTAACATGCACCGCAGACACAATTCAGTGGACTACCTAACTTTGAAATTCTTCTGATTAACTCTTTATTGGCAATTTTAGATAACTCTTTGTAATTAACATGTCCAAGTTTTCGATGCTATAATTCTGCATAATTGATTTTGATAAAATTACAAGTTTCAGCATTCAATGGAATAATGTCGTAACAATTATCAAATGTTTTAACACAATGTATGACAGTTTTACCTTTCTTATCTAAAATAATACAGTTATTTTTAGAAAAATGTACTTCATGATGAGTGTCACATATCTGACTAATGCTAAAAAAATTAGCCTTTAAACCGTCAACCAAAAGAATATTTTTCAATTTAGAAAGTTCAGGAAAAGAAATAGTGCATTTTTCTATGATTTTAGTAGAATTCTTGTCTCCAAATGTCACAATTCCACAATTATAAAACTTTAAAGAGGTAAACAGGGACCTGCCCCATGACATATGTCGAGAACATCTACTGTCAAGATACCACATGTGTGCACTTTGTGCTTTCATAGCAGTCTGAACTACATAAGTTTTTAAATCTTTAGACTGAACTCGACTTTTCTAGTTTTCACAGGACCAGACTCTTTTGAATGTATTCCAGGGGCCTTGGGTAGAGACGGTCTATGAAATTGGACAGAATAACTCAAATAAGACATTTCATGCAATGTAAACACAATATGGTCTAACATGTCCTCTCACTCCATAGTAATAATAGATTGACACAAACTTCTTATTAGTTATGGGCATGCGATGTAAAAGTTTACAATAAAGACGAATGTGACCCAATTTACTGCAATGATGACAAATAGGAGTAAAGTTCGATTTTCTTACCTCGCTACGTTGTGTGGTGGCCTTACCTGTCGTACTTGGTCCCACTGACTTCACTTTAGTGAAGTTCACTTCTTTTTTGTCTTTGAAACTCTCATCATAAGCCTGCTTAGCTTTCACAAACATCGGAGCTGTTTTGAGTTTTTCAATTGTCTACTTATTTTTGGAAGTCCCATCAAATCCTAATCCAACTCTGTCACTTGCTGCCTTCTGATCTCCGAGTAACCCATCTAATGCAATTGAACCTGCATTTCAACGCTTAAGAGTAATAGTAGCATTGTTCAATTTGTTTTCAAGATCAGTTATTGTATGCCTTAACTCAGACATTCTAGAAGTTTTATCATCATTCAACAGTATAAACCTTTCCTTATCTTGTTTACAATTTTTCAAGTTAATGTACAAGATACTCAATTTATTTTTCAAATCATCTTCTTTAGCTTGAGCCATCGAAGCTCTTGCACAAGTTTTATTTTTTCACTTTCATAGGTTTAAAGTTGAAAAATAAATTTGGCACACTTTTTGTTAACACATAACTCTCCTTGTAGAGCTTATCGTAAGTTACTTGGAGAGTATCACTATATTCTCCCTCAATAATTTGAACATCATCATCTTTTTTTTCACCTTCAATCACAAGCTCAGTTATGTAATTGTTACTAACCTCAGAGTGAACAGAAGCAACAAAGGCTATAACGTTATTATCATTATACTGGTCCTCATTGTCGTCACTCAACTCAAGTTCACTTTCATCATCCCAAATTACAGCAAACATTTTTTTGTTTCTTTTTCATCTTGTTATGACATTCTTGAGCAATGTGCTCAAAACTTTTGCAATTATAATATTGAGGGCCAGAGTTTTGAAATTTTTGTCACTTTTTGTCATAGGATCTTGGACTATTCTTAGGTTTTTCATTCCTAAATCGCTTTTGAGATTTATTCTCCTGATTTGGCTTTTTATTTTTAAAATTTTTTTAAAACTTTTTAACAAATATTACCATCATTTCAGGATTGAATTCTTCATCAGAATCATTAGCAAATCTTTGAGTTAAAGTGAAAGCAAATTTTTTTGAATATTTATGATTTAAAAAATTTAGCTAATAAGTTAGCAAGTTTCTAACAAAACTTTTAACTGTAATAGAGTTAATATTTTTACTTTCCTCTATTGTAGTGACTTTTGGTTGAAAGCGTTCAGGAAGAAATCTCAAAATTTTTCGAATAATTTTAGAGTTAGAAATCTTTTCACCAAGATTAATTGAAATATTAACAATGTTACTTAACTTGTGGTAAGACGTTGAAATTTAGAGATTTTTACAGTTTGAGTTCCTTTGTGAGTGACCTGAAGAATGTCCCATGCTTCTTTAGCAAAGTTACATGTGCTTATTCTACGGAATTTCTCATCTGTGACCCCGCTAAAGATAGCGTTCATAGCCTTACTATTCCACCTACCATTCTCAAAATCAATCATATTCCATTTAGCCGAAAGCTTAGAGAAAATTTTCTCATCAACAGTCATGAACGGGTAAGTATACCATTTAGTAACAGCTAACCAGACCCTCTCATCAATAAACTTAAGAAAAGTTCTCATCCTGACTTTCCAGAATGGGTAATTGGTTCCATCGATAAGAGGAGGTCTACCTATGGACGCACCTTTTTTTAGATGATCCATAAGTGAAAATCAAATAAGAAGTAGAATCAACAAGAATCTACTTTGATACCAATTGGAAAAACAAAATGGTTTGCCACCAAAAACCTAAAAATCCTTTTGTTTGATTTGCATGTACAGAAGAAATGAAGATGAGAAACAAATAGACAACCAAACAATCATTCACAAGACACAAGATTTTTATGTGAAAAACCTAAATGGGTAAAAAACCATGGGACTTATTCAAGTCCAAAAGACACGCACTATAATAAAAGTTTTGGTTACAAGAAACTCTTATAATACTCAGTTGAATCCTCAACCTATTGCTAACTAGTTTTTTTATTGAATCCTTGTTCACTAAATCCATGCGAGTTTGCCGTCGGAATCTTTCTTTTGCTTTTCTTTACTTGAGACTTCTCTCAAGTTATTGCATGGTTCAACTTGCTGATATCTGAACAGTATCTTGACACTCCGGTGATTGTATCAAACTATATGGATTAACGTCTCATGGACTCTCTTTTTCTTTTTACAACAAGTTCTCAAAGAACTCTTTTACACACCACCCAGCCGCCGACAAAGACAAAAAATAAACCTCTTATACGCACAACCCAAAGCCAAATAAGGAAACAAAATACGCGCACGATCAATTGATCGGTGAACAAAGACCCCCGGTAAAACTAAGCCTGCACCAGGAGAGAACATCTGCACAAAGGATCGATCGATCGGTGAATAAACCAATCGATCGGTAAAAGCTGCTTCTCGATTTTGTAAACCTATTCATCAATAACACACTTTTCACGAGCAAACAACCACAAGAGCATCTAATAGAATTAGGGAAAAGCTTGTCACAGAGTTGTCAAAAAGAGATAACATAAAACGAGTATAAAAACCTAACAACGATTTTTGGTGTAATTATTAAAAATTATTTTGCAAAACACTTTTCTAAAGGTATTCTTTTAAGAAAGGAAGCATTCAACATTTTCATATCATATTATTTTTTAGCCAAAATAGTTTTTAGAAATTCAAAAATAATTTTGTAATTTTTGTGACAAACTTAGAAGTTTTGTTAGAAAATAAAATTTTATTTTAATAAGAAAAACGATTACATGCAGCGGCAAATAAATTCTTGAGACATAATAAACTTAATAATTAAATTTACAATTTATAATTGAATAATTTTTTAGAGGATGAAAATTTTAACATATTCTAAATTACCACGTATCATAACTCATTGAAATAACATAATTATTAACAAATTGAATATTATTATACATTAAAAGGGTTCCAAATTAAAATTACATGAATTGTCCAATAATATAGTTCTCTATGTGAAAAATTTTCAATTAATTAAATTAAAGATAAATTAAACTGATCTCTCTTGAGATTTTTGACAAAAATAAGAACACTCTTTATATTTTTTGAAATTACACTGACCTCCCTTGTAGTAAAAAAAATTAACTATGTTTAACTTTTTATTTAAAAGACAAAAATACCCTTGTTCTAACTTTCTTCAACCCAACTGAAGCCAAACCATTGAAAGAATCTCTCATCTTCAGTGCAATCCTTTAGTGTAACCCGATCGGTGGTGGATCTCCTCAGGATTCCACTCTAGCGGCGATGCTTCTGAGACCGGGCCCGATCAAAGCTCTAGTTTCGGCGCGCTTCACCCACGGCGCCGATGCGGACAAGGTGCCGCGAGTGTACATCAAAACAATGCATGATGGAGTCGTGAAGCCGTAGCAGCAGGAGGCGATGATCAAGAGGTAGCCGCGGGTCGTCGTAATCACCTCCGGCGAGGGCAACGCCAGCAATACCACCACCACCACCACCACCACCACCACCAATGTGGGCCTCTCTCTCGCTCACTTCGGCTTCTCCTTCGTCGCCATCGAATTCGGCCTCCACAACCTCGACCTCCTTAGGAAGTGTTTGGTTGCTGCTTTCATGGGAAACATTGTGGGTTTCTTATTTGTGTCTCTTCCCCTTTTTCTCTGTACATCTGTTTAATTTTTGTCTTTTTTCCATTAGCTTTCTGTGTATTTGCTTAACCTTTACCTATTTCTTCCCTTTTTTCTTCGTTTATTATTTGTCTAAGATTTACCCTTTATGCCATTTCTGTGAATACCATTCCAGCAAGGTTCCAGAGGGAGGAAGGGGCTGGGTTTCTTTGGATTAATTTGATTAAAAATGTTTCGTTGAATGGGTTTTTTCGTCGGCAAGACCACCACCAATGCCAATGGGTTTTTTTATTTGATGATTAAAAATGTTTCGTTTGATAGGTTTCGTTGAACTGAACCACTCTAATCTCTCTTCATACATGTATCTATATCTGTTTGTGAGTTGAAATTTAATTAACAAGCAATGGAATATGAAATTCCACAATCTCTCTATCTCTCTCTCTCTTTGTAAAACTATACTATTTTGACAAATTTTTGCTCTCTCTCTCTCTCTCTAAAACTTTACTATTTTGACAAGTTTTTGTCCATGACTATGAGAATGTAGAGAGAAGAAAGGGGAGGGGACGAGTTGAAGAAGCTGCAAAGGAACAGCATCTTTGGACAAAACTACATTATATATGGGTGTGGAGGGTAAAATTGACATTTTATTAATGATTAGTATTATTATTATATTATCGGTAACTGTTCTTTAACGGAAAAAAAAATGAAAGGAAGGTTAGTGTATATTGTAAGATAAAGTATGAGAAATTAGTGTTGCAGAGAAAGTGTTTGTATTTTTGTTAGAAATTTTAAAATAAATGAGTATAATTTATCGTTAAATTAAATTATTTGGCACATAAGACCTATATAAGAGAAAAGTAAATATTTTATTTAAGTTAAATTAAAAGTGCAAATTTATTTTTTAAAATAAAAAAAAAAATATTAATTATGTTACTAAATAATTTTTTTTGACTGAATTAAAAAAATATATAGAACTCGTATTTTTAGAATTTATCTATTCAAATTACTGATTCCGTTTAGTTTATCGAATTCGACTATTAATTACTTGGGGGAGGGGGGATGGGAAATTTAAGAGTTTGGTATTCATGAAATTATTTATCTTACCTGTATTTATTCTCTCATGTTTGAGTAATTATTTGGTGTTTCCGAAATACCATGTAACAAGTCATAGCAATAAATTTTACGATAAAAATATGATGACTTACATTTGTTGAGTGGTTAAAAAATAAATGGTGATCCACATTGTGCAGATTATGATCATTTATTTATCAGAAGTACTACGTAGTATCGCCTATATAGTACTCTAGGAGTATCTAATAATTTTCCCTCAGCGGCCCTAAACAATTGGAGGCCTTAGACAAATATTTAAAAAGAGATTCTATACATTTTCATATTTGTAAATTTTAAAAAATAATTATTATAAAAATTTAAATGAATACAAATTCTCTTGTAGTTTCAAATTTCAGCAATATCCAATTTAAAATCAAAATAGCATCAAATAAAAGAAAAAGTAATAATATCACAACAAAATAAAAAAGCTTATCAATAATAGCAAATGATCACTTAAATACTACTATTCTGATATTTTTTAACGCAAAATTACTAATTAATGTTGCAAATCAAAAATTAAAAAAATAGACATGAAAAAATAAAAATATTTTATGCAAATCAACATAAAAAATTATGAATAGCCAAAAATGAAAGTCAAATTATATAATAATCATGTTACATGTAAAAAAAATGCTAAGATGCATAATTAAGATAAAAAAGAATTTAAAAATAACAAAAGAACAATAAAACATTAAACATGTTATATTAAAAAAATGAATAACAAAATTATAAAAACATATTTTATTTTTAAAAAATTAACTTCAAAGTTCAAACTGAAGCAGCGAGCTTGAAGTCGCTATCACCTTGAACTCGTCATCGTCTGTCGCCAATCGCCGGTTGCCGTCGCCGATCGCCGCTAACTCGCTGGGCTGAAGAAGAAAAGAGCTAAGACAGACGCCGTAGATTCACCTTTGCGCTTCTGTCTTAACTTGGTGGCGCCTTCAAATTCAATCTCACAAGCATATTAGCAGAATGAGGTAGGGCTAAGGGCAGATTGAAATTTGGGTTTGCCGGTTTGGCCCATTTGGGTTTAGATTTGATTTTGGATTTTTTAAATTAGTTTTTTATTGAACAATTTTAACGCAAAATGTTTAAAATTCTTAAATATAAGAATGAATTGTGTCCAAGTTTGAGATAATATAAATATTTTTACAAATGTAGTTGACCAAAGTATTCATATAAAAATGTATATATAGTTTTAAAATGAGAATTAAGTAGCTGGATGACATTTTATGAAAGAAAAACCAAATGGCAAATTACACTAACTTTCTTTGAGATTTATTAAAATATCAACCACCTATTCTGTGATTTTTGAAATACCACTTACTTCCATCGAATTTAATTTTTGTATCAAATTAATTCAATCGTTAAATTTCTGTTAACTACTTAACGAAAACTATTCCCACCTCAAAATCACACCTAAAAACCAAAATTATCACCCCAAAACCATCTGTAATATATATATATATATAAGAGCAGAGAAAGAGAGAGACGGCAGATATCGTTGTCCCACGTCGCACGCTACTTCGCTCCACACCTCACGCCACCGCCACTACACGTAGAGAGAGAGAGAGGGAGAGAGCAGCAAGAGAGCAAAGGGAGAGATAGGGCAAAGATCCGAGAAAGAGGGACGGAGAGAGGAGAGAGAGAGAGAGATTCGACGGTGACCCAATACCGGTGGTGACAGTGGCGTGCGGCGTCTCTCTCTCCTCTCTACCATCTATTTTTCTTTCTCTACTCTTATTTATATATATTACAAATGGTTTTGGAGTTTGGTTTTAATTTTTGGGATGGTTTTGGGGTGAGCTTTGGAGGGTAATTTTCGTTAAGTAGTTAACGAAAATTTAATAATTGGACTAATCTGATACAAAAATTAAATTTGATGGGAGGTTAGTGACATTTTAAAAATCACATGAGAGGTGATTGATATTTTGATAAATTTCAAGTGAAGTCAATGTAATTTATCCAAAATCAAAAGACACATAGTATAAACTTTATGTGAATTTTGTATGCATTGATGACTATCATATAAAATAACGTAATAGCATAAATATATTAATATCTGAATTCTACGTAGTAAAAATCAATATAAGATTTAACTTTAAAACAATTCTATTTTGATAGTTAGATGTAAATTGAAAAAAGAATAACATAGACAACCTAATAGTGAATCACTGCCATGCACGATTAAATACATTATTTTTTAATATTATCAAATTTTAAGAAATGGTGTTTGTCTCAAAATCTTTAAATTATTCAATCTTTACAATTGATCATATCCAAATTTGATGCAAATATTTATTTCCTAATTTGATACGGTCACCATCTTTTTTTAGACAATATTTTGATTTATAAGAAAATTAAATATCTTAACATAAGTTAATTTAAAGCAATCACAAAATAACGTGTGTTATTATTAAATTTTAAATATTCAAAAACTGAGAAATATGGATTAAGATTTAAACTCATAGCCATAACGACATTTTGCGATAATATATTAGATAGAAGATAGATATAACAATAAACCTTGGAACATAGATCACCCATCCATATAGTTTTCAATCTTTATCGAATTAATTATTTATTTTCTAGGGGTTGCCCTAAAAAATCTTGTAATAAAATCCCCCCAAAACATGAGTTTCCTAGAGGAGAATTATACCTAAATGCATTCCAAATATGTAATATGATGTTTTAATTAATATTTTTGTGTGTTTAACATTGGCGTAACTAAGTCGTGTCGAGTGAGTTCAATTGACTTTCTTTATTTATCTATTTAAAAAAAAACTTTTCGTGTATAATTATGTAAAATTTTTGAGCATTTATGATACTAACACCCATAAAATATTTAAAATAATACAAAATGGGACCAACATTTCAAAAAATTAAAAGTTGTTAAAAATTTGAATTATTTGTGAAGTAATCTTTTATTTGAAAAAAGTTAAACCAATAGTATTAACAGTTGCAAATTTTCTTTTTACATATAATTAAAAAGAATGAAATTTTTTTAGAAGCTATTGACGGTATATAATATAATATATTTTGTTAAAGTTAATTTTGACAAATTATTTAAAACTAAAATTATAAAATAATTATAATTTATTAAATGACACTACTGAACAAAATTTTCTTGTTTGTGAGAAAACATGGAACCCCAATGACAGAGGAAATTACATTTCTGGACTAACAATTTTCATGTTTGTTTTATAGAATTAGACTAAAATAATTTGGTAAATACCAAATTACCAATATCAAATTTAGAGTATTATTAGTATTACGTTCTAAATTTTTATTTTTATTTATTTTAAAAACAAAATTAATTAACCTACAACTTTTATTCTATTTTGTTATCGCAGCATTCTAAACAAACAATAAATTATAAGTAATATACACAATTTTATTCTGAAGCTCTTAGTATTAAAAAAAAAATGTAAACTCCCAATATTATTTGTCCTTTATATTCTATCTAATCTCATCTTTTAAATCAAAATTTTTATTTTTTAAGAAAAATACTTCCCATGCGTAGCCTTCAAGATTTTTCCTTCATTATTTTAAAACATCACCATTTTATTACTTTATTTTCTCTAACCCTTTGAATTTTTGTATACACATCGCTAATTTTGATAAATCGTTGCCAACTGTATTTACAGCTTTAAATACAAAAACACCAAATAAATACTTTCCCTTTATATAATAGTAGATTTTTCTTAACAAGAGAAAGCTAAAAATTTATTTGGCAACTTAGCTTAAAAATTACTTTAAGTTAAAAAATCAAAAAATTTATTTGATTAAAATATAATAACTTTTAAACCATAAAAAAAACTAAATAAACTCAATATAAAATTTCATATTTACCTTTCAACCAAAATGAGTTAAAATATAATTATTTGGTTAAAATTTGTATAATTTTATTCGTATAAAGGTAAAATTAAAAATTGTTATGAAAAAAACCAAAAAGCAAACACACTAAAAGCTAAAGGTTAAAAAATAAAGCTTTTTGGCTTTTTAGGCTTTAAGCCAAAAGCCAAAAATTTGGCTTTAAATTAACTTAAAACTGATAGCCAAACGAAGGCTAAATAGAAAAGAACCAAACTTGGAATACAACTACAAAACCTTTCAGAAAACTGTATACCAAACAAGTTTTTCTACAACTTCTGAAAAATGAAAACAAAAAACCAAAACGATACCAAACAGCATTCTGAGAAAATTTTAATACTTCAAAAACGACTATTAATAATTTACTTCAAAATGTCAGATCAGTTGTAACTACCAACAACAAAGAGCCCCGCAGATACATATAATTACAGAAGCTACAACAGAACTACAAGCAAACCAGGCATTTTCCATGAGGAAATCTGTTTATATATGGCGGGGAATGTTGAGGTATTAACACTAAGAAATCGGAAAAAAGAGCACTAGAATTAATCCTTGTTACGAGACGACCTGTCCTTTCTTTGGCCGCCGAGAATCCGAGAAATTTGTAGGCCTCTGCTGAATGCTTGGTTGAACAGCATGCGGGTCTGGAATTCCGAAACAAAAGGAAACCAGGCGAGAAAGGCAACCGGGGTGAAAAGAAGCAAACCCATCACAATTTCATAACCACGAGCGAGTGTTCGAACCGATGGCCAGAACCCGGCACGTTGTACGACAGGCTTGCAAGCTTGAGCAATCTGGAAGAAGCCCCCCCAAAAACAAAAAACAAAAACAAAAACAAGAGAGAGACTCTGAGCATACATGCAAGAAGTGGCACCGGATCAACCGTGCCCACAATTCCACATAATCTAATAATCAATAGAGAGCAACGAATATATTTTCAATATTTTTGAGTGCTAGTTCTACTACGGATTGCTTCCAATAAACTGTTAGATATTTACATATGTTTGTTAAGATCATTTTGTAATTATTTTAGTTCTCTTATATAAATACTGGTGTGGTGTAAATATATATTTTAATCCTTATTATTTTCTTCATAATAAGATTTTACTTTGCTCTTTTCTCTTTTTTGTTTCTTCTTTAACCCTAAACTGCTACTTTTCTCAACTTGGTATCAAAGCCAGGTTCGATCCTGGGACCTGTGCGTTGAACTTTATTAGCAGAATAACAAGTAACAAAAAAGAGAGGAAGCAAAAAATGACTTCAAGAATTAACTTCCACCACTTCAATTTAAAAGTGGGAAATGATAATTATACATCTATCAATATATATTTATGTGTGTGCGCGTGCGTGTAAAAGGATCTAAATTAGTAATGGTCATGTTTTATTTTATTTTGTACAAGGTGTGCCTAGCCTTAGATTGTTGGTTTCTTATCTGTTATCCCCAAGGAGTATGAGTTGGTAAAGTGCCATACCAAATGAAAAGAAGATCTTTGGTTCAATTACTCTTACCCACTCAAGGCAACCTGCATAAGATAATTATGGTTCTCATGGAATTTTAGCTTTACCCAGTTTATGTGCCGTACATAGACCTAAAATTTTCCCACAAGGGGTTTCCACGTCATCAAAAATATAGAAAATGATATTATGCAATCAATATCTTCAGAAGGAGACCACCTAAGGATGCGTCAAGGACAAGGCCAAAGGTGAAGTATTTGTTTCTGGACGTAAGAAACCATGTCAAAGATTGAAACCAATAGAATTTGATGGCAATAACATTAGAAGTAAATAAAACTACACAAAATAATTAAAAATAGAGACAAAGGTAATCACTCACCAGAAGCAAACCCCAACCAGTCGGCATGAAGGCAAGAATGCACACAATGATATCCTGCATCGTCATGTGGGGGAGCGCAATCATAGTAACAAGAATGGAGACAAACGTCACGAAGATCAAGCCCTTGATCAGCCGAAACATGAGCTGAAAATTTGCACTGAACTTTCGCCGTCCAATCGAAACAGTCTGATTGAAATGGGGGAAAAAAGAAACATTTTTAAAAAAATAAGTCTGAAAGAATAATCAGAAAAGATTGATACTGATGTGTATAATCCACTAAATATTGCAACAAAGCCAGTCTCTAATAAGAAGTGCTTCATACAATTGGTACTGACTGCATAATAAAATAGTATTCATAACACCAAACTCAAAATATATGCCAATAAAGTCATACATGACATTACAAGGACTACTTAGATAGAAGGGTTAATTAATCACACACAAAAATCAGACAAAAAAACTGAATTCTGAGGGGGGAAAAAACACATCAAACACTTCATTATTTCACCTCGCGACAGACAGCAAACTAGAAAGGAATTTTAAAAAGAATTGCTACTGACAGTTTCTACCAATATAACAAATAAGATACCATCATTTCATGATATTCATAGGAATTTGTCTCACCTTCATCACAAACAATACTAGAAAGATAACCAGCCATGATATGCCATACACCTGTCCCATAGAGAAATAACAATAGTCAAATATCTGTTTGATGCTGTTGCTTTGAAAGAACACATGCAACAGAAACTTGCAGTCATTTACATACCAGAAAGCTTTTGGTATTCTTCGTGATTGTCAAGTGATAAACAAGCCCATACTGATAGATAAAAAATCGTAAAGATAACAATATCTCGGCAGCAATACCACGCTTTCCAGAATGACGAAGATGTTCCTGTTCCTGCTCCCACCAAGATTCCCAACTTTTTTCTGGGGGTACACCAATACCACCACAGTTGTTTATCCACTTGTTCCAATCAGTCCAATCATCCACAATCTTTTGCCACTCAAAACCTGAAGGATTGAAGAGGAAGGGAGCAAAAAGCCAGGTCCCCACCATGAACCACATTGAAATTGTGATCAGAACATAAGCAACTGCACTTCTATAGGATTGACCAAAAATTTGGTAGACAATGAGCAGAATCATTAGCTCAAGTCCCTTGACGAAGTGACTACGGGAGTAGAGGCGATAATTCTCAGCAAACTTGGCATGAAACACCACAAACCCACGACCTGTAGGCCTGTATTTTGCACCTCCATGAAGTAAAGTCCTTCCATAATAGTGGGTCTTGGTTCCAAGAGAAAATGTGAAAAATACGGGTGCCAGTTGTAACTGCATAAGTATGAACTCACTCAGTGCAGTTCGGAAACCCCTTTCTAAGCCAATCTCCATCAACATAGGCAAGGCCATCAAAAATCCAATTTGCACAAATGACTGAGAAGCAAGAGCCACTTGAAGAGGCTTATTGTCTCGAATTGCTCGTTGTTTGCTCAGACCCTCCTCAAGTCCACTAAGAACAAGATAAAGGCGGCCATAAAGGAATACATATACAGTGAGAACAGTAATCTGCCAGAAGAAATGTGAAGCTCAGAAAAATAATTCGCCAAAGAAAACAATTAAAACTTTCGAAGAAAATAGGTATTATTTCAACATACCAAGGTACTGAAGTAGGAACCAACTGTCGTAAAATAACATGACAACATTCGGAAAAAGTCAAAACGGTGTCCAAGCCTGTATATATCACGACTCATTGTCTGCTCACCATTACCATTAGCAATTTTTGCCTCAAATTGAGAAATCTGGTTTAGACCCACATCTCTTCCTTTCCCAACTTGTATGTATTCATGATGAGTAACATTTCCTTCACGAAGTGTAGAATTGAAGCCTGCACTCATGGCGTCATCAAAAGAGGCACATAGTGAGCAAAGATCATTAAACCCCGCACGCACCCCACTCACCCACTCCCCACAACCCACACACAGAGAAAGGAGAAGGGGACAAAAACAGGAAAAGGAAAATATGGAAATGGAAATAAGTACAGAACTTGAGAGAACGAGCATACAACTTGAGAGAATGACCATACCGGCAAATATATCCTCACTTAAGTTGATAGTCTTGGATGCCTTGCTCACACCACCTCTTGTTAGATGAAAGAGCCTATCAAAAACATCTGGATGACCATAATGAAACCGAACCCTGAATGAGCAGAAAACAAGGTAAGTAATTCAAGTTTCACTGTTTCAAATGAGGGACATCAAGAAACCATCATGCAAGCACAATAACATGAAGAGAAATACAATCTCCTGAAAATGAAAGTCTCTGTTCAGCTCATGCAATTAAGATAAACCTGTGAAGCGAAATCCCATATCGCCTGAGTACAAGTGTAATACATAGTATATAAATTACATTACAAGAAATCCTACTTTTCCATGGAATTATATGTCTTGGAATTGCTTCGAGTGGTTATTTTATAAATTTCAACTCAGGTCTTTGAACCAAGTCAAGAGACAATCGAAAGCCTGCAAGTCCCTATTGCCATTCAGAATATATTTCTTCTCTTCCTCAACACCCACATGCTGTTTTCATTTCACAAAACTCACCCAATTCTCTCCCCCCCTTCCTTTTTTCTCTCCCTTTCCTTCAGATTAGAAAATAAGAGTACACTAAGAAAGAAGGACAAGGCATCTATGGGGGTGGGATACATTAGAGGTTGATTTCTAACCATTAACTGCCCACACAATAAAAAGAAAGAAGAGAGTATTAAAAAAAGGAAAGAAAAGAAAACAGAGCTTCTTGTCAAAGCGAAGAAAGATTACCTTAAAGGGTCTGCCAACAATCTCTGGCCAATGGTTACAAAGCTTGTCTCCTGATTCGACATGAACCATGCAAGAGAAGAAACACTGCTCCAAATAGCAACAGAATAGTGAGCAATACAATAAAAAGGGAAGGAAGGCAATATGATTTGAATTGAAGACCAATAAACATCAGAGAGGTACATGCCTTCCAGTGAATATGTGCTCCCTAAGTCCAAGTATTGTAGGGTGCCTCACACCATCATGCTTTTTAAGAAATTCTTGAAGCAAATTCCTCATCTTTAGGGCTTCTTCCATGTAGTTGTCCTGCATATGGATGTTCCAATAAAGCTAATACTGTGCTAAAATATTAGGTCTATGCTATGTGGTTATGACAATAGCATACCTGATTCATATCTATTGTTTGCAAGCCTTCTCCACGTGTGAAGATTATGGCATGATTCTGATTTTCTGGTTTTCCCTCACCCAAGATAGCAGGACCCGGAAGTTTTATTCGATATATAACCTGTGTGGAGATCGAGGTAATCATTAATAAAAGTTTCTGATCATAAACCGATAAACTGAGACCTTTACATTGATGATGCACGTGTTGGAATGTGAACTAAATCCATTCTAGACAAAAAATGTCCAGACCCCTATGAAGGCCGTCTGAACGGACCAAGGCCCTTGCTGGGAAAAAACCGTCCGGACGGGGACTTAGGCCGTCTGGACAGAATCAGGCAAAGGAGGTTCTGGAGATGGGTGTTTGAACAGTGGCCAATTCCTCCCGAACGATGCACGACGGTAGAGACGCGAGGTTTTTACCCATTTTACTGTGTTGAGCAATCTCTTCATAAGGGTTCTCTTTAGAAACCCTAACCGTCGTGTTGTTGAGCATTGTAATCATATTCTCTCTCAAGAATAGTGACTACAAGTGAGCCCGTGGACGTAGGCACAATTGGTCAAACAACATAAAATCACTGTGTCGTGATCATGCGTGTGCTTGTTTCTTTAATCTTCTTAGTTATTGTTCGTGTGATCTCGGTCTTGAGGTTGATTGAACGATTGGTTTCAATCTCCAACAATTGGAATCGTTGCATAGATCAAAGATCGTACAATAGCAAAAGACAGAAAAATCAAGATTGAGAAGTTTAATGGCTCGAACTTCACCTTTTGGAGATTGCAGATCGAAGATATTCTGTATTAGAAAGATTTATATCTTCCTAGGATCGGAGAGGAGCCGAAAAAGATGCCAAATGCCGAATGGAAAGCACTAGATCGTAAAGCCCTGTGGACCGTGCTATTAATATTCGCACTGCCCGTGACATCCAACATCGCAACGAAGAGGACAACAGCAAATTTGTTTAAGGCGTTTGAGAAGAAGTATGAGAAACACTAGGCATCAAACAAAGTATACTTGATGAAAAAGCCATCTAACTTGAAGATGACATTGTTCTTGAGCATTAACGAATTCAACATCATCACCAATCAGTTGGAATCAGTGGGTACTGATTTCGACTCCTATCCACTTTGCCAAAAAGCTGGAATAATTTAGTCGTGGCGGTTAGTAGTTCCTTGGGATCAACAAAGTTGAAGTTGGACAATGTTATCGCATTCATTCCAAGGGAAGAGTCATGGCAAAGAATAAAGGTTGAAGGGTCCACATTAGAATGAGCTCTAAACGTTGAAAGGAAAGGTAAAAAGAATGACATAAAAAATTAGAAGGATAAAGAAAACCACAAATCAAAGTCACAGGGAAGATCACAATCGCAAGTTGGCGATAAAAAAATTGGGACATGTTGGAAGTGCGGTCAAAAGGGACACTTTTAGAAGGATTGCAAGGCTATGAGGCAGCAACATGATGACACAAATCAAGGGGGTAATTATACTGCCAATCTTACCAATGATGATATTGATGCTTTGATTTGTGCCACGAATTCCCGTAGTGAATCTTGGATCATAGATTCTGGAGTTCCGTTCCATGCTACCCCGAGCATGAATATTCTTAGTAATTATGTGCAGGGGGGCTTGGCAGAGTATATCTGAGGGATGATGAGGCCTAGAGTATTATTGGGAAAGGAAATGTGTAGATCACCCAAATAGATGAAACAATTCTGAAGCTAGAAAATATTAGATATATACCAACCCTAACTAGAAATTTGACTTCAGTGTGTCATCTATCGAAAATTGGGGTAATAGCATCATTCACATGCAACTCCTGAAAGATGAGCAAGGGTCATTGGTTTTGACCCATGGCAAGGAGAGCACTGTATACGTGTCCTCGGGTTCCCCTATGGGAGCATAACAATGGCTATGCCTGGGGTTGATATTGCTAAGTGGCACAGAAGTGAAAAAGAGATCAAAGTAAATGATCTCAAAAGGAAAATTACTAGAGTTACAGTCAGTGGATCTGGAATTATGTGAAGACTGTGATTTCAAAAAGCAGAGAAAAGTCAGTTTCACAAGAACAAGGACATGAAAAACAGAACGACTATAATTAGTTCATACTGACATATGGGGACCATCTCAAGTATCTTCTTTGGGTGGTTTCCATTATTTTATTACCTTTATCGAGAATGCAACGAGGAAACTTTTGATTTATTTTTGTTAAATTAAGTTAGATGTTTTTGGGATATTCAAGAACTAGAAAACCCTTGTTGAGAATGAAACAAAATTGAACCTGAAGTGTCTGTCAAATAGCGATGACAATATTTCAGCAACAAGTTTGAAAACTACTGTTTGGTTAATGGGAGTAAGAGATTGATGCCTGCTTCTATGAAGCCAAGATAGAACGGGGTGGCAGAGCATATGAACAAAACAATTCTAAAGCGTACCAGTAGCATGAGGTTGCATGCTGAGTTACCAAAACAGTTATGAATTTGTTGTAGTGAATACACTAGCTTATCTGATCAATAGGGGACCTTCAGTGCCTTGGGATGGTGACTGCAAGAGAAACCGTGGGGAGAAAAGGAGGTTACTTTGACACATCTACACACTTTTGGCTGTATTTCCCATGTCATGTATGGCTTGACGCTACTTAATTATCCTTAGCTATTAGTTCCTTAGCCAACAAAGAAACTTTCTAGACTTTGGGATTTTGAAAATAAGAAGACGATTAGAAGCATGGATGCTGTTGTTGAGAGTTTATTAGTTTAATTTTTTTTAAATTTTTACTTTATTTCCTTAATAGGATTCTTATACTTATCTTTATTTTTGACCTAATAATATATAAATGATATGTGAGTGAAGGAGGCTAATTAACCTTCCTAAACTCTTTCTTCTCATCTTTTTTCTTCTTTTCTATCTCTTCTTATTCCTTCTTCAAATCCTAAATTCATTTTTTACTATTTAACTTGGTATCAGAGCATTTCCGATTTAACCCTAAAAACATTGTAAAGCTTCAGCCTTGGTCGCATAGCAAAAACGACTCGCTGACGTCATATTCTGTACGATGGCGTCAGCGACTGTACGGACGGCGATGAACGCCGCTTCTCTAGTTCGATTCACCTCAGCCCACTAATCGTTGCAATGATTTTTCCCAGTTTTTTTGGAGAAGATTGATATATTTCGTGATTTTTCAAAGTTTTCGCAAGTTTCGGACCCTAGGGTCTTTGATCTAGGCTTCGCTGCTTCGTTTTTGGTTCTTGGTGGTTGCGATTCATTCTATGGGTGCCGAATCTCTCTTTTCATGTTAGATCTATGGTTGTTTGGTGATTTTGGTCCATTTTTTATTGATTTTTGATCGATTTGAAGCTCGGCGCTGTCTGTTCATGGCTCGCCAGTGTGTGATTTTCTTCGGCTCTTGTTGTTTTTGTTTTCTGATGCTTCGAATCCCCTCTACAGGCACCGAAACTCATGATTCTTGCCAAATTTGGAATTGTTTGATGATTTTGGAGGGTTTCTTTGCTGTTTGAGGGTCCACGACTCATTTTTTGCTTCAGTGCTGCATTGGTTCCTGGTTCAGTTCTCGTCTCTTGGTATTTGCAACTGCTTGGCATTACTGGTGTCTCTTTTTGATTGATCTCTCGTTGTTCAGCTCTCACCGATTAATTTCTGATTGATTACACTTGCTTTGTGAGTTACTATGGCCAAGAAACCACTTAGAGATCTCAAAGATGATGACTTGCCGCGTTGTGTCACTTCTAAACGCCTTAATGATATTAACTATTTACCTTGGGCACATGCTTTTAAGATTTTTCTTAAAGGAAAATAGCAATTGAAGTACATCACTGATTCTCCTCCACCCAAAGGGGATCCTACCCTTTCTGGTTGGAAAACGATTGATTCTATTGTTATGAGCTGGCTGTGGCATAGTTTGGAGTCTCATATTGTTACTACAGTGGAGTTCTGTGATACTTCTACGCAAATCTAGGACTCTCTTACAGATTCTTTCTCGAACCAATGCAATGTATCACGTGTTTATGAGCTCTATGATCAGATTTTTGCAACCAAACAGGCTGGTAAACTTTTGTCTGAATATTACAGTACACTTAAGAGCCTCTGAGATCAGTTATTGCAGTATCGTCCTTTCACTACTGATTTACTGCAACATGAGTGTCAATGGGAGGACTTCAAGATTGCATCCTTACTTTCTGGTTTAGATTCTGATCTCCGTGAGTTTAAGGACCAAATTCTGGCTAGTGAGACTTGGCCTACCGCATCGAATGCATATTCCCAATTGTTACGTTCATCGTTGGGCTAATCTGCTAATATTCCTAATTTGCCTGCTCCTCCGCCTACATCTGACTCATTTATTTTTATTTTTCTACTTAATATCTAAATAAGTTATTTAGTTTCCTTAGTTGTATCTTGAAGTTATAATTTTACTAGGAAAAAGAAAATTGTTGATTTGTTAACCATAAGGTGGTGCAAGTATGCAATATAAGCTAATAAACAGATTGTGTTGAACATATTAAATAATTTAGACTAAATGCATTACACGAGTTTATACAAAACTAATTTTGGCAATAAATAGCAACATTCCAAAAATATCGATATTAGTAAGAATGAATAGCAAAATAAGGAATAAAGAGAAAAAAAAGAATAAATAGCAACATTAAATAAATAAACAGATTGTGCTAAATATATTAAATAATTTAGACTAAATGCATTATACGAGTTTATACAAAACTATTTTTGGCAATAAATAGCAACATTCCAAAAATATCGATGTTAGTAAGAACGAATAGCAAAATAAGGAATAAAGAGAAAAAAAAAGAATAAATAGCAATATTAAATAAATAAACAGATTGTGCTGAATATATTAACTAATTTATACGAAACTATTTTTGGCAATAAATAGCAACATTCCAAAAATATCGGCGTTAGTAAGAACGAATGGCAAAATGAGGAATAAAGAGGGAAAAAAAAAGAATAAATATTCTATCACAACAAATGTTGGCAATAGTAGGCATACAGCACATCAATGATGTATTTTGGTTCAAGACTTTGTTGTTAATTTGTTAGGAGCTTAAATCACTTTCTACTTCTCCAACTTATTTTTATATATAAATTTTAAAATACATAAACTCCCGAAATACCCAAAACGTACTAAGGGCGTACCCCAAACATTTTTTCTGTATTAGAGCTGTTCTCGTACCGGATCAACTTTTTTCCGTATTAGAGCTGCTCTCATACCGGGTGTGCACCCAATACACGTACAGCATGTTCAAAGTACCAGTGCTTTGAAGGCAACGAGAGATATTTAAATAGTTTTTATCTCCATCTCCAATTTTCTATAATTACTACGTCAATATAGCCAAACCACATAAACCTTGTATTTCCTATAGCTATATTGTTCTTCCTTTCACTATTTGCTGTATTTCTTTTAAATTTTAAAAATAAATCCAGTTTATAAATTAAACAAACACACCAAAATGCCATTTTATAAGCCAGCAAAGGTGATTTCGAAGAAAAATATTTGCATAGGAAAAATTGCATAGTTGTCGAGGAAGAATTCACATCTATGGTTTTTGCTAACCTTATATTACATTCGTAACATACCAAATCAACTGCTGCGTCGTGGCCACTACTGTCACCTAAAACCTATTTGATTTCCCATTGCCATCTAAGGAGAATGGCTATAATTATTGCGTTTTTGGTTTCGCTCTTTAAACATCATATTGTGGAATCATCTTTCATCTTTTAAAAGAGAGCCTTATTTTTTACCTGGTCCAAATTTTGTTCTGGCTCTGAAGAATTTATGGATTTTGGCAAAGCAGCCTTCACTAGAGAAGAATAGTAAACTTTCTGGTTAATTTTTTTAGGTCTGTCTTTGCTTGGCTCTTCAACCTCATCGATGAAAGCTACCCGAAGGGATGGATACCTGTGACGAGAAAATATATTAACAATGGTAAGTAACGAAAATTACCAGATCCAAAAATGTCTATTACAGAACACATACGTCGTCATAAGCCTTAGAATATCTTGTGCGCGAGGATTTCCAGATCGTTTGTCAATCCCATATTGCTGACATGAGACAACATATGTGAACTTCATGTCTGCCACTGCTTGACATTGAGCCCACAATGATCTTTCTCCTTTACCCTGATCCTCCATGTTCAATTCAACAGCCTTATAGCCTTCCATTAAATCTGATCATGGGCAGTTATCAAGTGAAAAAAATAAACATTGAGCATTTCTTAGTGGAAAATATTTTTTTCATTCAAATAAAACAATGCTAGCACATTCATGAGCACAAAGTTACGGGCTGCATATTCAAAACATTCCCAGGCGGACGGGCAAGTACCTTCATCCTTGGCCATATCCAGGAAGGCTTGAAGCTCCAAAGCTTTCCTGTAATACATCATGCCCCTTACTGGCATTGGTAACAATGTATCAGCAAATGAAAAGTGAATAGAAATAAGCTAATAGAAAGATCTTGGTGTACTGAACACACATTTCAACCCCCCCACCCCCCCAACCCAAAAAGAGAAAAGAAATCCATACAAGTGAGCGTGTGACATGCACGCTGTCAAACCGGGAAAAAATGTACCAGTCCTAGTCAATGTTTGGCCCCTATAAGATGCCCAAAGACGTAGTTTTTCTTCAAGTTGATCAGTTCCTTTAAGTTCCTCTTCATTGCTGCAACCAACTCGCTCAAGGAAGTTGTTCCATTCATCTGCATGACCAATTAGACACCACCCCAAAAAAGGAGATTGAAATGCACACCAAATATATATGAAATATCATTGACCAATGTTGCACATAATAAAAAACGAACCTGGAAAAATTTTCTGCAGGTAAAAAAGGATGGAAACTCCATCCTCATTTTGCATTTCCAATTCCTGCTGAGAGAAGAGCACCTCTTCCGTGTAGTAAGGGGTTAAAACACTACAAGAAATATTGTCACAACAAACACACACACAAGAAATTGAACATCAATGCTATAAGATGAAACAATCCATAATAGCATACAGCACCTGATCCCTATACAGAATAAATATAACAAGGTTTTGAAGGCTTCATTCAAGGCCACATACATTGTAAAATATATTTAGCGATTAGCTTGGAAGAATAAGTTGAGAATGCACGTAATACTGAACAAGGAAGAGACCAACAAACCATGGGCCCATTGCTTCTGCATAACACACGGTACAAGGAAAATGCAAGGTCACAAGAAAAAGAACTCGGAAAACTTACGAGAAGGAAAGCATATTGCGGACTTTGGGTGCCGAAGGCATGTACATAAACAATGAATTTGAGAAGAAGGAAATGCGCCTTCTAGCTTCCAGGTTCGATGGTACATCCATCGCGGACTCCTTTACTGTAAGCAATAGATCGAGCCGTTTGATCTGCATAAATGTTCTAAAATTAACAGGTAATACTTTCTTTTTGTCTTAGTTTTTCTTTACTTATTTATTTTTCTGGAGGGAAAAATAAATACGTACTAGTTAAAGATACACAAACACGGAAAAAAAATCTAAATATGATAAATCTTCCCCAATCACCTTCTCTTTCCAAGCTTCTGTTTCTTGAACTGGAAAGTTTATTGCTCCAGCAGATGCAAATAATTGATACTGTTGATCAAGGGGGATCATCCCCTCATGTCCTGATCCACCATTGATAGAATCTACCAAACTATTGAAGAAAAAGGTAAATAACATCAGAATGGCACCTAGTCATATTATAAAATCAGAAGATATCACATCTAAAATTCTAAATGCTTCAACCTGGATATGTGATCCTCCATCATTATGTCTCTTGTCACAACCTCTAGCATGTCTTGGAAAAGAATCACAACTTGATCCCTGTCTGTCTGCTTATTCTCTAACTGCAGAAAAGAAACAAGTTCGGCGTCAGCACTTTCTAAATCCCATTCATCAGTAACTTAGAAACCATTGCCTTGATATACAGATAGATTGCATATACGTACCAAATACTTGATAAGCCTAACAAAGTGGTCGTAGAGGCTAGGAAGAGCACTCATTTTGTATTCAATTAATAGATCACCTGCTTCTACATGCTTGTCAACCTCCAAAAATATATCTTCTATAACTCTGGAAGGGCCATTTAGAAAAATAAATGAAACTACATTGGGGAATACTTGGCAAGCTTGGACAAAGCCTTATTATATAACACCACCAATAGGAATACTAATTTCGTTATCAAAATTTTCATAATGTAGCAGAGCATACTCTTTTTCATGATCGCCCTGCACCAAAATCTTTATAATGTTTCGAAATGAAGCATAGCACTCTTGAACGGCACAAGACATGTAGTTGTCAGCCTCAATCCTCTTTTTCAGCTCTCGATCCTTGCCATTGCTGTCCTTAGCCATGTCCAATGCTATTGGGATCTAACCAGTTGATATAGGATAAAGATATACATAATCATCAGGAATTTAGTAATTTCCAATAAAATTATGTCCAATCACGTACCATTAAGACAAAACTTCGTTAAACTTCCGAAACATTCCATCACAAATACTAATATGCTTCAACCACACAGTAATCAAATAGGAAGCAAATTGTAGTTTTCCAATAACCAGTGACATTTCTTTATTGACTAGAAAAGATGCCATTGTGAAAAGTCTATTGTTATTTAATATTTCTTATACACATGTTAATCCGTTTCTCTGTCTTTTTCCTTCTGCATTAGCGAAGGATGTTATTACAATAATACAATACACACAGTCATTTCCCCAATTTAACCAAGACAACTGTTCCCACACCCCCACTGGCCCACCCCCACTTACGTTCCTTGAACGAATTCTGTCTATCTGATATTTTTCCTTATTTTCCCAAAAGCTAGACCTCTCCCTCATTTTTGCATTGCCTAACATGGAATCAAAGCTCAGGCTGTGGGGTTTTCTTGGGTTCAAGATCCACCATTTGCATTTGTCCCCTTACGCATTTTGTTCTTTGCATATGTGGGCATTTGCATCTCAACATGCAAGATTGAATTACATGTGAGGGAAGAGGTTAGATGCCTTAATATACAGTTTTTTGGAGAATCAGTGACCTAATATGATATCATATTTCTGCACGGGTAATTTAGTCTATTTTACAGTCATTTTCCATTTCCATTTCCATTAGGATTACAACGTGCACTATAATTATTTGAGTAAACTATGTTACTCAAATCAAACAAGTGAACAACACAATTTTCGCAGCATCTAAAAGCCAGAAGGATTGCAGGGTTACAACCCATGCCCAGTGGAATTCACAAAAGCAACAACGATTGTACCTGTGAATGGATGTAATAATCAGGAAAACACCTCGAGAGGTATGCCCAAATATTTACAGTGCGATAAGTAAATCTAATTTACATACTTTTAATATTATTAAATCTCTCTCTCTCTCTCATGTAGAAGGGAGGCTCACTCAAGAGTCAAACAAGATGGCCACATCCTTGGAGAACAAGTTCACAAAACTAGTCAGAAAAAAATAGCCACAAAATATACTCTTCAAAAGAAATTCCTATCATTGCCAGTCTCCAATGGACTATTGTGGTGCTGCCTATTGCATGGATTAATAAATGAGAGTCCTTCCTGCATTGAAAAGACCTTAACGCCCTACATTTTGACCCATGTTTATCCTTCCTTCAATCCATATTATTAGCATGGTCGGCTGATGTGTCCGTGAAATTTGATGCATTAGAAATCATTCCAGGGTTAACTACCCACCAATGACTGGTTGAAGCCAATTAGACAGGAGTGAATACATCATAGACAAAGTATGTCTTAAATGATCAAAACGCGACATAGGGATGTGAAGAAGGGAAGAAATTCTGAAAATACACAAATACCCTTTTGTTTTGAATTTGATGACATTGTTGTGAAAGTGTAGTATTTTTTGTTATTTTGTTATTTATTTGTTAGTTAACGGGTAACTTAGTCATTAAAACTAATTAGGGTTTTAGGTCATGTTCTATTTATAACCCGTAACTTATGATTATGTTAATGCTTTTGATTACCTCAATAATATATAATTCTTTTTCTTTCCTTGGTTTGTATCATGGTATTAGAGCTATCAAAACCCTAGTCGCCGTAGTAACTGCCGACGACCACTTCATCCTCTGACGAACTGACCTCTCCGTCGTCAACCCATCGCAACCCTGCACAACCTTCCACTGCCTTTGCAACTCTTCACGACCCATTGCGATTGCAACCCATCACGATTTGCAAAGCATAACCCCTTTTGCGACCTCTAAACCCTAGATCCATGGCCATTGTGTCGTGTAAAACCTTAGCTGACAATCAACCATTGCCAGCGAACTCATCGGAACGCTGGATCAACACCGACGACCACGTTGGATACTTCGACCATCGCGATTTGGCTCTTCACGATTTGTTCCTTTGCAATTTGGTTCTTCACATCACTCGACCTTGTGAGACACCTAGCCACAGACCCTCGCCGGACTTTCGATCAGTACCGACGACCTTGTCGAACCCTTTGACCGCCACCGGCGACCTCGCCGGAACCTTTGATCATCATTGGCAACCTCGCAGACTTCTTCTGAGTTGGATCTGGCATTATTCTTTCGAGATTGACCCTCACCAGACTCTCAATCAGTATACATGACTCTCGATCACCGACAACTCACTAGACCCTTTTGACCATCACCGGCGACCCTGTAGGACGTCTTCTGTAACGAATCTGCCATCGGTACATTGGGACTGACCTTTGGTTTGGTTTTACTTGCATTTGGACTTCAGTTTTCTCTACTTTTGGGCTTATGTACAATCTATCTGACTATTACGAGCTTCGAGATTTTCTCTCCAACGATTACTGACGTATCTCCAACCATTGTTGACCATTGTTCACTAATCCCCAGTCAAGACCATCACTAGATCTGGGGCACGTAAGTGTTTTTTGTTAGCATGAGATTTTGACATGAGTATTTGGATCAGATTTTGAGATGATACTTTGGCCAGCAGGTTGATATTTTGATAATACTTGTGAGTTTCTTTTGCTATGACTACCTCAGGTTTTGCATAGTTTTTACTACACTACACGAGTATTTCACATACTGCTTGGATCTTTGATTCTGGATCTTCTCATCATATGACATCAAATTTGTCTTGTTTAAGTTATTGTGTTCCCCCTCTTCCCCATCACCATCTCTACTGCAAATAGTTCTTCTATGCATATTGTTTCTATTGGTTCAGTTCTTCCTTGCTACTCTTCTTCTCTGTCTATCTCTGATGTCTTCTATCTACCTCAGTTATCTATTAATTTACTATATGTTAGTCAACTTTTTGATTTCGGTTTTGATGTTTTGTTTTCTTCCTCTAGTTGTGTCGTTCAAGATCGAGCGTCCCAGAAGCAAATTGGCATCAGATGTAGGGCTGGTGAGTTATATGTGTTGGAAAGTTTTCACTTAGATTAACATTTGTCTCTTTTTTATCTTTGGCAATCTAGATTAGGTTATTTGTCTAGTGAGCGTTTAAAGATATTAGCTCAATCTGGTCATTTGGGTAAAGTATCTGCTAGTGAAATTTCTAAGTGTAATAGTTATAAACTTATAAAAATGTCAGCTTTATCTTTTAGTTAAAGCACTTCCCTTTCTATGTGTCCTTTCTTTTATTGTTCATACTGATGTGTGGAGTCCTTCCCCTATTGTAACTAAAGCAGGCTCAGTGTACTATGTTTTCTTTATCTATGATTATAGTCATTTTTGTTGTATGTATCTCATGACTCACAAATCTGACTTTTTTCGTATTTACTGCACGTTTCATTACATGGTTCATACTCAATTTTCCACCACTATAAAGACCTTTTGTTCTTACTTGGGTGAGAAGTATTTCCTAACCGAATTCATAGACTTCTTAGCTGCATCTAGCATTATTCATCAATCTTCCTCATTTGATACTCCCGTACAAAATGAATCTGAAAGAAAACATCGACAAATCCTTGACAGAACTCGCTCCCATCTTCTCCCTTCCTCAGTCCCAGCTAATTTTTGGGGAAAAGCAGTCTTTACTGCAGTGTATCTTCTTAATTGCATGCCAACACCTCTTCTTTCCGGCATCTTTCCTTATGAAAAGTTGTTTGGACACACTCCTAATTACTCATTACGTGTCTTTGGGTTTGTTTGTTTTTTTTTTTCCAAACGGGAGTGTACTAAACTTAGCGCTTGCTCATCTCTATGTCTTCTTAGGATTTGGTATTCAACAAAAAAGGTATCCATGTTATGATCCTGCATCTAAACGCCTTTATGTCTCCTGTCATGTTGTGTTTCTTGAGCGATTTTCATACTTTACTCTCCCTTCAAAGTTTTTCCCAATTTCCAAAGAGGATATAATTTATATTGATCATTTTTCGCATGATGTGCTTTCCGAGGAGTTTACTCAAACTCTAGATGTTTCTGACCTTACTTCTACATCTCGTCCTCCAGCTACATCTCCCCAATTAGTTTATTTTTATAGGTAGCCTCCTCCTCAACATGTCTCCTCCGGCTCTGACCCAACTCCGTCTGTTTTTGTGGATCATGATCCTCCTGAACGGCACCATCATTTCCTTGCACGTACTCTGCTGGTAAGACTTAGTTTTTCTTAAACTTGTTTTTGGTCTTCTTATTGTGCTTTCTTATTTGCCATTCATACTTTATTTTGAGCCTTAGCCATATAAAGAGGTATGCACTAACCTCCACTGGATCAATGCCATGCAGGAGGAATTAACTGCTCTTCAGAAGACTTATACTTGGGATTTGGTTCAATGACCTGCCAGTAAAAATTTTATTAGATGTAAATGGGTTTACAAAGTTAAAACCCATTCTGAGAGTTCTCGAAAGCGCTGTAAGGTCATATTAGTTGCCAAGAGTTTTTCTCAAAAGTATGTGATTGATTACGATGAAACATTTGTACTTATAGCCAACATGACTACAGTTCATACTTTGATTTCTATTGCTGCATTTCGTCAGTAGCCTCTTTTTCAGCTAGATGACAAGAATGCTTTTCTCAATTGGCATTTTAATGGGGAAGTTTATATACATCCTCCTCCAAGCCTTTCGCATCTTACTGGTTCTGTACGTCTTCTTCGTCGTGCCCTTTATGATTTGAAGCGGTTTTCTTGTGCCTGGTATAACAGCTTTCAGTCCACTGTTACCCACTCATAGTTCTCATGATTCTACATTTTTTCTCTGTTACACTCTAGCTGGGAAGGTTATTCTGTTATTATATGTGGATGATGTGATTATCACTGGTTCTGATTCTGCTGCTATCTGTGAAACAATATTTGTTCCGTGCATTTGTGATGAAAATTTTGGGTCATTTGCAATACTTTATTGATATAGAGGTTGCTTCTTCCCCCAAAAATCCTCTTATCTCAATCAAAATATGCAAATGTGGGAATCCACTGTGCTCGTCTCACTGATGATAAGGTTGTGAACGCTCCCATTGAGTTTGCATACGAAGTTTCCTTCTTCTGATGGCGTTCCTCTTGAGGATTTCATTGTCTATCGAGAGTTAGTTGGGTGTTTGGTCTACCTTACTGTGACTCGTCTTGATATTGCGTATACCGTTCATGTGGTGAATCAATTTGTCTCTGCTCGCTCTACTCATTGGGCAGCTCTGTTTCGCATTATGCGTTATGTTTGTGGTACTATTTTTCAGAACCTATTCTTGTCTTCGTTTTCATCATTGACTTTTCGAACTTATGTTGATGCTGATTGGGCTAACGATGTATCTAATCGCAAGTCTACTACTACCTTTTGTGTATTTTTTGATGACTCTCATTTCCTAGAAGAGTAAGAAACAGTCTGTCATTATTTGTTTTACTGCTGAAACTAAATATCGTGCTATGGCTCACACTACAGTTGAGATTGTTTGGCTCAGCTAACTCCTTTCTGATTTTGGTGTTTCTTTCCCTTCTCATACGTCTCTCTACTGTAACAATAAGAGTGCAATTCAGATAGCTCATAACATTATCTTCCATGAACATACAATGCATATAGCTATTAATGGTCAATTTGTTCATCAGCATCTTCAGCTTGGTACTATTAATGTTCCATTTGTCTCCTCATCATTACAACTTGCCGATTTCTTCACCAAGACTCACACTTCGGCTTGTTTTCGGTTCTTACTTGGCAAACTCTCACTACCCAATGGGCTTGCATCACGAGTTTGAGCGGGGGTGTGAAAGTGCAGTATTTTTGGCTATTTTGTTATTTATTTATTAGTCAATGGATAGCTTAGTCATTAAGACTAATTAAGGTTTTAGTTGTGTTCTTTCCTCTGATTTGTATCAATTGCATAAAGTTACAAATTAAGCAAGCCAAAGTTTGAATTACTCAAGGTAGATTGCACAAATCAAATCCATATCCTCAATTGAAACAAAAGAAAGAAAGAGAAAAAAATCCTTTCCTGCCGCCTCAAACCATATCTTGGCTTGCCCTTTCTTGTCTTCGACCTGACACAAATCATGCATCCTCAACGATGCAAGACTAAGCCTTCGGCTTGCCCTTTCTTGTCTTCAATCTGACTCAAATCATGCATCCTCAACGATGCAATACTTCCTAGTCTACGTGGCACAAAACCATACTGTGTCAATCAATCTTCTCAATTTCCAATTTTCAATTGGTGCTAATTCTATCTTATAATGACTATCTACATTTCTTGTTCAATCTTGAAACACCACTCATGGATATCTTAACATTTTCATTTCAATTCAACTCACTTTTTAAGTGCCTTTCTTCATTTTTTAAGTGCCTTTCTTCATAATTTCCAAACATTCGATACAATAACTCCAATTTGCAATTATTTCTTAATCCAATCTCCCTCAAACAACACATTCTTATCCCCTTTTTTGCTAAGCCACAAATATGGTACTACTAGTAAATAAACTAAAGAAAAGGTACAAAAAGTGCAAGGGAGGCAAAACATCCACCAAAAGAGAAAAAAAAATACAAAAACCAAAGTGCACACTATCCAACCTTAGAAAGGAAAAAAAAAGTAATCTCCCTGAAAGAAGGGGAAACCAAAATCCATAAACCATTTCAAACACTCTCAAGAATAGAAAGCAAATTAACCATTTTATCTTCCTCTCAAAAAAAGAAGAAAACGAGATCATCTGCAAATAAAGGGGAGAAAATGAGATCATCTACAAACTATATACGAGAGTATCACTACCGATGACGAAACCATCTACTTCCCTCTCCTTAGTTCTATCAACTAATCTCCTCGAAACATCAGCCTACCTTTTCATATAATTAACAAGATGTAAAGCCTCTTCGTTTTTCTCTCTCTTATCTTTGTGGGTTTCACATTTATTTTATTCCCATTTTTGTATCTATCAAAAACCTTAAATTTATTTTGTCTAAATGCATTCAAAGCTTCATCTTTAGCTGAATTTTCAAGATTTTTGCCATTGCTTAATATAAAGTTCATGACATTTGCTCTTTTGGTTATGATTGTTGTATGAACCTCTTCAGACCACTACTAACTTATCAAACAGAAACCTTATATTTAGCTAACCTATAGTTTTCAACATTTTTGTCAATGCTTCATAGAAAGTTTTATGGCATGCCCTTTTCGTTGTTATTGTTGTATGAAAGTATGCACCTCCTCCAGCTCAACACTAAATTTCTTCAATTGAACAGCACACGCCGTTAGATCCTGCAAGGACCTTTTTCGCTACACTTCTAATGTTATTAGCTATCTCAATAGTTTCCTCCTTTGAATAGTGATCCATTCCTTGCTCATCTATTTTTGAGAAGCACCATGTGTTTGACGTCTATTTACATTGCTTTTTCTTCTCCATCTCCCAGCACATTACATCTAGAAGTTCATAGTTTACATGTGTTTTCACAAATTCCTAAATTGACTGCAAACTTGCATGTTTGGGTAAAGTGGTGTTCTCCAACATTTCATTTCCCTGGAAAAAAGGAATCATGAAACAAACCTTGCTAGCAAGCAAAAATGGAGGCCATTGTATGAGGCCCAAGTCACGGTCAGCCCAATATGGAACAAGCAACAGGTCCATTTCCCTGAAAAAGACACCAGGTTTACATGCCACAGCAGAATACAGAAGGATTTAGATATTAAAAAAAATTCTCTCAACAGTCAAACACTTGTTAGGGCGAACACGGAGCAAAAAAGAACGTTTAAATCACAGGATCAAAAAACAGGAAAAAATACTATAACTTGAAAGCTTCACATTCAGGATTACCTATTACTTATAAGATCCTCCTCTCTAAAACTGCTGATTATTGTGTTCCACAACTGAGCAAATCTTGCTGCTTCTTTTTCTTTGTTAGATGGGATCTGGGGAAAAAGAAAAAAAGCAACTATATGAATAAAATTCAAATAAAGGAATTTCCATCCTTTCTTGGAAATATCTAAACAAAGGTCCATGGAAAACAGCAGAAAAATTCTAAATAACCTCAGCATGGTTCCGAGATAAAGTAGCTTTCAGTCCTTTCTTCTTTGTTGGCTCACTCTTTTCCTCCGGAATCAAACAGGCATTAAAAGCACCAGGCAATGATTGAAATCTGGACCTTAGCATTCCTAATGTTCGAATCTGGCAGCAAGAAAAGTTAGCAAACAATGACAGAAATGGAGAAGCATTCAAGTTACAATAAATAGACTCAAAGAAACCCAATACATCCGAAAGCATCAAACAGGCCCCGCTTGGGCCATAAAAAAAGTCAACGTTTAAGCTATACCATTTGGTTTCTCTTGAAATCCAACTAACTTTTTTTTAATTTTTTTTTCCAAGAAAAAAAACCTATGTACATCCCAAACACACTTCACTTTTTCTTTGAGTAAAATGACTATAATGTTGAGAATGTAAAGAAAAACCCAAAGTTGAGTTAGACCAATCAATCGGTGGTTTAGACCGATCGATCGGTCATGTTCTGCATGCGAGAAATAGAGGCAGGTTTGAGACCGATCAATCCGTCTGTTAGACCGATCAATCGGTCTATGCTGGATTATGTTTATAAGCAAGTTGCTAGGGTTGCATCCGCCGCGTGAGAGTTTTAAGGTTTTTGCTTTTGTTCTTCTGAAATGCCTCTCCCAGAACTCTCTTCCCTCTTGTAACCTCCTATCAATAAGAAAGTGTTAGATCCCGTGGACGTAGGCACAACTTGCCGAACCCAAGGTTCTAAATAACGGCCGTTACGTAATGGATCGGCCGTTACGTAACGGAATATTGGAAGACTGATCCCGTTACGCTGTTGAAAAACGGTTGCACAGAGAATCCCCAGCGTAACGGCCATTACAACTGTTCCGTAACGGGTAACGATCGTGTATCGGTCTGTAACGGACGTTACGGACGATACGAGATCCCGACACACCGACAAGGCGACAAGTGAGAACTCACATTTTTCTTTTTCGTTTGGCGTCTTCGAAGCTTTCTGCTTTCCCGAGCGTCTTTCCTCTTCCGAACTTCTCTTTCATCTTGCTCTTCGAATCGTCTTCAGTTCGGATCTAGGGTTCCATA
>JAOTRH010000006.1:14685579-14704923 GCA_034768845.1 Heliamphora exappendiculata | reverse complement strand
TTGTGAGCCTACCTGTATAATCTGTCAGAACATTTGACCCGATCTTCCGTGCAACACGCACCGAGTCAAATACTGGACAGAATTTACGAGCTATGCATTCATTCATCACAAATATAAATATGAAACCACGAATGCAAAATCATCTCAAATGTTTCTCATTAATGTGCCAGGGATCTAGAATAAAATACATAAAAAGTATGACTTTTCAGTATACATTCCCAACACATTCAACTAGTCGTGGTGATCCATGATCCCAAGTATGATCATTGTGATAGTACTAATCATATGGAACCATACTACTGGCGCAAGAATGATCCCTAACTATACTAATCAAGTCACTGATGGAATTTCTCATATCCCTTCTTCCATCTCTTTAGCACCCCTTTAGTTAAGTGGCTCCTTCATATGGTTCTCATGAAACATTCACTACTCAATTAAATGAGCTTGCTCAAACCTTACGTTCTGCTTATCCTACCTCTTTCACTGCTACTTTAACAAACTCAAGTAATATTGCATGTGCTTTTACTTTGACTCGATCTTAGGTCTTCAATTCTGGTGCCAGTTCTCACATGTCCGATAATCTATCCTTTTTATTCTAATTTGGCTCATACTTATCGTTATATTGTCTTAGCTAATGATTCATCTCGTTCAATTCATGACCAAGGTGTACTTCATCCCAGTTCATCCCTATCCTTACCTTCGAGTTTTTATGTTCCTAACTTTATGTTTAATTTTCCATATGTCAATCAATTGACTGAAGTCTTAAATTTTTCTATAAAGTTTTCTCCTTATGTATTTTTCAAGACCTCAAAACCATGGTTCGGGGCATGAGAAAGATGGTTTACATTTTTTGGATACGAATTGCCAACCACATACTAATAACTCTGCTTTGAGTGCTTCAATTTCTCCCCTTTAGTGGCATCTTCGCCTGGGGCATACATCTTTGGCCAAATTGAAGTTTGCTATTCTGTCTTTGAGTTCTATGTCTAGTTTCGAGTGTAAAACCTACCAGTTCAGCAAGCATTACCATAGTTCTTTTCCTCGTAGTAGTCATAGTCATAAGTTTGAGTCATTTGATTTTATCCATACAAATGTTTGGGATCCTTCATCAACCTCTAGTGTTAATTGATATTTATATTTCATTATCTTCGTTGATGATTTTGCTGGCATGACTTGGCTTTTTTTGATGAATCAACAATCTAAATTACCTTATACTCTTTCTAAGTTTTATAATGAAATTACTAACCAATTTAGCAAACGTATACAAATTTTCAATCTGATAATACCCTAGAATACATGCAGTTGGCTGCTAATCATTTATGTGTTGATCGCGGTATCATTCATCAAATAGTTGTGCTCATACCTTTCAGCAAAATGGTGTAGTTGAGGATAAGCATCAGCATTCATTAGATGCTACACGTACCATGCCTTCTAGCATGCACATACCAAAACACTTTTGGAGTGACGTTCTTACTGCTTCTCATCACATTAACTGCATGCCTTCTGTTGTTCTTAACTTGAAGTCTCTGTTTTTCTTATTATATCTAGATTGTTCTCCCTTCTTTCTAATGCCTCGGATATTTGGGTGTGTTGCCTTCATTTATTTTCTTGATCCCAACCTAGATAAGCTTTCTCTGCTGGCTTGTAAACGTATTTTTCTTGGATAGTTTCGTATTCCAAAGGAATATAGGTCGTATCATCCTGCATCTTGCCAATATTTTGTCAACGTTAATGTCACTTTTTTCGAGTCGACTCCCTTCTTCCCATCCCCAGGTTAGGAATTATCTTCCGACCTTGTCTATCGCTATGAGGGAGAGTCGGCCTTTCCTACTCTAACCCTACCTCTCCCTTTCCTTGAGCCTATCAAATACCCTTCCTTTGTAGGTGTGCCAGTGATCTCAAACTTGGCATGTTGTCTCTTTTGGCCCGATCCCATCATCTTTCCCGTTCGAGGTTCCTACTCCATCTTCCTTTTCTCCACCAGATGATGACTTACCTATCGCCTTGCGTCAAGTTAAACGTACTTGTGCTCAACACCCTATTACTCAATTTGTTTCCAATCATCGTGTCTCTTCTTGTCTTCAGTCCTTCGTTAGTACCTTGTCTATTGTTTGTGTTCCTTCCTTTCATAAGAAAGCTATGTCGGTGTCTGGTTGGAAGCACGCTATAAATGAGGAGATGAGTGCTCTTTATAAGAAGCACACATGGGAGCTTACCCATCTTCCTCCTAAGAAATAGGTTGTCGGTTATTATTGGGTATATATAGTCAAATATCTCCCTGATGGGTTTGTAGAGCGCCTTAAGGCTCGTTTGGTGGCTTAGAAACTTTTTCGCCTATGGCGCGCCTTAATCAATTCGAATTCCTCTCTCCATTGTTGTTAGTTGTTCTTGGCTATTGTATCAACTTGATATCAAAAACACCTTTCTTCGTGGTGACCTTCAGGAAGAGGTCTGTTGGCTCGGCCCCCTGGATATGTTATGCAAGGCAGTGAGCACTTTGTTAGTCGCTTAAGTAAAGCTCTGTATGTTTTGAATCAATTTCCTCGTGGGTGGTTTGATCGCTTGAATTCTATTGTTCTCACTTATGGTTTTCGGTGCACCACGTTTGATCATTCTGTGTTTGTCCATCATTCCTCCCGTGGGATTATTGTGCTGATTGTTTATGTTGATGACATTATCCTTTCCGGAGATGATTCCAATGGTATGAATGGCATCAAGTGCCATTTAAGTCAATATTTTCATACCAAGAACTTAGGTACTCTTTGTTACTTTCTTGGGATTGAAGTTGCCCTCTCTTCTCAGGGTATTTCTATGTCTCAATGCAAGTATGTCCTCGATATTTTATTTGAGACTGGGCTTCTTGGTGCTCTTCCTATTGATACTCCAATGGATCCAAGAATCAAATTTGACACCAAGACTGGTGCTCTCTTCCCTTATGTCGGCCGCTATAGCTGTCTTAATAGAAAACTCATTTATCTCACAGTTACTCACCCTGATATTACTTATGTTATTGAGGTTGTTAGCCAATGTATACATGCTCCTCATCAGCCCACTACGATACGGTTTGTCATTCTTTACGTTATTTGAAGTGTGCTCCTGGCTGCTGTTTGTTATACCGACCATCCGATTGGTAGCCCCTATGATCGGTGGTCCACCTCCGGTTATTGCACTTTTGTGGGTGGCAATCTTGTCATTTGGCGCAGTAAAAAACAAACCGTGGTTGCTTGTTCAACAAAATCTTGTCAAAATAGTAAATATCTCCATTAGGGTATTGTGTACCAAAAAATAGATATCAATACACACATCTAGCCTCTTTTAGCAATTTCACACATGGCAACTTCCCTATTTTTTTGATAAGTACACATGATAACTTCCTCATTGATAATATCACTCGCATGTATAATATCTAATATTGGAATAGACCCAACTATTGAGCAATCAATCTTGATGTAGGTCAATGGATGGGAGTTTTGAGTCTAGTGGCACCAATCAATACATAGGGCGAGAGCCGCAAGAGTGTGAAACTTCTCAAGTTCTCCAAGACAAGTTTTGTAACCAATGTATATAATATCTAATACGGCAATAGACCCAACTATTTAGCCAGCCAATCTTGACCTCAATACCCTAACTTATTGACTCAATAACCTTTGATGTTTCATTATATGTTAACGTAATTTTCCATCCACATCAATGTGGGATGGATATTACATTTTTTCGTACTTTAATTGCACAACTTTCTCATTGCGTCCTATAACCCAATAACTTCTTCTGGTTGACCGATGTGGATATCAGGTCATATGTCAGCAAAAAGCATCCTAGAGCCCCTACTCCTCTTTCGAGCCTCAACTACTCCACTACACAGCCACGGAGCCCATTGTGGGACAAGGATCGGCTCTAATACTACTTGCAACAACTCACTGCTTGCTGGCTCAATAACCTGTGAAAGTGGGTGTACAAACTTGGCCCAAAACTTAAGTTCAAATTATTTTAAGCGCAACTAGTGTTACATTGATGTGGGATGGATGTTACAGTTCATCAACTGAGATTTAATATAACCCCTAAGTACAAATCGCGGACAAAAAATTATGGGGTTAAGAAAAAGATAGCAACTTTTGTAAGGGCCCGGTTTTAGATCACAAGGTTACAAAGGGAGAACCGATGGAAGTTATGTTATCAGATTAGGATTTCGTTAAGATTAAGAATCCTAGAAGGCTAAACCAAAAAAAAAATGAGGTCATTAAAAAATGAGGTCCCAAACTCAAAACCCTAATGAGAAAAGTTGACCTTAAACCCAAACATTCATTAATATTATCCTATAATGGTAAACATAAAATTTTAAAATCCATAGAATAAGAAATTACAGCTAAGTCCAAAATCAAAGAAGAAATACACAAAAAAGACCAAATATGGATACATGTGAAATTTTAGTCTCACCTTTTAATTAAAATAAGGAAATGAAAAACATTAATAATAAAATAATATAAAATAACCCCTTGGCCAGCCATGCCTGTGCCCAAATTTTTTTAAATTTTTTTACCATATATAATTAGTGTATTTTACAAGAATCACTCCAAATCTCAAGATATCCCACACCCACCATTTCGTGTATATATATATTACAAGTGTCAAAATTAAAAGGTTACAAATTAGATTAATTTAATTAAAACCTTGTACACTAATTCCCAATTAAAAAACTTATTTGAATCATGATTACAAAAAGACTTATTTTCACATATGTCTTTGTGTATACATGTTTAAAAGTCGTAATAATATGTCTTTGTATATATACGTTTAGCACTGGCCACACCACCTTGGCCATGCACACACTCAAGCTTAGTGTGTTATCCCATCACTTCCTTTTGCATGCAAACTAATTGGACCTTCACCTTACGCTCTCATCATGCCACAACCACTACAAGCTTCTATACATATAGACACCCCTCTCCCACCTTGGCCTGCCACCTTGGGTGCTTTGAGCCAAAAAAATCCTAAGTGTGAAGAAGAAGAGAAGAAGAAAGAAGAAGAAAGGGAAGAAATTGTGCATTAAAGCTAAGTCCAAATACCTTCTACCTAAAGATCTACACTCTACATGTAAGAACTCTTTGAAATCCTCTCTTCTCTGCTCAAACTACAATCTTCTCTCCCTATTCTTAAAGAAACTAAATCAAGAACACCAATGAAAATTAGTAAAAAGTGAGCTAAAGAGGAACTAGGGACTGTTTGAGTTTTGTTTTGAACCTTGTGTTGAGATATGAATGAATGATCTATGTTATTTTTAATATATGAGGTTATTTTTAATATATGAGGTTGCTGGAATTTGTATATTGTGTATTTAGTATGATCCATGCCAAAAAGGTTTAAATCCATGCCATTCAAGATGTATAAAGACTATGTTAATCAACCTTAAGTTCAGTTCCAGATTTTCCTAACTGTTGGACCCAACTTTAAACATTTTGAATAAATTCTAGAAAGATCCCCTTGTGTCAAATTTTATATCCAAAGTTAGTTATTCGAGTTAACTTTCATATAAAATTTATTTGGAGGAATTTAGACGGGTACTTCTTGAGATATTAAATTTTCCCCAAAACCGTGCAGTTTTCTGTCATGTTCTGTTGCAGCAATAAAAACCCTATTTTAGAGACGTGAAATGAAAATGGTTTCTTCACAAAAGTTGTTCCTAACACATTTTTCTAGTTGCCTACCAAAATTGAAGGACTTTTAGTACTGTTTAATGGGTCAAACATATTTTTAAAAGTTGGTAGACAGAATCTGTCCCTCTGGACAGATTCAATCCACTTTCTATAAAAAAAAAAATGGGTCAAAACACCCGTTTTTATTGAAAATATGAAAATGTGTTCTTCATGAAAAAGTTAGGGAACTTCATAATCTAGCTTCTATTCAAAATTCTTAACAAATGAAGTTGATTTGATCTCTCAACTGAATTTTATTATGACTGATTTAGAATTTGGAAATCACAGAACCTGTGTTCCCAAATACAGATTTAACCCTCCTTTTTGTGAGAACCAAAACACATGTTTTTATTGAAAATATGAAAATGTGTTCTTCATGAAAAAGTTAGAGGACTTCATAATCTAACTCCTATCCAAAATTCAAAACATTTAGAGTTCAGTTGATACCTCAAATGTATTTTCCTTCAACTGATGAAAAACCTGGAATTAACAAAATTTGTCTCTGGACAGATTCAACTATCTTTCCTGTGAGAGTCAAATCACCTGTTTTTAATGGGTAAATGAAAAGGTGTCTTTCATGAGAATTTTAGAGGACCCCTTCATCTAGCTTGTGTCCAAAAATCAGAACATTTGAAGTTAATTTGATAGTCCAAATGAATTTCTTTCTAACAGTTAATGAATCTGGAAATTTGGACTAATGCTGAAAAGTGTATAACCTAAGTGTTTTGATCAAATTGTAACTTATGTTGTAGGAGTTATGGGTATGCAAGCATGTTTAATGTGGATATTACAACTTATGTTATATGGTGTTATAAGAATGAAAGCATGCATAGTATGATTTCTGCAAGAATGCATTAGAGATGTACCTTTAGGTATCACATGAAGTTGTATCTTCCTCATTACCGTGATCATTTGGGTGCATGTCCTACCGGGGTCGGTTGGACAATTCAGTCGTGGTTGTTTTGTTGGACCATGTACATCCTGTACCGTGCTATGTCTTGAGCCATACTACGTCTTGAGCCGTGCTTCTGAAATATGTTGTGTACGGGAACGTAGTGTATGGGAACGTAGCATACGGGAATGTAATGGTGCCATACCTTGAACCGTTGGGTGCGTCCCATGAAATTCTTGAATTGTTATCCCGTACTTTGGGTTGACGCTGGCGAAGGCATCACTGACACTTTTCGGCTGGTCTAACCCCACGCCGTTGTGATTTAAATAAACAATCGTGGTATGAAACTAGGCGATTAGGTTATTATTTCACAATGAGGGTTAATCGTGATAGCTTTAGCGTGCAATTACCAATAAAGTTTAACTTTTTTAATTTTCCGATGTGGAGTCCGTTTGGTTTGCTCTTGTGGTCGGGTGTCGGTTTGGTTACACACATGCCATATATCATCACCACATCTGCTGCATTTTAATCAATATCAATGAATTGTCATCCTAATGTGTGATTATGTGAAAATTTGTTCCGAAATGTTGTTTGGGTTTGATTGTTATTTAAGTTAGACGGTAGGGCTTCGCAGCTTGTGGTATTTCATGCCAGGCGAAGACGAATAATTTGTTATACCAGAGGAGTTCCCAGAGCAGTAAGGCTTTGCGTCTGCTTGAAGAAGATCAAAAGTTAAACCTCTTTTTGTTGTCTTTTCTTACGTTGTAATAGTTAGTTACTCTCCTATTTTGTACCAATCTTTAAGAAAAATTGATGGATGACTGTACTTTTAAATTGTGTTAATTATTGGGGAAAATCTACTGATCACGGATGTATTACTTGTATGTTAATTATAATTTGACTCACTAGCAAAATCCCTATTATTATACATATATGTCTTAATGCTCCCGAGATTTAGGGCGTTACAGCTTTAACAATTGGAAAGACAAAGGAATAGGCTGCAATATCTATAGGGCTGAAAATCTTGTGCAAACACTAAAAATCAGGCATAACTGTATGACTAAATTGGAAAATGTGAAAAATATACACCTCGAGCCTTACAGATCTTTTGCAAGTTTACCAAAGAAAACATAATATAGGAGAAAATGTTTAAAAAATGCACAAAGCCAAGTTAATTCTCACAGGTAACGTAGTTAGAGCAATCAACCATGTTCACATAAGCTTTCAAACACTGACAACTGCGAATTGGAGAAAACCACGGTGGAAGATAAGAGAAATAACAAGAAGAGAGTAGGGACAAAGAGATAGCCATCTTTGTAGTTTGTTCCAACCAAATGTCGACCATGATGTTATACGCCATTACTAACAGAACTGGGAAACTATCACTAATATATAACTCAAATAAGTTAAAAGAGATCTCAGCTACATCTCACCGCATACCAGCCCAGGTTCCTCAAATGCATGGCTCCATCAGAAATTGCTATGGGATTTTAAGTTAAATAAAAGGAGATTTTCCAAGAAACTAAATTTAATTGCACATGTAACTGAGTATATATACATTAGACAACAAAATGGATGAGTAAAAATTCATTATCCAATGGATATTTAAACCCCCAATGCTTATTGTGGATTCCATTCATTGTCTAATTGGTACCCTTGCTGAAAAGAGAAAGTGCCCAAAATTAGGGTTAGCTCCCTTATCATTGTTATTTATATAATGAGACAACCATGCAAAAATACAATCATACTCCTAACTTCACGCTCCTCCTAAAGTTGATGCATAGATGTTTCTCAAGTCCAACTTGTATATAATGGGGTAAAACACCTTACTACTAAGCTCTTTAGTAAAAATATCTGCTAATTGATCTGCAAGCTTCACAAATAGCATACAAATCGAACCCTTGAAAAGGTTCTCCTTAATGAAGTGTCTGTCAAACTCAATATGCTTCGTTCTGTCATGTTGTACTGGGATGAGCGATGTTAATGGCAGTTTTATTATCATAATACAACTTCATAGGCTTTTTACACTCAAATCTCATATCCTTCAATAGAACTTGAAGCCATAAAAGTTCACAAATGTCATGTGCCATAGCCCTATACTCAGCCTCTGCACTTGATCTAGCTACCACTGTCTACTTTTTACTTCGCCAAGTAACCAGATTACCTCCTACAAACGTGCAATATCCCGATGTACACTGCTTATCATCAACTGAACCAGCCCAATCCGCATCCGTGAATGCTTCTAATTTCATGTGACCATGATTAGAAAACAAAAGTCCATCTAAGACTGTGAACCAAAAACTTATATTCTACAAGAACCGATAATCTGGTCTTCTATGCGTAAACCGAACTCTACACACTAGATTAAATACTATGTAGAATAAAAACCACCCATACACAACATTAAATAAATAATTTAAACGCGTACATTTGCTCATTAAGATTCTTATAAAATGAAAAAACTAATTTTATTAATAAATAAAATTGAATACCAAAATTCAAACACTGGTTTTTAGCATACATCCCTGACAATCTCCCATTTATACTTAAAACCATACTGCCATACATCTGACTTTCATATCCTCTACATGACTGTCAAAAATCTTAGCGGGTAAACTCTTTGTAAAAGAAACTCAAAGGTTGTCTGCTGATGCAATCTTAGTCACAGCTACGTCATTTCTCTGTACGATTTCTCGTATCGGGTGATACTTACGCTCGATGTGCTTTTCTTTCTTGTGGACTCTTAGTTTTTTCAAGTTGATAACCACTATGCTATTATCACAATAACGTATAATAGCCGATTGCATTGAAGGCACCGCATCCACATCCAGTTGGAAGTTTCTGAGTCAAACGGCCTCTTTGACTGCTTCAGAAGCTACCACGTACTCATTCTTCATGGTAGAATCAGTAATGCAGAACAGCTTGATACTCCTCCAACTTATGGCTCAACCTCCCAAGGTAAACACATATCCCGATGTAGACTTTCGGGAGTTCTTATCTATTGAAAATTCGAGTCCGTGTACCCCAAAAGTTCTAGACTATCTACTTGGTAAACTAACATATAATCTCTAATCCTTTTTAGGTAGTTGATTATGTGTTACCGTTGTCCAATGCTCTTACCCTAGATTAAACTGATATCTGCTAACTATGCCAACGACAAAACAAATGTCAGGTCTAGTGCATAGCATAGCATACATGAGGCTACCTACTGTTGAAGCATAAGGTACTGCCTTCATCTTCTCTATCTCAAAAGCTGTCCATGCTAAAAGGGAGAAATCTTTTATTAGAATCCTGCATGCTAAAACGAGCAAGTATCTTATCGATATAAGTAGCTTGTGATAAGTCCAACATCATTTGTTTTTGATCTCGCACAAGCTTGATCTTGTGACTGGCTTCTCCCAATTCTTTCATATCAAACTGGTCGGATAACCATACCTTCACATCGTTTCTGATTAGCAAGATATCATTCACGTAAAGTACTAGAAATACCACCATGCTTTCATAACACTTCTTGTACACAGAAGACTTGTCAGGACTTTGATCAAAACCATAAAACTTAATTGTCTGATCAAACCGAGTATTCCAAGACCTAGATGCTTGCTTAAGTCCATAAATAGATCTCTTAAGCTTGGATAACATATGCTCCTAGCCCTTAGCTAGAAAATCGTCTGGTTGTACCATATAGATACACTCGTCAAGACTTCCGTTAAGGAAAGCTGTCTTGACGTCCATTTGTCAAATTTCATAATTGAAATGAGTCGCAATGAATAAGAGAATCTAGATATACTTAAGCATGGCAACCGGCGAAAAGGACTCCTCATAATCAATCCTTTCTTTCTGAGTGAACCCTTTTGCAACAAGTCTAGCTTTGAAGGTTTCTACCTTCCCGTTTGTTTCTCTCTTCTTCTTATAGATCTACTTGCAACCGAGAGGTTTTATCCCTTCAAATGGTTCTGCAAGTTCCCAAACCTGATTAAAGTACATAAACATCATCTCAGACTTCATAACCCTTTGCCAAAGTTCCGCATCTATATCTTGGAGTGCTTCGTTGTAGTTACAAGATTCAGTCTCCAGTTCTGTCGAGATACTGTCAAAAGGCTCTCCCAAGAACATATATTGATCGAGTTGACAAACAACCCTTCTACTACGACGAGATGTGTACTAGCAGTGGTACGTTGTACTGATTGTGAACCCTGTGCACCATCACCCACATGCTCCTTTGGTTGTGAAACCGGCATGTTGATGGTAGCACCCTGATCTGGTTCAGGATCTGCACGTGTCCCGATAATTCTCCCACTATGACGAGACAATTGTATATCGATAATACTTTCTCGTGGCGCTTCTCCTGTACTACTGGTATTTCCTCTCAGTTTTTCCAGAACATTTATACTTTTGGGCTTGTGGTCCATTACATAATTCTCTTCCAAGAATCAGGCATTGGTACTGACAATGACCTTCTGATTCTTAGGATTATAAAATAAATCACCATTCGTTCCCTTGAGAAACCCTACAAAGAAACAAACTTTTGCCCTCAATTCCAACTTATCCGTGTTTCCTTTCAGCACGTGTGGTGGACACCCCGAAATCCAAATGTCTTAGAATGGGTTTGCCGGGCCACAATTCTGTGGGAGTAGTTGGTACTAACTTAAAAGGTACCAAGTTCAGAATATAAGCCGATGTCTCTAATGCAAATCTCCAAAACGAGTCGGATAACTCTGAATAACTCATCATAAATCTTACCATCTCCATAAAAGTCTTATTCATTCTTTCTGCTACACCACTCTGCTGTGAAGTGCCCAGTACAGTCAACTGGGATGTATTCCCCTCTACTGACAAGTAGTCCCTAAACTCTCCAAAGAGGTATTCGCCGCCACGGTCAGACCTTAGTGTCTTGATATATTTACCCAGACATTTCTCCGTTCCGCCTTAAATTTTTTGAATTTCTCAAAACATTCAAATTGACGGTGCATCAAATAAATGTACCTGTACCTTGAGTAATCGTCAATAAAAGTGATCAAATACTTAAAGCTTTCTCTAGCCCAAATAGTCATAGGTCCACATACATCAATGTGAACTAGTTCCAACGGTTCATTAGCTCTATAACCTTTAGCTGAATATGGCCTCTTGGTCATTTTTCCTTCCAAGTAGGATTCACAGACTAAAAGTGACTCCACTTCTAATGAACTCAAAAGTCCATCTTCAACTAGTCTGTTTATCATTTTTAAATTTATATGACCTAGGCGTAAGTGCCAAAGATACGTTTAATTCATTTTAAAAGGTTTCTTTCACTTAAATGGTAAATTAGATATATTATTCAATTTATTTAGTTGCAGTGTGGGAGAGATAGAAGTTATAACACACAGATCATCTACCAACGTACCAGAACAAATAAAACGTTTATTATCCTTAATAACCACATAATTATTAAACTAAACAGAGTATTATCCTCAACTAATCTAGAAACTAAAATTAAATTCCTTCTAATGGAAGGTACATAAAGATAATATTTTAAAATTAAAACTCTATCTCTACTAAAACTGAAAGAGACATTTCCTACTGCAACTGCTGCTACCCTTGTATTATTGCGCATGTGTAGGTATATCTCCCCATCATTGAGCTGTCTGTTTTCTATAACCCCTGCAAAGAATTACATACATGATTAGTGGCTCTTGTATCTACACACAAGGTACCGGTAGATAACACCGCTAAACATGTTTCAACAACTAGTGAATAGAAATTACCTTGGTTGTTCTGCTTGCTGAGAAAAACTAGACATTGCTTCTTCCAGTACCTTGTCTGGTTGCAGTGAAAACACTTGCCTTTCGGCTTTTTCACACAAGCTTTTGGCCTATTAGTTGCCTTTGGACCTGTGCCTCCCTGTTTCTGAACATTTTTCTTCTTCTTGTCTTTCGGTTTAGAGGAAGAACCTTTTTCAGCAACAAAAACACTTCTCGGCTTCATAAGAACACCCTCAGCTGTTTGAAGTTCTTTAAAGTAGTTCTGCCAGGGAAAAACTGAATTTGTTCATGGTGTAGTTTAGGCAAGAACTGCTTAAAGCTATCAAGCAGCGACTGAAGTACGATATCAACTTGGGTTTCCCTGTCAATCTCAACTCCAAGGACCACCAATTCATTCAAAAGACTAATCATCTTCAGAACATTATCCCTAATTGGGATGCCTTCAGTCATGTTGTGTTCATCAGTGATTTCATGGCCACCTGCCTAGCTGCACGATTCTGATCCCCAAACATCTCTTTGAGGTTCATAATCATGTCATAAGCACTAGGCATAGACTGATGTTGATGCTGCAATACATTTGACATAGATACCAAAATATAATAGCGAGCCATGTAATCAACCTTCTGCAACTTCTGATAAGTCTGGGTTTCTTGTTTGGTCGCCCCCTCATCAGATACTGGTGGACTAATCTCTGTTAACACAAACTTATAATTCTCAGCAGTTAAAACGATGTCCAAGTTTCTTTTCCAGCCAATGCAATTAGGACCCGTGAATTTTTCTTTGAGTATAAACGCAAGACGATTGAAAACTATTTTAATCTCTGAGAATCACATAATTAAAAGCAATTAATTATGACGAGCCAAAAACTTTGAGTTCAATTTTAAATTTTAGTTCCCTCTATCATTTTTAAAAGAACTCACCAGCGGCTTGGTACACTGTGAATAGCATGCCTCGATTGGAAGGTCATCTACTATTCAGCATTCGTCCAGACAGGTCAATTCCTATTAATTTTACTATCTCAGTAACAGACCATGCCAAATAAAATTAAATATCTGACGTAGTTTCAATTCTATAAATAATTGCAGTGACTCAGATAGAGAGGATACTATGATTTATAACTAAATGTAAACCATTACTTAATCTCGAATCAATTGATTAGGAATGAACCATTCAGATGAAAAAGTGATTCACACTAATAATTATCCGAAATGATCCCTAAAAAAGGTTCGTACCAGTGGTACCGTAATTAATTCTGTCCAATGGAGAGAAAGGCTCTAATGCCAACACACAAAATTAATTACATTACCTACAAACTAACGATGGAAACCGTGAAATTTATCTGTGAATAAATTCCCTCACCCACTTATTTTTTAAAATATTTTTGAGTATTATAAAAACTGTTTAATTTTAATAAAATTATAATTTTCAAAAAACCACACATTTCTAACCATCTTTACATATTATATGCGTAACAAATAAAAATTTTCAAATTCTCTTTATTTTATAAAAAAAATTAATTTTAAATAAAAACTTTAAGAATTTTAATTTTATTTCATGTTACACATATTTTGAAGAAAAAAAAATTAAATTAAACCCTTATAATGAATTCAAAATTCAAAATTAATAGGGACGTTTTCTAAGATTCCAAATTTTTTAAATCCATCTTAAACATGTTTTGAATAACAAAATAAAATTTCAAAATTTTCTTCAAAATTAATTAATCAATTAATTTGAGAATATTTTATTTTATTTTTCTATTACAAAAAAAAATTAACTTCAAATAATAAATTAATTAAACTGAACAGAAAGCGTAAACCAAATAAAAGCCATCCACACATTTAAATATAAAATAAATAAATGCATGATATTCCCGACTTTTATGATCTAGCTAAAACTCTTTAAGTCAAAAAGTTCATGTTCATCCATGCTTCCCTGCAATCCTGTCTGAAACAGAACTCTGCAGCAACAATAACCTGCAGTCATCAGAACTTTGTAATCCACTTGAAACGCGCACTGGTGGTCCACCACTCGAGCGGTTTGGGTCCACTTAAGCGATCTGCGACCAAAAGTTGCGCCGCAGTTGCGCTGTTCTTCGCGTCTTTTACTCCAAAACATGGTTTTTCAATCTAAACTTCGAAAAAAACACTTTGAAATCACCACTGGGACTTCAGAAACTTGTCCATATAATCATGCATTCATATAATCAAACATACAAACACGTATAACCATAAAGCCAAAATAGAATGCTGCAAAACAAAGGTTAACACAGTTCTAGAATACTCCAACCCCATAAGCATAGATCAACAGACATGGACAATAATATGGAATTGATTCAATCCATATGCAGCATCAAAGACAGCTTTGATACTAATTGTTGGGACCAAAATCCTGGGATGTAATAATAGTGCATATGAATCGAGTCAAAAAAATCCGGACAGGTAAGTGCCGAAACAGACTCCAAATTAAAACTTTTTGATATTGAACAATCAAAAAACATAAACCAGGTATAACTCCCAATGTCATATTAGGATTATACCTTCGAAATCTGGTTGAATTGATTTCATTTACTGCAACAATCTTTAGTTAACAAGTCACCGTGGTTTTTTATTAGAAGTCAATTCGCCAATCAAGCCTTCTGTTGTATTCCCGAGTGCCAAGATCACGATTATAGTGTGGGCTACGTTTTTCATGTTCTTCAAAACCCTTATTGACTAGACTTAGATTTTCAGATACGTGAAAACCCTAGTCGCTTAGCCAACTGACTGAATTATGGGACTAGGGTTTATAACTGCACTTTTATAGGCTACAGCAGGAACCTGTGAAGTAAATAAGATGTGGACTCCTAATATAACAATAAAATCCTGCCTCAACCTAGAAATAATTTTATAAAGAGTTAAAAATTATAATTCATTCTACTAAAGAATTATATTTGCACTCCTAACCTTATTCTCAAAACCAATTTATTCGGGCTCCTCCTATTAAATGCTTATTATTCTCCTCCACGTTAATATTACAGATACCCATCGATTAAATTAAATTACTGACAATTATATTTAATCGACCTCTTTAATAATTTCTTAAGACCTTCCGCTTAACTTATTTGATATGCCGAATTATAAAATCCACCTGCATGGTTTGGCACGATAAAAACTTATAAGCATTCTCAAGGTGGTACCATCAATCCCAATCACGGGACGTGAATCCATCAATAATTAATATCCACTATATAATTAGCGTCGTTATCTAACTCACCGAAATTATAGACTCGTAAAAGATCACACCTTTTAATGAATCAAAATAACGAGCATTAAATATACGTGTCTGATAATTATTTTGGGATTAAAAGTATAAGCACTCATAATAACCATGGAGTGTAAATTAATTTATATAGTTAGTAGAAAATTAATTACCCCAACACGGTCCTATTCAATACACAAAGTGTACTAGCATAATGAGTTAAAATAATTGTCGAAACAATTACTATTACCTGTAATTAAGACAGATCTACTAAAACATTGTGCTACAATCATACTAATTGTGTGCCCAATTCCATCTAAGACTGTGAATCAAAAACTTATAATCTTATATTCTACAAGAACTGATAATTTGATCTTTTGTGTGTAAGCCGAACTTTACACATTAGATTAAATACTGTGTAGAATAAAAGACACTCATACACAACATTAAATAAATAATATAAACGTGTACATTTGCTCATTAAGATTCTCATAAAATGAAAAAACTAATTTTATTAATAAATAAAATTAAATACTAAAATCCAAATACTCGTTTTTGGTATACATCGCTGACAGTCTGATCCTTCTGACGTCGAGAATAAGTATGCAGATCAGTTTTATCCAATCGTCCAACAATATCCTGATCTGTTTCTCCCTCACCTGACTCTTCCATCTCCCCCTTGGTAGGAATAAGGTCTTGGACTCTTGGTGTATAAGATTTGGAAAGACTAACCCATGAGACTCCTAATTAGACTAAATATGTGTATCCAATAGCAATATCTCTTCCAATGTAGGTGTCTCTCCCTAAAAAGATGTCTTAGAGGGGCGAAAAAAGGACTCAGTCTCCCAAAAAGTAACATCCTTACTGACAAACACTTTGCGAGTGGTAGGAGAGTAGCATTTATAGCCCTTTTGGGTAGGAGAGTAGCCAATGAAGATACATTTAACAACCTTAGAATTTAATTTTTCACTTAGGTTTTTAGGTGCATGAACAAAGCAAATACATCCAAAGACCATAGGCGAAGGAGAACAGATAGGTTGAGACATGGGAAGAAGTTCCAAAGTGGTTTTGAATTGAAGGACACTAAAAGGCAGACGATTGATAAGATAGGCAGCAGTGAGGACTGTCTCACTCCAAAAAGACTTGAGAACATGCATAATGAAAAGAAGGGAACAGGCAACCTTGAGAAGATGACAATTTTTGTATTCTGCCACTCCATTTTGTTCAGGAGTGCAGACACAACTCGTCTGAAATAGGATACCATGAGCCTCAAGATAGGTGCAGAAACCACCATCAAGATACTCAATCTCATTATCAAAACGAAGAATCTTGATGGTGGCATCAAACTGAGTACGCACCATTTTAAGAAAATTTTAGAAACACGAAAAAACTTCTCTTAACACAATAAATAAACCCGTGACATGAGAATAATAGTCAATAAAAGTTACAAACCACTGATAACTAAAAATAGAAGTAACAAGTAAAGAACCCAAACATTAGAATGGATAAACATAAACGGAAAATCACTACATTTATTAACTGAAGGATAAACAGACCGTTTATAATAGGCAAGTTCACAAGCCTCACAACAAAAAGTACTTCTAGAATAATATTTAACTAAAGAAGGAAAAAGTCTCTCTAAAACTCCAAAGGTATAATGCCCCAAACAACGATGCCACTGATGTAGCTGCAAAAGTAAAGGTCCTATATCGATATGGAAAGTCTAGCCAGACGATGAAGGTGAAAGAGAAGAGGTAGACAAAACATCTAATAAATACAGTCTACCATGCGCACTACCACTGCCAATCGTTTTCCCTATCACCAGTTCCTAAAAAACACAATTGTGACTTTTGTTGATGACTATTCTCGCATTGCTTATCTTTATCTTATGAAAAAGCGATCTAAATTACCTACTATGTTTACTGCCTTTTATAATGAAGTCCACACTCAATTTGGCACAACTATGAAAATCCTCCGTAGTGATAATGGAGATGAGTACATTTAAGACTTGTTGGGTTCATACCTACGTACACATAGGATTATTCATCAAACATCATACCCTGACACACCTCAACAGAATGGGGTGGCTGAGAGAAAAAATAGACATTTCCTGGAAACTGCACGTGCCTTGATGTTTCAGATGCAGGTTCCTAAAGTATTCTAAGGTGAAGCTATGATGACTGCTTGTTATTTGATTAATCGATTGCCTTCCTCTGTCCTACATGATGCTACACCCTTGTCAGTATTACTTCCTCAGCAAATTCCTTTCTCCTTACCACTCAAGATCTTTAGGTGTGTTTGCTATGTGAGAGATACCAGGCCGCATGCGACGAAATTGGATACTCACGCACTAAAGTGTGCTTTCATGGGATATCCTAAAACCCAGAAAGGATATCGGTGTTATAATCCTGACTTGCAACGATTTATTGTTACTCGAGATGTGGTGTTTGTTGAATCTACTACATTCTATGGCTCAGCCACTACACCTTTCTCCTGTGTGGATGATGGTTTAGATCAGATTCTGCTATATCAGTCCTCCCATGATTTACCAGTGGCATCTTCTCTCGTGGCCAGTCCTCCAGTTGATCTTCTCGAGGAGTCTCCACCTGCTGCCTCCAAGGCACCTATCCTTTCCTCATCCTCCGACTCCTCAGTATCACCAGGCTCCACCACCTCTCCTCTACTCAAGTCAGTATTTCCTCAGCCGGATCCAACCTCTGATCAGGTGAGTAACCCTCCTATTGCTTTATGCAAATCTTATCGTAGTTGTAGAGATCATCCCTTATATACTACATTCTATCGTTGTTTACCTGCTACTGTCCATAAGAGTATTACTACCCTTGATTAGCATCATTTACCATGTTTCATGGGTACTTAGAAATAATATATAGCAAATAATTTGTAACATGGACTACGAGGAAGGTAGTGCAGGGAAGTTAGAGGAAAGGAGCGGGTCATCTGTTTCAGAAGGAAAGAGAACCCAAGAAGTTAGTGCACTATTAACGATGAAGGCGGAAGAGTTCTTAATGGAGAAGGGGCGGTGAAGTGGATTGACCATTGGGAGCCACAAGGGGAGAGGTTAAGGCCATTGTTTCCTTATGAACTGGCCTCCATCTTGGACATACACTTATGTAATTACTGATTGCAATGAGAAATCCCTAATCCATGCCCCTTTTTGAGCCGAATCCTCTCTTAACCTTAACTGTTTAATAGCCTTAAGCTCAACTTCCACTAAATTCTAATGGGGCTTTTCAGCCTAACTTTTGAGGCCTATAAAGCGAATTCTGTGTTTTGGGCCCCTTAGCGCTCGCTTTGGGCCCTTTATTATCCAAAAATCTTTTGATTTCGAATTCATCTAGAGATGGGTCTTTAAACTTTGAATTACCATTTGACTGGCCCCTTAATCCCGCCAGGAATGACATTCTTACTGGCCCATTTGCCCTTATTAATGAACCGGGTCTCTTCAATTTCCTCAATATTTCTGGTAACACCAAAGCGTTTTATGCCTCATATGCCCACTTATGCCACTTATGCCCTCCTCACCCTTCCTCCTTTCTTTAACCTCTTTCCGATTGTACAGCCTTTTCGTGCTTTCTCGCGGGGATCCCCATTGCTGATCAGTTGTTCTTTGTATGTCTAGTGGGTTTAGCTTTCTTTCCCTAGTGAGTTAGTTTGGCCTCTTATCACCGCTTAGCAACTCTATTTTCCACGGGAAACTAATACTGCCGGAAGGAAGTCGTTATCAGAGCCTTTCACCTTTATTCGAGACTCGACCGTATTCTCAAAA
>JAOTRH010000006.1:14663962-14683962 GCA_034768845.1 Heliamphora exappendiculata | reverse complement strand
CTATATTTTCATTTTTATAAATTTTCTACATTCAATTCGTGATATGTAAGGATCATATTGAATAAAGTAGCAGACAAAGTAATGTAGAAAATATGATTTTTATTGGGTAAAAGATTAATTCTTCATGCCTTCTGTCATCCTGATGGAACTACAACTCATTTGGGATAATGCAATCATAAGGAAATTTACATTGAGAGCAATAAATCTAAAAATCTTTCCAATCTTTCCTTGGAGTAATGCACCAAAAAAAAGAAGAAGAAGAAAAAGCCCGGACTTGGAGTAGGCACGTCATCATCACTAACATGATATCGCTTTTAAAACTTAATTTCAACATGTACTGAATAAAGTTAACAAGAAGAATGAAAAATGGATTTTTTAGATCAAGATGCATCAAATGAGTGGATAATTAATGCATCCAGGAAGAAAGATAAAGGAATTGTAATCAACTCCCCAAAGTGGACTACCATTTTGTATGAACTAGTTGTCTGGTCCAACAATCAAGCTACTTTGGTGTCCTTGATTCATGTACAGAGAAAGATGGGGGTACTCAAGGTAATACTGTTAGCCATGAACATCCTAAAGATAATGCCACGAAATTGGAAGTTAAAGTTGTTTCTATTTGTTAGCACACTCAAAATATTGATGTGAATGGTGTTGATGAGAGTGAAGGCAAAGGTGCCAATGGAATGCCTGGGAAGTCAACTCCACCAATAGATGGATTTAAGGGGCAAGTGGAGAGCGCACCATTGTCACAGAGGGAAAACCGAAAAAGCTTGAAGGGAAGATTCATACTCTCAAACTTTGTAGGGAAAAGAAAAACTTTGGACTCTAGTAAACTTGCAAGTTCACGGAGAATGAACATGGAGTTGTGATTCATTTCCACTGGTATTTAGCAAGGTTTTAAGCCATGGTGTCGGACAATGTAACGGTTGTGATTGCATGCATCAACTATCGGGAGTAGAGGTTAATGTGTAACGAAAATCAAAAACTGCTCTGGTATTTTTTTCTTCTTTCAAGTGCCAGGAAATGTTATGGAACTCGCGGATATGCATGATATAACCTTAATTATTACAACTAAAATATTAGTGATGGTTTTTAATTAATTTGGGGTTAATTATATTAACCTCACTTGAGGTATCAGACAAATAAAAAGACGACTCCAAGATTTCTAAAATGACGCTAGCCTCCTTTTCAAATTTGTCAACCTCACACTATTAACAGAAGGTGATGCATTTTCCAAAATTATCCTTTAATCAACTTATAAAAATATTCTGTAAACCACCCCCAACCTTCATAGCATCAAAACACTACTTGCTCAAATCACCTCCTACTACCATCTTCACCAAAGCACACATACTCCTCTAGTCCACAACCACTGTCGGAACATTTACATCACAGCCCCAACTGAAACTATACTGTTGGCACCCATTGCCATAATAGCCCAAACCATTACAATATCACCTCCCTCCAACTACACATAACACATATACCAGCTAGCCCAAAGCGCAATTAGATAGATAGATAGATAGAGAGAGAGAGAGAGAGAGAGAGAGAGTTTTGAACACACTTACACACCCACACCCACACCCACACCCACACCCACACACATGTCCAGTCAATTATTTTTTCCATGCATCCACCATTTTTTTTCTATGCACCCACCAATTACCACTTCTCTTTTTAAATAGGGATCCATTCAGCAAACTTCAATTAGATACACGGATGTGAGAGAAATGGATCCATAAGACAGAGGAAGGAAATTAAACGAGGAAGAGTGAGAGAGATGGTGCAACAGCGTCAACGTGACTTGGTGTTCATGGTGTGCAATGGCTGCTGGTGTGATAGCGGCAGGCGGTGCAACGAAGGCATAGCTCTTAGTGCGAGGACGACGTGGTGATGTTGAGTGAAAGGAGAAATTTTTGGACTAGTTATTGAAAGAGAGAGAAAAAGGTGGAGAAGGGAGGATCGTGGTGCCAAAGTGAGACAGAAGTGGCCAGTTGCAGTCATGTTGAGAGAGAACACTAAAATACGTATTTTTAGTATTTTTGTTTAAACAAAGGTATACATGGAATATTAGAAGAATAAGTAGATAACATGAGCACTTTTTGTACTGATACCAATGGCAAAATGCAGTTTATAAGGAGGGAGAACTTTGATACTGACAACTAAAGCACTAAGGATGTCAAAGTCATTTGTAAAATCTCAAGGGAGGTCTCTAGATTTATCAATAACCCAAGGAAGGTTAATAGAATTCACCCTTAATATTTTAATACTTAAAACATGTTTTGCAAAACAATATTGAATTTTATGTTATTCTCAATACAAAAATTGATATATTTGTACAATATGAGAATCTCACTATTTAGAATAACAGAAATGCTACTACAACAAATAACTCATGCAATAAAGTAAATAAAAACTAATATTTATAGGTGCAACGATAGAAATAACATAACAATTAATATTAAAAACAACAAAAGGAGAAAAGCATCACCTGAAAGGATTGGAAGAAGTATTTGACAAAATCTTTATCTTCATGTGAGCTTTTGTCGTGAAATGGTGCCCATAATAGATGTATCAGCCAATAGGGCAGATATAGTACCGATACGCAATACCTATCAACTGTATGCCGATACGCCTTTGAATTTTCATATCACCGATATTTTTATAATGTAACTGAGACGATACCTTGAAAAGTATCACATGAAAGTATTTTAACTCTTATTTCCTATACCATTCCTTCCTTTTGTGTAAAATTTGTTGGGATACTTAAGTTTGTTATTGACATATTATAGGTAGCCTGTAACGACCCAAGTAGACCATTGGCACAATAACTTGAATAAAAAGTCTAACAACATAACCCAAAAGCATAAGCCCAAGTTATTAGTAGTAACTCACTTGTTTCATTATATACCAGATATATTTTTCATCTCTCACCGATGTAGGATGGAGTATCACAATATTCTCCACTCAAATACGCGACGCCCTCATCGCGTGACCCAATTTCTTTCCCTGGTTGGGATGTGGATAACAGCCCATTAACGGATACAAGGTATACAATCTCGGGACTTCTACCTTTCTCCGGAGCTTCTACTCCTCTATCCACACCGCTACAAAACCTTACATGAAAACGAGAATTGGCTCTGATATCATTTGAAATGACCTAAGTGGACTACTAACCCAATAACCTAAATAAAGACCCAATAACTTAAATAAAGAACCTCTCTCCTTAGGCCCTCCTTAACTCTGTTCGGATCCTTCTATCCGTTACTGTTAGTCGTTCTTGCCCATTATATCAGCTTGACATTAAGAATGCCTTCTTTCACGGTGATCTTCAAGAAGAGGTCTATATGGATAAGCCCCTGGCTATGTTGTACCTAGCAGTGAATATCTTGTTTGTCGCTTGCGTAAAGCTCTATATATTTTGAAGTAATCTCCTCATACTTGGTTTGATCGCTTCAGTTCTGTTGTCATTACTTACGGCTTTCGGTGTTCCACATCTGATCATTCAGTATTTGTTCATCACTCTTCCGCTGGTACTATTGGGCTAATTATTTATGTTGATAATATCATTATTTCTGGTAATGATTCTACTGGTATTGCTGCTTTAAAACGACATTTGGCTCATCATTTTCACATCAAGGACTTAGGTGTTCTTTGCTATTTTTTTTAGAATTAAAGTTGCTCGCTCCTCTTGAGGGATCTCTTTATCCTAATATAAGTATACTCCTGATATTCTCTCTGAGACTGGGTTACTTGGTACTCGTCCGATTGATACCCTTATGAATTTTACTATTAAGCTTGATACTAAACACGGGAAACCATTGTTGGACGTTAGTCGTTATTGACGACTTGTTGGGAAATTAATTTACCTCACGATCACCTGTCCTGATATCACATACGCTGTTAGTATTGTTAGCCAGTTTATGCATGCTCCTCGTCAACCACACTTTGATGTTTTTTATCGTATTCTTCGCTACTTGAAACATGCCTCAGGTCGTGAATTGTTATATCGTTCATCTGATCATTTGTCTGTGACTGGCTTTAGTGATGCTGATTGGGCTGGTAGTCACCTTGATTGGCGGTCTTCCTCTGGCTATTGTACCTTCGTTGGAAGTAATCTTGTCACTTGTCGTAATAAGAAACAAAATATTGTTACCCGTTCCAGTGCTGAGGCAGAGTACCATGCTATGGCCCATACTGCATCTGAAATGTTGTGGGTTCATTCTCTTCTTCATGATTTCGGCATCACATCCCCTCGTCCTATGGAGATGTTTTGTAATAATCGAGCAGCCATCTCTATTGTTAATAATCCTGTGTTCCATGAGCGCACTAAGCATATTGAGGTTGGCTGCCACTTTATTCGAGACTTAATGATGACGAAACAAATTGTCACTCTCTATGTTCGCTCAAAAGATTAATTAGGTGATATTCTTATCAAATCGTTAGCTGTTTCTGATTTTCAGTGACTTCTTTCCAAACTGGGCATGTTCAATCTCTATACTCCAACTTGAGGGAGAGTGTTAGATAATTACTTATATATGTTAGGGTCATTTTGTAATTAGTTTTGATATTTTTTATATAAATACTGGTGTAGTGTAAAGATTATGTTTAAGCCTTATTATTCTCCTAATAAAATTATCTCTCTCTTTCTTTCTTCCTTTAACCCTAAATCACTGCTTTATTCTTCAACTATTATATTTTGTGTTTAAAAGTTCAGAATTAATTCAATTAAGGTTTATTATATGGACTATCATCGTGTTGTGTTTGTTATTACTTTTGGTGGGCTTACGTGTTCCATAAATAATGATTTGTGGTTCACAGCCGATTATATACCAAAACGGGGTGTGACATAGCTTCTGGCCTACCATCTTGGGCTTATGAGTAGCATTTTTTCTGGACTAGGATTCTGTGTTTTCCCTCATGTTGAGGCGGTTTGGCTTGCTTACCCGAGTCATTTGTGGGGTTGTAATTGAGGTTCATTTTATTTATTTTCTTCTTTTAGTAATAAAACACTTTCAAAAATAAAATTAAAAAAATTATAACCATGCATCATTTTTTTGTTTTAGTAAAATCATTTAATATAATTTTTATAATAACAGCATAGATATATATATATATATATATATATATATATAAGTTTTGATACTTTGTTTGCTTCCTTTTAACAAATCATCTACCAAACAATAGCAAGTTTTGATACTTTGTTTGCTTCCTTTTAACAAATCATCTACCAAACAGTAGCTAAGTTGTTAAATTTTGCCCATCCTAAACGCCTGGAGATTAAAGTAGAACAATTACAAAAGAAAACAAATACTGAGGTCAGAAAATAAATATGAATATACATGGACTCAAGAGATAAGCAATAATGAAATAACTTAGGACTCTCAATCCTTATTGTACAATCATTAACAAAAATGAAAGGCATGTACCTTTTAGGCTCAGCTATCATTATTTCAATCTCCGCCATTTGAGAATCATCCAAGTCATTCATGTATATATTCACATCACCAACCATGGCTGGAAAAGAAAAGGAAAACAAAACGTTATTGTTACTCCCTGTTGCGGAAATCAAAATAGCGCATACATACAAGCAGCATAACAAAGTAAGTTTTGAATTATAAGCCAGTTTTGAATTATTCCTTCTCAAATTGGGGCCACCGCTTTTAAATTTGATCAACTAGTGGACAAGGTGTATCATCTAATGAGTAGCATTGACAAAACGTGTGAAGGGTAGGCATTGATCCAACGATTGATTGCGGAAACAAATGAACTTTAAAAGTTGATACAAATACATCACCCATCAAACTTAGAAGTTATTTCGTCACTGAGTTATGCTTTTAAAAAAATAAGGATTTTATGCCCAAATGAAAGTTTACTATCCCTGAGAAATACTGTAAGAAAGGAAAGTGAAAATAAAAATATCTGTAACAATTTTAACCAATGATAAAAATCGTGCATCGCAAACATTTATGATCTTAATCATTCAAGAGACCTTTCCCACTCATACTGATTTCGAATCATTCTTAGGAAGCAACATCAGTTACCAACACAAGGGAACATCTAGAATGACACCAATGAAATATGTTTATCACCATTAGCATCGAATGATGAATGACTCGATGAGTGGTGGATGCAAAATACGCCCAGAGGGACAACATCCCCCGCCCAAAAAAAAAAAAATCTCTAAATCATTGAAACCCATATGGCATTTTTTTATTAAATAGACAAAAATCACCATGTGAAGATTTATATATTCCCTGAAATCTTTTAGAGCCTCTCATTATTTCTTTTGATCTTTTTCAAATAAAAAAACTGTTTATTTTACTGTAAAATCCTTGCACATCATGATTCAAATAATAAAACCAAAGAAACATCACAGCGTGTAAATACTCTTACTGTGGTTCACAACACAAATACCCAAAAAAATAATAATTTCTCAGCAATTTTACCCAATGTTGTGTAACTGATTGGTAAGTATGATATCCTTTCACTGTTTTGATTATAAGCCATATAGATTTATTGATTTTTGTCATATAAATGTATTGAATTCTAAAGACAACTGAACCAAAAATGGCCCAACATGGCCGTTTGCCATAATTTTCCTCCCTCCACCACCCCCACCCTGGCACAACAAGCATCAAAATTCTGGCTCCGCTACGAAACTTAATCACCTATATTTGCCCTTGTTTTTCCAAATTAATGAAGAATATTTGATAGTTATAGAAAAACAATTGGTATGGGTATTTAAGCAAAGAGGAGAAAACATTGAGGAGGTTGTTGTTCTCTCTACAACTGTCCAAGCTCTAAATTTTTTTATCAGCGCTGAACACCTCTTAAAAACAAGTTATTCAGTAAATAGGAAATGTCATATCAGCATGCTGATATAATGTTTCGAACAAATATATGCACACCACGTATTCATAATTTTAGAGAATAACTTGACATTAGAGGCAACAGTTAGAGCACATCAGCATGACCCACTTTAAAGGGACTCATGCCGCACATGTAATGGATTGGCACACCAGATCAACATATGCATGTGGTATTCCCAACCCATAGAATAATTTCTCCTTAAGAACCCCTCCCCCGCGGAAAGCTAATTAAACATGTGTAACACAAGTTGCATACACGTGAAAGCCCGCAATCATATTTACAAACCCCAACACCAAAACAAAGAAAACTCAATTTCTCGAACGATTTGAAGGGAGGTTCACAGACCCAATTCTCCACAACAATCAAGCCTCCACAAAACGGATAGGAGCACGATTATAAACACATACGGATATCGATACAAGTAAGATATGAGAGAAACTTAAAATCATCCGCTAATTAAAGGAAAAAAAGGGGGGGGGGGGGGGTGATTTCAAATGACCTTCAACGTGGGCACGTCCATGGATGAAGTCTCCAACAACCAATTCCTTATCCAACACTATGAAAGTCTGCTCTGCAAAACAAAACAAAACAAAAACAAAAACAATCTTCAAAATCAGTTATCCTAACAAAACATACAAAGCAAAACCCAAAAATTGACGAGAGAGAGAGAGTGAGAGAGGGGGAGGGTACTGTGGGGGTCTTGGGTCCAAGAGAGCTGCATCTGGTACTCCTCATCGAGGGTGAGGGGCTCCGACCCGGTGGCTTGGAGGAGGGTAGGGTCTTGCATCCACCGATGGTACTTTGGCACGTGCTCTTTCATGTAAGGTACCAATATTACCTTCTCTCCTTCTACACTCACTCTCATCTCTCCCTCTCCCTCTCTCTCTCTCTCTCTCTCTCTCTCTGGAATTTGGGGCTGCCTCTTTTCTGAGAGGCAACCAGAGTGATGCAGAGCAAGTGATCCTAGACGACGTCGTTACAGATTGCAAAGAGTTTCAGAGATTAGGAAAAAATTAGGAGGGTGTTAGTCTTACGACCTGTTTGGGATGTCTTGGCTTTTAAAAGGTTTGACTGTTTAAATAAATAATAATTAAAAGAAATTAAATTGTTTAAAATAATTTTTAATAGTAATTTTTTGCATTTTTTTATTGTTATTAAAATATCTAATATACCTTTACTTTTTATTTTTAAATTGTAGTATTTGAGATATTAACATGACTTTTTTATTTTTGTGAAAAGAATTAATTTTTTTTTAATTAAAGATATTATAATAATTTTATTTCAAAAAGGATAGAATATTTGAGATGTATATAGGCTTTTTGGAAAAAGGAGATAAAAAAAGTGAGTTAATTTTTTTGAAAAAACAAATAATATAGTTTAAAAACTGATTTTTTTACAAAAAGAAAAATAGCTTTTAAGTGACACCAAATAGGGCCTTAACTTAATTTTTAATTTTTAATTCAATAAAAAGTTAAATAATATTAAAATAAATCTATTTATAACTTTTTCTTCTAAATCAACTAATATAAATTTTACTATTTGAAATCATAAGCTTACATCTTTACCAAGCATTTTATAATTTTTGTTTATAATCACATTTTTACATTGTTTGCTATTTTAGACTTTGAAGAAATACTAAGAATAACTAATATTTAAAGTTCTCAGATTATGTGGAGACCAGCGTAAGTGACCAGCGTTGCTATATTCTATATATTCCTTTAAAATTTAAAACCTGTGTGATAATACCTCATTCTCAACTTAACTACTAAAAAAAAATAATTCTTAAAAATTATTTAAAAAATATTACTTTTACAAAAAAGTGTACTAAAAATACGATAAATAATGCCTTATATGTGTAGTGAGATTCAAATGAAATAAAGCGGTGGTTGAATTTTACCAAAATTTGTAAGTACTTTAGGTCTGGTTTTTTGTTTGTAGATAGTACGAAATGAAAACCCTACTGAAAAGAAATAAAAACTCCTTACATGTGTAGTGAGATTCAAATGAAATGAAGCCATGATTGGATTTTACCAAAAACTTGTAATTATGTAGATCTCGTTTTCTGTTTGCCGGTGGTACGAAAAGAAAACCCTGAAAAGAAATAAAAATGAAACGGACAATCGTGGGAAAAAGATCAATATGTCAAGAATGGGATTCGAACCCATGCCCTTTCGGACCAGTACCTGAAACTGGCGCCTTAGACCAACTCGGCCATCTTGACGTTGTGTCGTCCGTTCCTTAGAAGATATTTATCACTAACATATACAAGACAGGTCATTCTCCTCAAACCGAATTTTAAGGAAAAATTGTTGCCTCAAGAATGCTTCATATCAATAACATTTTTTTTATCTTTTTGGTCAAAATTAATTTAACGACAAAAACCAACCGAATTTAAATTGGGACACCACATAATATTAATCTAAAAATAACTTCTCAACTTTAGGAGTTTTAAGTCGAGATTTATAATTTTTTATCTTCGAAAGTGTACCAATTTGTTTGGCCCGGCCTTTAGTGTGTGTTTTTCTTTTTAAAAAAAATTAAGAAGTTATTTTTATATTATTAATGTGGGGGAAGAAAAAATGCTCCATTTACAAGATCTTATCAAACTATCACTCCTACCATTCCATCCTAACAAAAATGGGATAATAATGACCTCTCTCTCTCTCTCTCTCTCTCTCTCTCTCTCTCTCTCTCTCTCTCTCTCTCTCTCTATATATATATATATATATATATACAAGAAAACCAACATATAATAGTATTTTCTGTATTGACGGTTCATCTAACCATCACTAAAAATCAAATATAGCAGCGGATATAACAAGTGTTGCAATCGTTAGTCTTTAGCTGTAATTTCAACTCTAGTCGTTAGAACATGTTTCATCCTTACTTGCGATTTTAGTTGTTCGCTGACAAGCCGCTGGTACAAGTTTTCTTTCTACGTGCAATTTTGGTTGTTCGCTACCATAAGTCTCATATTACTTTGCCAAAAGTTTCCCTCGAAGAAATACTTGCCATTCTTGATGATTATTTGGTATTAGACGAAATCGGGAAGCTTAGTTCTCCTGCTCGACCAAATCGCAAAATTCTAGTTCTTTAACATGAAGCAATCTTCTATTCTTCCTCAAGAAAATCGAGACTACGTCGATAGTAACTCTTCTCCACGCCAAGAATCCCTATGAATCCTAAATTCTTGATGAGTATATGCTATTAAAGAACTAGAAAGTCATTTCTCCTTCTCGACAAAATCGCAAAACCCTAGCTCTTCTACATCAACCCGTCGATCGTTTCTTTTTCAAGAAAATTGAGACCGCAGAGATTCTAACTCTTCTCCACGGAGCCTCAAACATCTTATCTGGAGCAAATCGTGACCCTAGGGACTCAGGCCTGCATCGTTCCTTTTCCTCGACTACTCATCAGCAACCCTTTTAAGTGCTTTTTGCTCCTCAATCAACTTACCCTGGACAGCATCGTTCATGGTGGTTGTTGTCATTGTTTGCGTATAAATCACATCTCATAATAAAGTGTTGAAAATTTTAGCGAAAATTCTATTTGAGTTAGGATAAATTTTTAGTCTATTATAGTTGCTAAATTTAAAAATTTTTGAAAAATGTAAATTTGCAGTTGTTTAATTAGTTTTGAACTCGATTAACACAAGTATAATTAGATTAGATCTCTATTTCTCTCTTATAAATATAATTGTATGTTCAGATAATTAAGGTCTGCAAATTTTGTTTGAAAGAGAGAATTTGTGAGAGTCAAGTGATTTGTATTCTCTTTTTCATATATTAAATTTTGTCACCCATGGACCTAGATAAATTGCCGAACCAAGTAAAATTTGTCCCATTTTTTATTATTTATGATTATTCTGGGTCTTTTTTTGCATAACAAGTGATATTAAAGCTTTGATTAAAGCTATTTTTGCTCTCTGCTCAAAATTCAAAGTGATCAAAAATTACTTTTGAATATACTGGAAACTTCATCTCGTCAGACGATTTCAACAGTTTATTATGCGTCAAAAATGGAGTTCGAATGCACCCTCTAATACTATTTAAGTCTTTGCTCGTACTTTGAATATGCCAAACACGTCCTAAACTTTGTCCTCCAGATTTGTTATCCCAGTTTGCCCAGCGCCTCTACAACCAGCGCGCATGAGCCGCTTGTTTGCCCTTTGCTATCTCAGTTCGATTTTGATTTTGGGACTGATTTAACATATTTTTTAGCATTATTTTTTGCTGATTTAGATTTGTTTTTATCATTTTGGCTGTTCCGAATTCAATCGCGACATCAGATTTAGTCAGTTTAGCTTCTAAAATTTTATTGTGCATTATTGGAGCATAAAAAGAAGTTATTTTAGTCTTATTCAAGCGTCAAATATTGTTTGCGGTGGAGCTTGAGAATTTTGATAGCCGAATTTGCTAAGAGTTTTGTTTGTTGGTTCAAGTTTAGTTATTTGTATTCTTGATTTATATTCGAAAAATAATCTATTTAAATATTCTGAAGAAGTCAAAAGTTTGAAGATTTTGTGACAGATACAGTATGTTTTGTTCATCTGGCAAAATCTATTTTGTTCATCATGAGGAGTTTAATATTCATGTAGAGTTTGCTCTCAGATAAAATTTGTCAATAGATGAATTTTATGTCGGTTATCCAGTTTCATTTATTGGTGGAAGATATGCTGACAGTTCATTTGGATCAAGTTTTAATGCAGCTTGAACTTGATTAAATTTGATAATTTTTCGTTCCACCTTATTCACATTTAGTTTGGACTTGATATGTACATTTGTCCATATTTTGTTCAGTTTTTTAAATTTGGTACCTTTGTGTACAATTTGGTGTTTTGGGATATGGAATCTCACCAAGGTGGAGATTGTTAGAAATTTTAGTTCAAATCTTATTTGAATTGAGATAGATTTCTAGTCTTTCATAATTACTAAATTTGAAAATTTTGAAGAATGTAGGTTTGCAGTTGTTTAATTAATTTTGAACTTAATTAGCACAAGTATGATTAGATTAGGTATCTGTTTTTCTTTTATAAATATAATTGTATGTTCAGATAATTAAAGTGTGCAAATTTTGTTTGAAAGAAAAATTTTGTGAGAGTCGATTGATTTGTAATCCATTCTCTATATATTGAATTTTGCCACCCGTTGACGTAGATAAATTGCCGAACTATGTAAAATTTATCTTTTTGCGTTTGCTTATGATTATTTTAGACCATTTTTTGCACAACATAAAGCAATGACAGTTTGATTAATTTTAATCTACTTGTTGCTAGATATCTTACCAATCAACAAAAAGAACTAAATAGCTGCTATGTTTTAGATGATTAAGCTTCTTTGTATCAATTTCTGTTTCATTAATAGAATTTGTATAACTCTAAGCCTTAGGCTTCCCTTCTTTGGGAAGAAAAAAAATATCAAAGTCATTGAAAGACTTTGGAAGTTGTTAGTGTAAGTTCTACTGATATTGGGTTAATTATAATGAATTCAATTTAGAATGAATTTTTTTTAGTTATTGATTTAGGTTTCTTTGATCTGTAATAAGATGTAGTGGATTGATTATGGATTTTAATGTTTTTTTTATTTTTGAAACAGTAAGTCAAATGATGAAGTTGTTGTACTCGTCTCTATAGTGCTTGGTGTTTGGTCGCTGAGAAAATATAGGAAAAGATTATGAAAATGAGAAGCATAGGAAAAGGGTATAAAATGGCACAAAATTAATAATAAAATGTTTGTTTTTTAGTTCTCTTTTGAGAGGGAAGTTCTTTCTGTTATTTACTTTTGTCCTATTTAGCTTGTTTGAACTTGGGATTTTGGCAACATGATATTTGTGTATGTAACAAGCGTTAATACAAGTCAATAAATTAAGGTCTTTGGCAACATGATATTTACATAGCTTATATTTTAAGGTCTTTGGCAACATGATATTTACATAACTTGCTTATTGATTGACTAAAAAAATTTAGGGCAGTCTGCATTTTATAATGAATTAGCTGCCCATTGATTAACTAGAATTGGGCTAGTTGAAGTGCTCCTTCCTTTGTTACACATTCTGGCATTAGAAGGGAACCAGAATGAAGGTTACAAATAAAAAGAACCAGGGCAAGTTTGTGAAACAAATGAAAAACCAAACAAAATTAAGAGAATCCAAAACAAGAATAGCAATCTGCATTTATGCATCTATCTATTCTCTGTTGGGAATTAGAATGCGATTACTAATCCCGCCCAATATCAACAATGATCACACACAAATCATGGAATAAAAACGAAGAAGGGAGAAAGAGATAATCCAAGCACAAATACAAGGTTTACGTGGTTCGACAATCTATGCGTACGCCCACAAGATCACACACTTTCATTATACGATTGGAGATTACAAATGAGAGAAAGCTCTGGGAGAGAAATTACAGAATATCACAGAAGAATAGAAAAACAAAATTTAACGGTTGCTGCAACCCTAATAGCTTATAAAGACATTCCTGCATAGACCGATTGATCGGTCTCATAAACGGATCGATCGGTCTATCAAGCGGTCTTTCACTGCTCTCAGTTTCTCGCCTGCAGACACTACTGATTGATCGGTCTAACCACGATCGATTGGTGGTCTACCATTAAAAATGATTTTTTTCACATTAGCTCAACAAATCTCCCACTTGAAATAAAACCACTCCAAGTTTTGAGAAATTCCATAAAACTTATCAACACCTTGAAACCACCAACACAACTAATCAACCTTGTGTGGCCCAACCTCCTGTCTTCTATCCCTAAAGACCAATTGAAGCCGAGCACAACTTCAGTTTGTCAATATTGACGCTTTTTGTTAACATATCAGCTGGATTCGTCGCCCCACTAATCTTCTCAAGATTCAACTGACTGCTGTCCAGTAACGTGCGAATGAAGTGATACCGCAGCTGTATGTGCTTCGTCCTGGAGTGGAACGCTGGGTTTTGACAAGAAAGAGAGCACTCTGACTATCACTGTTGAGCGTCCCTCTGTCAACGTTCTTACCCAACTCATCCAAGAGACCCTGCAATCATACCATCTCCTTTCCAGCCTCTGTCACTGCAACATACTCTGCCTTTGTAGTAGAGAGTGCCGCAATTTTTTGCAACTTTGAAGCCCAACTCACCACTATACCTCCCAATGTGTAGACAAATCCAGTGGTGCTCTTCCTACTGTCAACATCGCCTGTTAAGTCAGCATCTACGTAGCCTTGCTGCTTCAGTCCTGTCCTTGTGAAACACAATGATGTATTTATAGTTCTCTTCAAATATCTCAGAATCCAATTGACAGTATCCCAATGTTGCTTTCCTGAATTGCTCATGTATCTGTTGATTACTTCTACTACATGTGCGATATCTAGTCTAGTGTAGACCATAGCATACATCAGGCTACCAATAGCTGGTGCATAAGAAACCTTGCTCATGTGCTCCTACTCTTGTTCTATCCTTGGAGAGTGATCCTTAGTTAGCCTAAAATGGCTAGCTAAGGGTATACCGACAGATTTTGCGCTATCTATGTTGAACCTGCTCAGCACCTTCTTCACATTTTCTGCCTGAGATAGTCTTACGGTTCCTGCGGCTCTGTCTCTAACTATCCTCATCCCAAGGATTTGCTTGGCAGCTCCCAAATCCTTCATAGCAAGTTGCTTTGACATATACTTTTTCAGCTTGTTAATCTCCTCGATGCATGGCTCGATGACGAGCATATCATCTGCGTACAGCAGCAGAATGATATAAGAGCTGTCAAATCTCTTGACATAACAGCAATGATCTGCCTCCAACCTAGTAAACTCAGTACTCTGCATGAAGCTATCAAACTTCTTGTACCACTGTTTTGGAGCTTATTTCAGACCATATAAGCACTTCTTTAATTTACATACCATGTCTTCCTTGCCTTTCATTACAAATCCCTCAGGCTGGCGCATATATGTCTTCTTCCAACTCACTGTGAAGAAACACAGTCTTGACATCTAATTGCTCCAAAAACAAATCATCTGCAGCTATAATTCTCAGCACTGTTCTGATCATTGTCAACTTCACAACTAGGGAGAAGATTTCAGTAAAGTCAATTCCTTCCTTCGGCTGAAATCCCTTGACAACTAACCTTGCATTGTAGCGCCTGCTGTCATCATGTTCTTCCTTCACTCTGTATACCCACTTGTTCTGCAAAGCCTTCTTTTTAGCTACCAATCTAGTTAGCTCCCATGTCTGATTTGTTAGCAAAGAATCAATCTCATCTTTCATTGTTGACTCCCACTTCATCGAACTCTCGGTCTATAAGGCTTCTGCATAACTCTCTAACTCACCACTGTCAGTAAGCAGAATGTAGAATAGAGATGGTGAAAATCGTTGTGGTGGTCTGATACTCCAAGAAGACCTCTTGAGTACTGTCACTAGTGTACTGTGTTCCACCTGTGGATTCACGTTCTCATTGTCTTCCTCTTTCCCATTCTGTTTGGCTCCCTTAGAAATGTTATCCAAGTCAATGAACTCGGATTTCTTTGTCTTCGGCAACACACTGTCTGTCTCAACTTTTGACTTATCTTTGTACAGCACATGTTCATTAAAAATCATATTCCTACTTCTAATGATCAACTAATTTTTGTCATCCCAAAATCGGTAGCTAAACTCATCATCTCCATAACTAATGAAATAACATTTCCTAGACTTTGGTTGTAATTTACTTCTAGCATCATAATCAACATGAACATATGACTGCAATCAAAACTTTCAGAAAAGATAAGTTCATCTCTTTTCTGCACTAGACCTCCTCTGGGATTCTGAACCCCAACAGTACTGAAGGTCCCCGATTCAGTAGGTAGGCTGATGTGTTCACTGCATCATCCTAAAAGCAATCAAGTAGCCCAGAATGCAGTCTCATTTAGTGTTCGGTTCATTTAGGTAGGCTCTCTCATTTAGTGTTCGGTTCATCCGCTCAGCCACGCCATTCTGCTGTGGTGTTCCTGGAATGGTTTTCTCTCACCTGATTCCACTAGCTGCACAGAAATTCCTGAATCTTTCGTCTGTGTATTCACCTCCATTGTCCGACCTCATACACTTTAGCTTCAATCCAGTCTCAGTCTCAATTAGGGCTTTCCCCTTCTTAAAAGTTTCAAACACATCAGACTTGTACTTCAGAAAATAGACCCATACCTTCCTACTGGAGTCGTCAATGAATGTCACATAATACCGCGAGCCTCCAAGAGATGCAACTGGAGAAGGACCCCACAAATCTGTGTGTACCAACTCTAGCCTGTCTAACTTTGGTGTCCTGTCGCTGACCTTCCTCTGCTTTCCGAAGATGCAACTCTCACACAAATTAAATTTCACAGACTTTAAGCCCGACAACTTACCCTTTGACTACAGAATTTTCATTCATTTATTGCTTATGTGCCCTAGCCTCTAATGACATAAGCTCGTGTCTGAACTGCTATCTGCCAATGCCACTGTATCCCTTGTACTATTAGTCATGTATTGGGTACATGTCTTCGTTCCTCGAGCCACTACCATAGCTCCTTTGGTGACTTTTCACGTGCCACCAACAATGGTCATTGAATGTGTAGCCACCCCAATTTGACCCTGCCCAATTTTAGGTGAATTCGATGATGAAAACAGCTGGAATGGTGCTTCAATTCGATCCTCGAGAGGTTATCCAAACTCGATATTTGAACCCATAACCTTCAAACCAATGAAATTTTGTTGAAACATCGATAACTTGTTATGCAAGTCATTCTCAATGTGGCGATCACCAACTTTCATTATGGCGACCGTCAATAGAATCTTTTGAAAATTCTAGCCAAAAGTGGCAACCACTAGCTTTAACCTGGCGACCGCCAACTCTCATTGTGGCGACCGCCAATAGAACCTCGTGGAACTTCTTTTAGACGTGGCAATTGCCACTTCTAACCCGGCAACCGCCAATTCCAAATGACCTGACGTGTCCCAAAACATAGCAACACCTCATTGGTTGAAGAATTCTATAAATACCGTAATCTTGGTACGTTTTCAAGGACCGAAAATTAGTGAGAGGTTTAATGAGAGATGCTCTACCGAGTCCCGAGCCGAAGCCCTGTCAAAATATCGAGATTCGAACCTCCGACGCCTACATTGAAAGTCTTGCTTGGATCACCACCCGATGATTGGACCATCAAAGCGCATTCCCCCAACTTGAGGATTTCTAAACAATTTAGGTATTTTGTTTGAATCCTCGATCCTTCTAACTCCATTCCCTCTCTTTTGGAGTAATTGGGTTAAGTTCAATCTCATTTCGCGCATTCCTTTCATTTACATAATTAATCTTGTTTATCATTTACATTGCCTCATATAATTTAGTTTAATCTTTTTAATTAATTGCTTAGCTTACACATCCACATTAAGTACATTATCTTTTTTTAAATTAATTCATTAAATAGTGTTAATATATTTTGGACAATTACAACTAATTGATATTGTTAATTGTTATAATAATATACTCACATGTATAGTTGCCAATACTATATTTATATTCGATAATTAAATAGTTATATTTTGGTTCCTTTTATTTTTCTAGTATTAGTTTGATTTCATATTTCATTGCCTTTTTTTTTAATATAACTTAATTTTCTTTATTAGTATTAGTTTAATATTTTAGCATGTTATTTTTCTTCTTTTTTTTCTTATAATGTAATTTTATTTTTTATTTTTCTAATGTTCTATTTCTTCTTTTTCTTTTCTTTTTCTTTTTCTTTTAATATAGTTTAATTTCCTTGTAATATTAATGTCATTTTATTTTCTTAGCATTAATTTAATATTCTAATATTTATATTCTTCTCCTTTAATATTAGTGTAATGTTCTTTTCTAACACTTTATTTTTTTTTTACTAACTTTGTAATGTAATATTTTATTTTATTAGCTTTACTTTTCTTATAATTTTTATTTTTTTTATATAATTTTATTTTCTTTTTATAGTACTTTTTTTCCTTTTTATTATTTTTACTCTTTTACTTTACTAAATTCAAAAATTATAAAAAGGTTCTTAAACTATTTTTTTTTCTAAAAATGTAACTTCCCCCTCTTTTATTCTCTTTTCTTTTTATTTTCTTTCATCTTTTCTTTTCTTTTCATTTTTTTTCTTTTGTTTCTCCTTCAAAATTTAAAATATGAATAGTTAGGTTTTCTTTTTAGTAATTTAAATATTTTTTAATCTTTTCATTTAACATCATTTTCTTTTACAAATTATTTTTTTACTTTCTTTTTCTCTAAATTCTCAAACTTTCTTTTGTCATAATATCCTTATTTTTGTTTTCTTTGTTAGTAAATTTTCTTTTAAACAAATAACATATGTACATAGCACTCCAAATCAAAACAAATAAAATGATAAAATCTTAAATTCTATGACAAGTAATTTTTAACTAAAAGATACATGGAGCACACCGCATGCAATATTATTAAATAATCTAAAGTACCATAATTTGAATAAAAGAACAAAAATATGCTAAAAATTACCAAAATTACCTAAACATGAATTGCTAACAAAATAAATTAAATTATTCTAAACAAAATTTTAAAGAAAGTAACTAAAATATGCACACTGCCCAAACAAACTAAGTTAGCATTAACATGATAAAAAGATACTAAATAAAATATACATAAAAAAATTGGATAAATTACATTGACCCATCATGAGGTTTTTAACAAAAATAAAAAATTTTATTTTTTTTGATTATTTTTTTTTAATTTCGTTCTGCTAATAAACGGAATGAAAGTATGAAAGTAGGGGTGGATGAAGACAACCCCACCCCAAACCCGCCGTTGCCATCCTTAGAAACAGGGTCTTGATCTTCTTCTTTTAGTCATATGACCACATCCACTTTATCAATAATTTATGAAGGATCATATTATACAAATAAAAATGTTGATCCAAATATTCCATACAAGAAAACTATGTGCAGGAAATATGAATTTTTCTTTATATTCGGTTAGAATTGGAAATCTCAAAATGTGATTTAAATTGTACAATAGAATTTGTTATTTTTATAGGATGGAATTTTTTTTTTTTTAAGTTGGGAATCTAAATTCCACTGTAAAGGTTTATTTTGAATTTATCTCCAATTTATATTCGCAATCTAAATTTCACCTTGTAAATATTATTAAAATAATTATTTGTGCAAAAAATTAGACTCCTTGGGCAATAATTGCTACAATAACTAATAACATTCGTTTGAAGGGCGTCTATAATTTTTAAATTAGGCAGCTTATATTTTTTTTAAACAAATGTATTTTGATAATATAGTTACTAATACTTTATTAATTTAACTTTTTTACAAATAATTGATATACCTTATTAGATGCATGATTGAAATTAAAAATTTGCTCGAGAGTGGTGATGATTCCACAATAGGCTCATGTTCACTTAAAAATTGAAGTGGACAACTTGAGGGAATCCTAATTAATTTTTTATTACACTCGTTTGGTTGAATGAATATTTTTATAAAATAATTAGTATATTTGTATTATTAGTATTTTAAATATTATAAATTAAATTATTGATATAATATTTTTTTATTCCGAATGATATTTAATTAAGAGTAAAATAATTTAAAAATAAATAATATATTATTTGATTTTAAAATTATTTTAATATGATTAATTATTTTTATATATATAAATTATTAAAATAATTTCGAAACTAACTATCTCACACACCATATAAGATTGGAATGACCCTCTCTAACCATATAAGATTGGAATTACCCTCTCTAACCATATATAAAATTATTTTTAAATAGTCTTATTTTTTTAATAATTTTGTATTTAAACGTGGCCATAATAATAGAAACCGAGAATGGTGGACTGTGACTCTCCTTTGAAATAATAATAATTTATTCATTTATTTTAATTATTATTTATTATTTAATTAAATTATTATATTTTTTACTTTCTTTTATTTATACGACTTGAAAAAGTTAAATTTTTAATTAAAATATTTTTAAAAAAGTATAGAAAGGATAGAAACGAATGAAATAAGTTAACAAATTAAATATTATATTATATATTTTTATTTTAAATATTTTTTAAATTTTAATTAAAATATCATTTTTTTATTTTCTCCCATAACAATCTAAAAAATTAAAAAGTTCTACT
>JAOTRH010000006.1:14615807-14663862 GCA_034768845.1 Heliamphora exappendiculata | reverse complement strand
CACCTATTGAGGCTAATCATCGTCTCCATAGTGGTGATGGAGAACCTGCCGACAAGGGCCAATTTCAGCGGCTTGTGAGAAGATTAATATACCTGTCTCACACCAGACCTGATATTGCATATGCTGTGGGGGTTGTTAGTCAGTTCATGCATGATCCTTGTAGTGTACATCTTGACGCTGCTTGTCGTATTTTGCGATATCTTAAGTTTTTCCCTGGCAAATGGCTCTTATTCTCTCGTCACGGCCATTTGAAATTAGAAGATTTCACAGATGCAGATTGGGCTGGTTTGGTTGATGATAGACGATCTACATCTGGGTATTGCACATTTGTAGAGGGTAACCTGGTTACGTGGCGTAGCAAAAAGCAAACAGTGGTAGCTCGATCAAGTGCAGAAGCTGAGTGTAGGGCTATGACACATGGCATCTGCGAACTCATTTGGCTCAAAGTCCTATTATAGGATTTGGGTATTGAGTGCGACAAACCAATGAAGTTGTACTGTGATAATAAGGCTGCCATTAATATTACCCATAACCCTGTCCAGCATGGCATAACGAACCATATAGAGATTGATCGACACTTCATCAAAGAAAAAGTGGGTCAGGAATTAATATGTATGCCCTTTGTGAAAGCTGCAGATCAATTAGCAGATATTTTTACTAAAGGGCTTAGTAGTAAAATGCTTCAACCCATTATATGCAAGTTGGGCATGAGAAATATCTATGCATCAACTTGAGGGGGAGTGTTAAGTTAAGGGTATTATTATACTTTTAGTGTTTTATTGATCGTCTTATAAATAACAAGGAATAGGGTGGAAACTCTATGTTTTGTGCTCTCATTCATTGTTCTTCTCAATCTCTCTCTTCCTCCTTTTCTCTTCCACACTTTTCAATAATTCTAACACTAATGCCATAGCTTGGTACTTTGCCTCAGCGCTAGACCTAGATACAATATTTTGTTTCTTACTCTTCTAAGAAACCAAATTCCCACCAACAAATACAGAGTAACCAGACGTAGAACTCCTGTCAAATATGCATCCAGCCCAATCAGCATCAGAGTACCCTTCCATTTCCATATGTCCATGATTAGAAAACTGGATTCCCCTACCCGAATTTTTGTACAAGTACCGGAGAATGCGTACACCGCTTTCCAATGGGGAACACCTCGATCAGACAAAAACCGACTTACTACACTCACTGGATAAGCAATATTTGGACGAGTTATAGTAGTTAGATAATTAAGCTGCCCTACTGTATGTCGATACTGCTCAGGATCTGAAAGAGTCTTCTTCTTTCGGCTCTAACTTGACATTCGACTCTATAAGTGAGTCCACTCCTTGGGCACTCATATACCCTGCTTGCTCCAAAATGTCAAGAACATACTTTCTCTGAGAAATGAATACCTCTTTCTTATTCCTGGTTACCTCAATGCCAAAAAAATATTAAAGTTTAGCAAGATCTTTCGTCTGAAACTTGGTGCCTAAGAACGATTTAAGCTTTGTAATCCCTTTACTGGCACTACCAGTAATAATAATGTCATCCACATACACTACGAGCAATATACACCTAGCTGGGGTATGTCAGAAGAATACAGTGTGATCCTTCGCTGACTGCCGAAGGCCAAACTCTTGTACTGCTGAGCTGAAACGGCCAAACTAGGCTCGGGGAGATTGTTTCGAACCATACAATGAACGCCTCAAACGACATACATGATTAGGGAACCCCTCCTGAGCAATAAAGCCGGGCGGTTGCTCTATATAAACCTCTTTCTCTAAATCCCCATGAACAAAAGCAATTTTCACATTTAGTTAATACAAAGGCCATTGATGTGATGTAGCCAAAGACCGGAACAAACGAACTGAGGCCATCTTGGCAATAGGGGAGAAAGTATCAAAGTAGTCAAGGCCATATGTCTGACCATAGTCCTTGGCCACGTGACGAGCCTTCAACCGCTCGAGTGCTATCAGAATGAAGCTTGACAGCATATACCCACTTACACCCGATAGCTGTCTTCCTAGGAGGAAGATGTAACAGGTCCCACGTATGATTACCCTCAAGAGCATTCATTTCCTTAATCATAACCTTGCACCAACCTGGATGAGAAAAAGTATCTACAACAGAGCAAGACAAAGAATGCTGATCAAGTGTAGTGATACTCTTCTGGACAGTGGTGGGCAAACCACAATATTATGTAGTATTCAAGTGATGATCTCGACAACTACGATAATACTTGCGTAAAGTAATAGGATGATCACTTACCCACACACACCAGATAAATAAACATAATAATAATAGGCTAACACTAATAATAATAGTAACATTAACAGGGTGGACGGTGAAAGATTGCGGCGACTGTGAAAGACGGCGACGGCAGTGGCGAGTGTGGTGGACGGTGCCAGCGGCGACAATTGTGGTGGATGGCGACGTCGGCGATGGTAGTGAATGATGGAGGCGGTGACTGTGAGGGATGAATCGCGACTGTGTTGGATGTCGCGATGTTGCGAAAATGGTGCGAAGAGGAATTGTGAAGTCTCGATGTGGGGACTGTGGACGCGACGACGGCGACGGTGGTCGGCGACTGTGGCGATGACGGTGGTGGCAACTGTGGCAATGACGGCGGCGGAGACTGTGGTTGGCGACTGTGGCGAGGACTCTGGAGATGGAGGAAGGCAGCGACGATGGATGGGTTAGGGTTAGGGTTACGGTTAGGGTTAGGGTATGGGTTAGGGTTTGTTGGCGACTAAGGGGTGATGTTTTTTCTTTTTTTTTTTAATTTTTTAGGAATTTTAGCTTTGATACCATGTTAATGTGACATTAAAAGAATGAGAGAGCTTAACCTAAAGAGGTAGCTCCTCTAACTATTTATATTAAATCAAATATTATCAATTTACATAAATAACCCTTTACATTGGCCATTCCCAACTTACCTCTTGTGTCCAGTTTTGAGTGTGAAGTGTGTCAATTAAGCAAGCATCATTGTAGTTCCTTTTCTGATCGTAGCCATCCTCATCAGTTCGAGTCTTTTGATGTTGTCCATACTGACATCTGGGGTCTTTCTCGAACTCCAAGTATTAGTGGCTATTCTTATTTTGTTATCTTGGTTGATGACTACTCTCGTATGACTTGGTTTTTTTTTTTGTTGAAACACGTCTGAATTGCATCATGCTCTATCTACATTTGAAAATGAAATTTTTACTCAATTTGGGAAGTGCATCAAAGTTGTTCGATTTGATCTACTATTGCTTCTTTTTGTGTTGATCGCGGTATTATTCATCAGACAATTTGTGCTCACACGTCACAACAAAATGGTATTGCTGAACGCAAGCACCGTCTTTTGTTAGATGTTACTCGTACTTTATTGTTTCATGTCCAAATACCGCGACACTTTTGGAGTGATGCTGTTCTCACTGCTTGTTATCTCATTATTCGCATGCCTTCCATTGTTCTCAATCGTCAGTCCCCCTTTTCCTTGTTATATACGACATCTCTACCTTTTTTCCTCATGTTTTTGGTTGTACTGCCTTTGTGAATGTTCTTGATCCCGGTACTGATAAATTATTCCTTCGGGCACGTAAGTATGTCTTTCTTGGCTACTCTCGTACTCATAAGAGATATTGATGTTCTCATCCGGATTCTCGCCAATACTATGTGAGTGTTGATGTGATCTTTTTTGAGTCCACTCCTTTTTTTCCTTCCTTAGGTAATCACCTTTCTTCTAATCTCATCTGCTGTCGTGAGGGGGATACTTTCTCTTCTCCGACTCTTCCCCTTTCTATGTCACCCACTCACCATCTTCCCCATCTCACCCACCTTCGCAGGTTTATCAACGATCTCAAGATAGGCCCATTGTCTCGTATGGCCCGGACAGTTTGTCTTCTCCGGTAGAGGGTCCTCTCCCTTCTGCTCCTTCTAGTTCTATTGACTTATCGATTGCTTTGCGTCGAGGTAAACGTACATGCACCCAACATCCTATTGCTCACTTTGTGCCTTATGCTCATTTGCCATATTCTCTTCATGCTTTTACTTCTACCTTGTCATCCATTTCGATTCCTACTTCTTATATGCAGGCTATGTCTCTATTTGGATGGAAATGTGCTATGTTTGAAGAAATTGATGCTCTTTATAAGAATCAAACTTGGGAGCTTACCACTCTCCTGCTTGAAAAGCATTCCATGGGGTGTCGTTGGGCCTATACGGTTAAGTATCTTCCAAATGGTTTTGTTGAGCGTCTTAAGGCGCATTTGGTTGCTAAGGGCTATACTCAGACCTACAGCGTTGACTACTTGTAAACCTTATCTCCTGTGGCTTGTCTTAACTCTGTTAGGATCCTTTTATTAGTTGTTGTTAGCTGTTTTTGGCGATTATATCCACTTGACATTAAGAATACATTTCTTCACGGTGATTTTTAGGAAGAGGTTTATATGGATTAGCCCACTGTCTATGTTGTACCTGGCAGTGAGCACCTTGTTTGTCGCTTGTGTAAGGCTCTATATGGTCTAAAGCAATCACCTCGTGCTTGGTTTGATCGCTTCAGTTATGTTGTGCTTGTTTATGGTTTTCGGAGTTCCATATTTGATCATTTCGTCTTTATTCATCATTCTTCTGTTGGTACTATTGTGCTGATTGTTTATGTGGACGATATCATTTTTCCGGTGATGATTCTACTAGTATAGCTGCCTTAAAACGATATTTGGCTCACCATTTTCATACCAAGGACTTGGGGCATTCTCCGATACTTTCTTGGGATTAAGGTTGCCCGCTCGTCTCGAGGGATCTCTTTATCCCACCGTAAGAATACTTTTGATCTTCTCTCTGAGACTGGGTTGCTTGGTGCTCGTTCAGTTGATACATCTATGGATTCTACTGTTAAGCTCGATGCTTAACAGGGAGAACCTTTTCTAGATGTTGGTCGTTATTGGTGGCTTGTTGGGAAGTTAATCTATTTCACGGTTACTCGTCCTGATATCACATATGCTGTTGGTGTTAGTTAGTTTATGCATGCTCCTCGCCAGCTGCACTTTGATGCTGTTTGTTGTATTTTTCGATACTTGAAACGTGCCTTGGGCCGTGGATTGCTATATCGTCCTTCGGATCATTTGTCTGTCATTGGTTTTAGTGATGCTGATTGGGCTGATAGTCGCCTTGATCCTGTAGCTATTGTACCTTTGTTGGCGGTAATCTTGTCACTTGGCATAGTAAAAAACAGACTATTATTGCCCGTTCAAGTGCTGAAGCCGAGTATCTTACTATGGCTCGTACTGCCTCTGAAATGCTGTGGGTTCGCTTTCTTCTTCAAGACTTTGGCATCACATTTTCTATTCCTATAGAGATGTTTTGTGATAATCAAGCTGTCATCTTTATTGTTAATAATCCTGTGTTTCATGAACGTACTAAGCATATTGAGGTTAACTTCCATTTTATTCGAGACTTATTGATGACGAAACAAATGACCACTTCCTTTGTTCGCTCAGAGAATCAATTGGCTAATATCCTCATCAAACTGTTGACTTGTGCTTCATTTCAGCGATTTCTCTCTAAGCTGGGCATGTTTGATTTCTATGCTTCGGTTTAAGGAAGAGCGTTAGAGTTTATTTAGTTTATTTCTTTGAGTAGTTTTGTAATTCTCTGTGTGACTCATATATATATATATATATATATATATATATATGTTGCGGGGTGTAGTGGATTTAATTAAGTCTCTTTATTTTGACCTTAATTCTCTATTATTCTCTCTTTGTTCTTATCTTTCTTCTCTCATTTCAATCCTAAACCACTATTCTACAATTTAACTAACCAGATCGTGAAAACAAATAGATCTTTGGGGACAAATTACGAACAAGATTAGATTATATTTTTAAAAAGTTGCATTACCTAATCTTAAAGCAAGTAAATGGCATAAGCTTAATAAGATATTAAAAATAAGAAAATAGGGAAAATTTTTGGTACGTTGTTCTGATTAAGAGATGTCTATTAAATTATCTCATTCTTTTTTGCCTTGTGAAAACAATTTGACACCGTTGAAATAGGTGTTAGACAAAGAATGCTCTGTCATTAATGTGTTATAGAATTAATGTACTCACAACTCAATTTGCAAATATTGGAGATGAATGCTTTTATATCAGGAAGGCAAATGCTGGATGCGATTTTGGTGGCCAACAAAAGTATTGATTCGAGATTGAGGAGCGGGAGCCTGGGTGTTGTGTGCAAATTATAAATTGAAAAGGCTTATGACTGTGTTAACGTGGATTTTCGGCTTTATGTGATGAAAAGGATGGGTTTTTAGGAGCAGTGGTGGGGGTGGATACAGTTTTGCATTTTTACTATGAGGTTGTCGATTTTAGTTAATGGGACAACAGCTGGCCTTTTCCATTCTTCTAGGGATCTGAGGCAGGGGGACCCATTAACCCCTCTACTCTTAATTTTATTATGGAAGTTCTGAGGTGCATGATGTCCAAAGCTGTAGAGGAGGTTTTCAAGAGGACTTTATTGTAATAGTGTCTCACTGTCAGTATACTAATGATACTATTGTCTTTTGTGGTGTGAACGAGACGCGAATGGGTTATCTCAGATGTATGCTATCTTACTTTGACATGATCTCAAGATTTAAAGTAAATGTAGGTAAGTCAAAAATTTACCAATTGGTGAGGTGGTCAATATTGACTCAAAGGCTTCAATTTTTGGGGTGTAAGGTTGGTCGTTTTTTGTCTTCCTATCTGGGTTTGCCATTGAGATGATCTTATAAGGCGAAGATGCTGTGGGACTCTATTGGCGAGAGGTTTTAGAAGAGATTATTGGGATGGAGGAGAGAATATTTATCAAAAAAGTGAGGATTATTCTTATAAAGGGTACTCTAACTAGCATGCCTACCTATTTCATGTCTTTGTCCGTTACCCTTGACTTCAATGGTAAAGATGTTGAAAAAGTTGCAAAGAGATATTTTGTGGGGTGGTTTGAGCGGGAGATAGTGCGCTTTCCCATTAGAGATGGCGGTTTGGGAATCAGGAAATTGAGATTGTTTAATCAAACTTTGTTAGGAAAGTGATTATGCAAGTATGTGTGTGAGAGGGATAGGTGATGGAGGATAATGGTGGCGACAAAGTATGGGAGTGGGTGGGCGATATGATGTCTTTCGAGGTTTCTTTGTCTCATGGAATGGGCGCAGAGTTTTAAATATCAGTCATTACGTATCGTACCGGCTGATACGTATTAGGATTTTGGGCTTCCGATACCGATGTTTATTAATGTATTGATCAATACTGTCCGATATTGTGTGATACATGGATGTACCATCAATACCAATATGTCTTCTGATACCGTGATTTATAACCTTGGATGGGATTATAGAAATGTATTAGGAGGGGTTAGGATGTGTTCGTAGGTTTCTCGAATATGGTGGTGAGGAAAAGGAGGCGGGTTCAATTATGGTTTTATGTCTGGTGGAGAGGTGGAGGGGGCGGGGGAGAAGTTGCAAACTACTTTCCATCTATCTATTGAGTGCCAATGGATCAAAATGTATCACCCTAGATGGGCCTATGGAAAGCTATTAGGAGTGGTTAGGATGTGTTTGTAGGTTTCTCGAATAAGGTGGTGAGGAAAGGGAGGCGGGTTCAATTCTTGTTTCATGTCTGGTGGACCGATTGCCTATGGATCAAAATGCATTAGTAGTTGATTTCTTCAGGAGGGAGGGGAGTTTGGTAGTGTGGGACATTCTGTTGCATAGAGGTACAAGATTGGAAGGCGGAGGATATGTTGGCTCTTTTGGAAAGATTGTACGAGTTACCGTGTTTTGGGACTCGAGGATTTATTGAGATGGAGTTTGACCTCCCCAGGGTCTTTCTAGGTAAGATTTTTCTACCAAGCTTTATGTTGGACTCTCAATACTTTCTTTCCATAGAAGGCTATTAGGGGACTTGGGTGCTGTGAATAGTTGCTTTCTTTGTGTGGTGTGTGGCGTTGAATAAGATTCTTACAGTTGATAATCTGACACGTTGATGGATAGGCATTGCCAATTGGTGTTGTCTTCACAAAAGAGACGGGAAATCAGTAAATCATCTCTTTTTACACTGCTTAGTTGCTTGGCAGTTTTGAACCTCAATAGTTTCTTGGTGTAATTTGGTTTAGGTGTTCCCCTGAAGTGTGATGGAACTTCTTCATTGCTAGAATGAAGTCGAGGTTGGGAGAAGACATAGGAAGTTTTGGGGGATGATTCTGTTGTGCTTGATGTAGATCATTTGGCGGGAAAAAAATCGTCGGTTTTTGAAGGCTTTGTGAGCTCTTTGCTCAAGCTTAGGAGTTGTTTAGTTAGTATTTTGTAGAGATGGGAGGTGAATGAATGTGATCCTTCTCTTGCTTAATTTCTTGCTTTTGCAGAGCTTTTTGATACGCATGGAAGGATATAGGGCCCTTTTCTTGTTGGCCCTTTAAATTGAATTTACTTATAAATAAAAAATGAAAGAAAGAGAGGCCCTTGACGGAAGCAGACTGGGAAGAAGGTGTTTAACAAATTTGTTGTCATTTATAGGTGAGTTCTTTAACGGTGCACGTATCGGGCGTATCAACCTATATTAGCTGATATACCTATAAATTTTCATATTGCTAAATTTTTCTTGAATAATCAAATTAGTAACTTGAAATCATGGCACACATCCACTTATATCATAGATAATGACCAATTTTTTGAACCTAGATGAGGCTAGTGTAATCAAAATTGTACGATACGCAATACGTATCGTACGATACGTATCGAATCTAAGAGAAAGCTATACGAATCGCTTGCCGTATCGTTCTGGACCACAAATCGTAGGATAGGGCTACGTATCGTAGCTCGTATCGTGATTTCGCGAGACGTACAGTATCGTACGATTTCTAATCTCTAAAAAAACTTACCGTTTAATCAATCTTGGCGCCTATCTCATCGTATTCGACTCCTCACCTCTCATTTCGACTTCTCTGTTTCTCCTTCTTTCCGCGCGTCAAAGATCAAGATGAAGCCGCTAGGGTTTGTCGACTCTACTCTGCGTCATTGTCAAAGACGGAGAAGACAGTGACGACGCCCACTTCGATTGTCATCGTAGACGCCGACTTCTATTGTCATCGTAGACACCGACTTCGAAGGTTTGGATTTTCGACGCCTCTGCTTTGCTCTATTTGGTGGTTTGTATTTTCTGATTTCTTGTTGTGCTCTAGTCTCCACTGCTCTACTTGGCTGTTTTCATTTTATCATTGTGCTCCACTGCTCTGTTTGGCTGAGTTTGCATTTTATCATTTGAGACTTGAGAGTTATTCTTGCCTTCTTGGACTATTTTTTGCCTTTGGAAATATTCTGCTGTTTTGGATATTGAAATTATGCCTCCTTAAAGGAAAAGTAGTAAAAAAGTTATCGACAGTACTTGGGATCATTGTGTACGTGTTAATGGACAAGTGGATGATGATGGTGTTGATAACACTAGATTAAGATTGAGGTGCAATTATTATAGTAATTAATATTCCGGTGGTGTGATTCGAATGAAACACCTCCTAGCTCGTACTCATAAAAATATTGTGGTTTGTGCAAAATGTCTGGAAGAAGTTGTTAAAATGTTTTCAAATTTGTTACATGACTTGAAACAAAGAAATAGTGTTGATGATGATGTTGTGGAGTGTTTTGAAGAGGAAGAAGGTTGTAAATTTAAAACAGGACAAATGGATAAATTTGTGAGCAAAGGAAAGGGAAAAGAAGTCACTTTGAACTCTATGGTAAAGGATAGAACAAAACTATGCATTGATATATGTAGATTCATGTATGCAAATGTTTTGCCATTTCATTTGGTTAAAAGCCTATGGTTTCACACTATGATACAATCGGTTGGCGAATATGGTAAAGGCTTAAAACCTCTTTCATACCATCAGGTTAGAGTCTCTTTCTTGAAGAAAGAAGTTGATACTATGAATGTTACATTGAAAACATATAGAAGTGAGTGGAAAAAAACCGGTTGTATATTAATGTCGGATGGGTGGCAAGATGGGAAGGGGCGGTTTATCACTAATTTTTTTGTTAATAGTTCAATGGGGACGGTTTTTTTTAAAATTAGTGGATACCTCTTCAATTATTAAGGATGCTCGTAATTTATTTGAGTTACTTGATTCTTTTGTGGAAGAAATTGGTGAAGAAAATAAAGTGCAAGTAGTGACGGATAGTGCGTTCGCTTATGTTCTTGCTGGTGAGTTTCTAATGCAAAAGAGGAAAAATCTTTTTCGGTTTCCATGTGAGGCCCATTGCATTGATTTGATGCTCAAAAATATTGGTGACCTACCGGTGCATAATGACACAATTACTAAAGTAAGATTGATCACCGTTTTCATTTATCGCCATTCATGGGTTCTTAATTTGACGAGGAAGAACACAAAAAACCGTGAATTAGCAAGGCCGGCCGTGACAAGATTTGCCACTTCTTACCTCACTTTGAGATGCGTGTTAACTCAAAAAATTAGACTTAAAGCCATGTTCGCTTCCGAAGAGTGGGCTAAAAGCTCAAATTCAAGAAGAGTATTGGCATCAAAGCTCAAGAGATTGTGTTTGATGGAAAGTTTTGGCAAGCAATTAAGTATTGTTTGAAATGTGTACTTCCACTAGTTAAAGTTCTAAGACTAGTTGATGGTGATGCAAAGCCCGCCATGGGTTATATTTACGAAGCAATGGATAGGGTTAAGGAACAAATTGAGAAAAATTTCAATTTTGTGAAGTGAAGATATGATCCAATTTGAAAGATTATTGATGATCGTTGGGCATTACAATCCCACCGGCCTCTTCATGCAGCGGGTTATTATTTTAATCTTAGGTAACATTTTTAATTCATTATTTATATAACTTTTGTTAATTTTATTTCCACATCATCTAGATATTTGTTTATTTATTTTGGCTCATTGTAGATTCCATTATCATTCAACCTTTGACGAAACAGATATGGAAGTCGAAATGGGATTGTACAAGACTTTACAGAAGATACATCCGGACATTGAAACAAGGTTAAAACTTGATGCACAAATGGAAAAGTTTCACAAGGCCATTGGTATATTTGGAATGGATATGGCCGTTATAACAAGTGACAAAAAACAATCCGGTATTTTTACTAATCTATCCTATGTTGTTCATTACTCTTACTCACTTTGTTTTAAATTATGTATTTATGTGTATTACACTAATTGGCTCTCCTTTTCTAGCACTTCGGTGAGAGAGCTATGGGAGTAGTTGCAAAGAGCTTCAACGATTAGCTATAAGAATTCTAAGCCTTACATGTAGTGCTACGGGTTGTGAAAGAAATTGGAGTACTTTCCAACAATTTCATTCAAAGAAAAGGAATCGTTTAGAACAACAAAGATTGAATGCATTGGTATTTATCAAGTACAATCTTAATTTGGAGTTGAGGTAAAAGAAAAGGGAAGAGAGTGGCGAGAACTATGATCCTATTTACCTCTCGGATATAGAATCCGATGATGAATGGATCACCGAAAGAGAGGACTCATACCTACCCCAAGACAATTCATGGATGGACATAAATGAATGTTTTGAAGTTAATGAGGGAGAAACTAGTAGGTAAAGGAAGAGAGGTATGTTTATTGCGTTCATTTCAATTGTTGAGTGTAATTTGTGTAAAATAGAATTACTATTTTTAAATATTTAATATTTTTGTTTTTATAGGACCAAAAAACCTTCAAGATGATAGAAAAGGAAAAAGAAAGGCTATTGAAACAGAGATAGAAGTTATTGAAGATGATGAAGATGAAGAAGATGATTGCATGGATGATGGTGGCGTGCTAGTTGGAGATGATAGAGATGATGACCTTGTTGAGATTGACTTAATGGATGAAGAGGACATATGATCTTGAATCTTGATACACATTTGTTTTTGAATTGTAACAAATTGATGGTTGTTTTTTGGCACATTTTATATGGATATGGTTGAAGAATTGAAATTTGATATTTTGAAGTTTGAACTTTACTTTGGGCATATGTAATAGAGTTGTATTAGGATAACCTATTTTTGTAATTTATAGTAGGATAATTATTTTATCAACTTATATATAATTACGTTAACGTATCTTACGATACGTAATACTTAAAAGTGGAATTACGATACGCGATACATATCCTGATTTGACAACACCGGATGCGGCAGGTTCAGGTATGGAAGGGGTTCCCATCCCAAACCTGTATCATTGCCATCTCCTATTTCCATTATTTGTAATTTATTTCACAATTCAATGTGTGATTCATGCATAAATCAATACAAATCTATTTTATGGTATAATCGTGATTAATAGTAGATTCCAGGTTCAATTCACGAGTTGATTCATTATTTACGATTCATGTAATTTTTAAAATGATCATTATTAACAAAATTTCAACCCTTATTTACCACTTTTTTCTTCTTTTATGAAGATGTCGTAATACAATGTAGTGTGATTAATGTGAAAAATTAAAAATAACGATACATAATTTGTCGATCATTTGGTGATTAGGAGATTAATAAAAATTAGCAGACATGATAGATTTTTGTCCCGTTTTCTTATGTATTTTTTATGTGACAAAATGTCAAAATACATCTTTTAAATTGTTTATGATAAAAATAACAGTTCCAATAAATTATTTATTGCTAGTTTAGAGAAACAAAGATTGCGTAATAAGATATGGGTTATCAGTTGGACTCAATGGTTCAACAATCTTTTTATTTTATTAACAATGTGTAGAAAAACATGTTTTATTCTCTCATCTACTCTCTTTGATATTTTTTGGTCTATGTTATGAATTTTGAGGGATAATATACTATGAATTCCAAGAAATTTTATGGTTGTTTGGATTTGAGTTAATTTGGTTTTGTGATAAAGATAAATATCTTTCCAATTAGATTACGTACTAATGTTTTTTATTGTAGAATTTGTGTCAACATCAGTTTATTTATTTTATTTCATAAATATGAAGTGTTTGACATCATCTTTTGTACTTTATGCCGAATCTATGGTTCTCGATTCGATTTGGTTCACAATTCATAAAATTAAGATTTCGATTCACGATTTGCCAACTATGCCTATATCTAACAAAGCAATGGATGCTGCATCATATTCCCCAGAGGATAGTCAACGTTGTTTTCTATTATGTGTTGGACTAAATACTAAAATTTAAGTTCCCATGAATGCACATGCAAGTTTTTGAGATATACTCACGCTTGGGGAGTGTTTTTTTTTTTTTTTTTGCCTTTTTTTTTTTTTATTTGGTCTTTTAAACTTTTTGCGCTATCTGCTGTGCAATTATAAAAATAGTTTCTGATGAGGGTGACTGTATACTTCTGATTCTGACTTGTGAATTGGAATTCATACAAGATTCCTTTGTTCAAATGCCTTTTGCAGCCTGAATTTGAGTTCACTGACATATACAACTAAATCTTAATATTTTCAGTTCTCTGTTACTTTAGTTGATGTTGTTGCCTGCTCATGCATTGACTGCATATAATCTATGCCTATGCCTTGTAATCCCTGACTATCTCATCTATTTTCTTTTGTCAGTTGGGCCGCTTGTTTCAGATGCTTGAAGGTCTTGGTACACAGATTGAGAAGGATGGATTGTTGGATAAATATAGGAAACCTGAAATGAATGTTGTATTCAAGGAGGATTGGTCTAGTATCACAAATAAATTCTTGAAGGCTCTTCCATATTTGCTTACTTCTAGCCAACTAAATGCTGTTTCGGAGATCATTTGGGATCTTAAGCGGCCAGTTCCCATGAATCGACTGTTGCAGGTCTTGGATATATATTTTATTTCCTCAACATAACATGTTTCTTTAATTTGTACTTCATGTCTAACTAAGTGTTGTCAGTCCCAAATTGAATTTTTACTTTTGAACTTAGACTAATATTGTGATACTTGGAAGTTTCCATTTTCAGATTTTTTCTATGAATTTACTTTTAGTTTGGGTTTCAAATCTCCTAGTAGGTATTGTTCCCATACTTCGTTATTGTGCACTATGTTTTTTGTGTGTTTGTGCATCATATTACATGGAGGTTGTGCGTTTTTTTTTACCTCCCCACATGTGAGATGGAATGCATGAGAGTGTGGGTGTCAGAAAGGTTGATATACATGGTTGGAAACATATCTTAAAAGCTTTAACTTTTAGGACACTTAATAATCTAACATAGTGAATTTTTTGTCATGTAATTTCAATAACCTATATGGTATAGACATTTGCATAGGAAATAGGCAATATTTATGAAACAAACACGTTGACATAGGAAAAAAATCCTAAAAATATTTAGGGTGCAACTCACAAGACAAGGACACTAATATGTTAATATACTTGTACGTTTTTTGCACATATTACGAACGAAAGTATGTAATTTACAATATTATCTAAATATTTCTACTCAAAATTACAAAAAAATGTCACATAATTTTACTTTTTATCATTTGAGTTTAGTGAGTTTCAATTCCCATGATATTGGATATGTTTTTTCTCAATAGATTAGCTTAATAGGTTGTCTTATAGAACATCAGACATGGGCATTGAAACATGGCTCCTTTTTAGAAGTTCCCCTATGCTACTTGTTTGTCGGTAGATTTCATTAAAACATGGCTCCTTCTTAGATGTTCCTATGCTACTTATTTGTCTATAGATTTCAAAGTTTTTATACTTGCAGTGTAGGAAACTTGAACACTACTAGGCCTGGAAAAAGGCTCCGGGCTTCTCATGCTGCAAAGAAAATGCCTCATTTTGTGCCAAGCCAGGGCACTTCAGTCAATGTGTTGAAAAATGTTGAAAAATTCACTTTGTTTGTGTAATGGGCAACATATTGAAATTGCTTCCAAATATTCGACATACATGCCTATTATCGCCTTATTTTACTTTTATGTTGCACCTTGCGTTTGTAGGAGTCCTTGGTGCGTTTGTAGGAGTCCGTGGCGCATTTGAGCTCTTACGACTTTAGCAACCATGCATCTCCCTAAATGCTAACCCGGACATAAAAATTGGAGAAGAAAAATAATTAGTGAGGAGTGATGATGCAAAGCTACTCGTCCTTTTATTCATGAGAGCCTATGACCGCCGAAAAGCCCAACAGTAATAGTAGAGGCACGACATGATAATATGGAGAATTGGCCTCAAATGGTCTATGCTCGATCAGAAACGGCCCAACGAACAATATTCATCGCTATGCCCTTACTGATGATGAATTTTGGCCAAATTCCTTCGTCTAGGTTTTGAAAATGTCAAATTTTCCATTTTAAAAAAGATTGAGCTTCCTAAATCCGTTTTCAAGTCTAGATTTTTTTCCAGCAATCTTATATTTTATTCTAGTTTCTAAATTTGAGCTTAACTCAAATCTTTTTGTTTTTGGTAATTTTTTGATTTTCTTTATTTTTACATTGACAGGCAAGTGTTGCCTTTTCTTTGCTTATTTCCTAGTACGGGTAGATTGTCTTTCGCTATAAATTCTTAATGTTCACCTTAAGGAAAATCAGTTGTTGATTAATAAGAATTTTCTCTTATTTGTGTTTGATATTAGAGAGAGCATTTCTAATTCGAGCAATCCTGTGGATTTTGGTGCCAGCGTCCTTCTAGCTGATATGCTTTCCTGCATCAGTTGGTATCAGAGCCTAGCCTTTGTCTGAGACCTGACCATGGCATGAGGGGGTGCTACCAACAAGGGACGAGAGGCAGATTTGTCGTTGTAAAAGAGGCGTATGAGCAAGACGACCTTGCACGAGGTGCCCGAGCAGAGGAACTGACACAGCTTCGTGATCCAATTACCACATTGGCTGAGCGGATTGCAATCATGGAGGTTGTGAATCATCATTTCCACAGTCTAGCAAACCCGCATCCTCAGGAGGAGGTTGAATTGACTGATGATGGTTCTAACCCTTTTACTGAATATTAGTCGAGGGGAGGGAAAGAGAATCATGGTTAATGACTGTGATTTCTAAACACTAGGGGTTCGAGTTAAAGATCGACTTGCCAGAGTTCCAAGGAGATTTGATGCTAGAAGAGTTCCTAGACTTGATCAGTGCTGTTGAAGAAATTTTGGATTTCAAAGAGGTTTCCGGGGTTAAACAGGTCCCTTTGGTGTCTACGAGATTCCAAGGCAGGTTTGTGGCATGGTGGCAGCAAGTCAATCTCACACGATTAAGGCAAGGGAAAGAGAAGATCGGTTCATGGGAGAAGCTAAAGAAGCCCATGCGTGTAGCTCTTCTGCCCCAAAATTATGCAAGGTTGATGTGCCAGCGATTGCAAAACCCGCAACAAGGGTCACGTTCTATTGATGATTGTACGACAGAGTTTTTGCTAGAAACGACTTTTCAGAGACAGACGAACAGTTGGTGTCATATTATATTGGGGGCATGAGGCAATAGTTTCAGGATACATTGAATTTGTTTGATGTGTATTCGATCTCAGATGATCATCAGAAGGCTCTACAGTTGGAAAAGCAGTTTAGTCGCAGATCTATAGGGGTAAACTGGGGCAGTTCAAGTCGTGCAAGGGTGAATCCAATTTTGACTAACACGCAACCTACAACCAGATCAGCAACAGCACCGCAAGTTACTAGAGCATCCCCTTTTGAGCTTAAGTGCTTCAAGTGTAGCGAACCAGGTCACCGAGCAGTACATTGTAAGAAGGGAGAACGACTTGGAAGGCGTTGTTCATGGAGATGGAAGAGTCTGTTGAAGACTTGAAGACATTTTGAACATACCCTAAATTATGAATTACAAGATCCCGATGTGCAAGAAGAACAGGTTGCTGGCGACCAGGGACCATTGTTTAGTAGTTCGATGGGCTTGTTTTTCTTCTCGAGAGGTTGAAGGAGATATGCTGTTGTGCAACAATATCCTCTAGTCGACATGCACATTGGCTCTAAGGTGTGCCGTTTCGTTGTCGACTCTGGAAGCTGCGAGAATGTAGTGTCTAAAGAGACAATCCAAAATTTAGGCTTGAAGACATGGTAACACTCGAATCCCTACAAGCTAGCGTGGTTGAAAAAAGGGTAGTGAGGTAAAAGTGACTAAAAGATGCCACGTGTCCTTTTTTGTTGGTCCCAAGTATAAACATAAGGCTTGGTGTGACGTGGTTGCTATGGATGCGTGTCACCTACTTTTAGGACGACTATGGTAATATGATTGATAGGTGAAACATGATAGGCGTGTGAATACCTACATTTTTATCATTTATGTTTGGTGACACGAAAATTATACTCTTACCTACCAAGGGGACTGTTTGCAAACCACAAATTGTGGAGGGAACAAATTTTCTATCGAGGGCAAGGTTTGAGGAAAAGTTGGTAGAGACAAAAAAAGGTGGTTCAGGGTGGATGCGCGTAGGCAATAAGGCAATCAACAAAATAACGGTAAAATATAGGTTTCTAATTCCTAGATTGGATGATTTGTTAGACCAGTTGGTTGGGGCACAAGTGTTCACAAAGATGGATTTGAAGAGCGGCTATCACCAGATACGCATCAGACCTGGTGATGAATGGAAAACTGCCTTTAAAACCAGGGAGGAACTATACAAGTGGTTGGTTATGTCTTTCGGATTATCCAACGTGCCAAGCACATTCATGAGGGTGATGAATCCAGCCCTACGACCAGTTATTGATAAGTCTGTCATGGTTTATTTTGATGATATCTTGATGTATAGTGCTACACCAGAGTTGGATTTGCAACATTTACATGAAGTCCTTATAGTACTGAGTAAAGAGAAGTTATTCAGAGCAATCAAGAAGTGTTCGTTTTTTACGGACAAGGTGCTTTTCCTTGGCTATGTAGTTTCCAAGGACAGAATTTCAGTGGGTGAGTCTAAGATCGAGGCAATCAGATAGTGGCCTCAACCTAAGACCTTATTCAATGTGCGAAGTTTTAATGGACTAGTAGCATTTTATCAGAGGTTTATACTTCATTTCAGTAGTATCGTGGCTCCTATCACTGATTGCATGAAAGGAGAAAATTCGTGCAGATAGACGACGCGACAATGGCCTTGGGGTTGATCAAGCAGAAGTTGACGTCTGCACCCGTCCTATTATAGCCAGAATTTTCACAGCTATTTGATTTACACGGTGATGAATCTAAGGTGGGGATTGGGGATGTCCTTAGCCAAATTTCCAAACCTGTGGTGTTTTTAGCGAGAAACTAAACGGTGCCAAGTTGTGGTACAGTACGTGTAGAATTCTATGCGGTTGTTCAATTTTTAAAGCATTAATATGATTATCTTATTCACATTGAGTTTGCTCTATACTCGGATCATGAGGTGTTGAAACATCTAAACAATCAAGATAAGCTTTCTGACCGACATGCCTAGTGGGCTGCTTATATCTAGCGATTCTCTTTTTTCATCAAGCACAAACCCGGAGCGTTGAATCGTATAGCAGACGCACTCAATCGGTGATCCTCCTTAACCATGATGCGTAATAAGGTACTTGGTTTTGATACGTTTCGTGAATTATTGGCATCTAATCAAATTCTTTTCTAGTGTACTTGATAAGACAATGGCCGAGCAATGTATATCGTTTGATATCCATGGTGGTTTTTGTTCAAAGGAAATCAGTTATGGATCCCTAAGTCTAGCTTGCGTTTGAATATCATCAAAGAAATGCACAATGAATGCCACGTAGGGAGAGACAAGACCTACGAGCTGGTGGCAGCTTCTTATTTTTAGCCTTCCATGTGGCAAGAAATATACAGGTTTGTGGAATGATGTCATATCCATAAAGTGTCTAAGGGAACGGCTACGAATGCCGGACTGTATACCGCGTTGCCCATCCCAACTCAACTGTGGACGGATGTTAATATGGATTTTGTCTTGGAGTTGCCACGTACTCAGTGTGGGAGTGACTCTATTTACGTGGCGGTGGATTGATTCTCGAAGATGGCACATTTTATTCCTTGCAAGAAGACTACAGATGCCGTGATTCAAAAAGGTTTATCATTTACATGGATTACCTTCTTCTATCATGTCAGACAGATACATGCGCTTTCTCGACCACTTGTGGCGCTATCTGTGGAAATTAGCAAACCGTAAACTGGATTTTAGTACTGCATACCACCCTCTGACGGATGGACAAACCGAGGTGGTGAATCGCTTCTTCGCAGTCTTGTCTGTGATCATGTGAAGACGTGGGATCAGAAGCCGAGTCACGCGGTGTTTTCTTTCAACACTCATTTAACCATAGTATGGGATTTTTTCCTTCCCAGATTGTTTGTGGTTTTGTGCCGAGATCCCCACTTGACCTCGCCCCAATTGCAGATTTGAAGAGGATTCATGGTAAGACCGAGGATTTCATTGAACAACTGCAACAGATTCACAAGTCCACTCAACAGAATTTATAAGACTCCATAGTTAAGTACGAGCAAGCAGCAGACACGAAGCGATGATTTGTGGAATTTGATGTGGATGATTTTGTGTGTGCTGTTCTTACCAAGGATTGATATCTAGCTGGGGAGTATAACAAGCTAGCAGCAAGAAAAAATGGCCCTACCAAGATCATTCAGAAAACCACGTCTGGCTCAGGGTTTGGTATATAATGTTAGAATTTGTGTTTCTAGTTTTAGAATTGAGCAAGATTTAGCTTGTATGCTAATTTATCCTTCCTGTTCCCTTAGATTCCAGGGAATAACATTTGCCTAGTTGGTAATGTGAATTAGGTTCCATGAAAGGAGAATAGAGAAAAGACAGGACTAGGGAAAAGACATGACTAGAGAAAACCATGAAATGAGAGGGGAAAGCGTTAGGTTATTTTAACTCCTATTTATCCTATTCCAATTACATTAAAGGATGTTCGAAAAAATACGAACTTATCATTCTCCAATTCTTAACTAAAACCACTTGCTTCAACTTTCTCGTTTGTTTACTTGCACTTTACATTGTAATCAGTATTCTCAGGCTCCTAAGTTTCAGGTTATGTGTTCAATAACCGTCTTAGTTGATCTGATACAATAAGAGATAAAAGCAAGTCATACGACTTTTAGATGCACATAAAAATAAAGGATCAAAATATTGTTTTCATGTAATTTTACCGTCAAAACATTTTTCTTTGTAAGCCATGAAAGATCTATTTGAGAATATTGAGGAATAACTGAAAACATTTTGCAGCCACGTGATAGTATGTTGAATTGTTGTTTTGAGGGAAAATAATTCTTGTTTGCCAATATCATTTACATGATCTCAATAGTTATTCTGCTCTCAGGGTGATGTTGGTTGCGGGAAGACTGTGGTTGCTTTTTTGGCATGTATGGAGGTTATTGGTGCAGGTTATCAGGTAGGCCATGTGAAATTTTCATTGTTATTGGATAATGGTTTTTTGCCATTGATTGTCATATTTCTGTTCAGTCACCAATTATTCAAAAAGTTTAAATTGTTAGAAAATGGGTCCAACAATATATATCAAGTTATTTAACACTCCCCTCACGTGCAACTTTGTCTCACACGCGGAGAGATAAACAAATTGAACAGGTACACCAACACCCAGAGTGCACAATAACAAATATAATAAAGAAACATGTTACGAGAGTTGAACCCAAGACCTCATGCACCTAGAGCTCTGATACCATGTTAAGTCACCAATTGTCCGAAAAGTTTAAGCTTATAAAAAATAGGCCCAACAATGTATATCAAGTTAACCAACAATTTTTGCATTTGATTGGTTGTTTCATAGTGTCAATTGTCATATTTTTTTGGTTGTTTCATAGTAAGGTTTTCAATAGTGTAGATTCCTCAGCAATTTTCAATCTTCCTCCTTATGTAGATGTTGTTACATTACTTTGTTTATTTGTAGGCAGCTTTCATGGTTCCGACGGAGTTGCTTGCCGTCCAGCACTATGAGCTTCTTCTTAACTTGCTAGAGAATATGGAGCAGGTCGATTGTAAACCTTCTGTTGCTTTACTAACCGGGTCAACCTCATCAAAACAGTCGCGGCTCATTTGTGAGGCATGTATTGTAATGCTGCAGCTATGAATAGAAGGTTATGACATGTTAGATTTTTATCTTTTCTATCATTTGTTGACAGGGTCTCCAGACTGGAGATATCTCATTGGTCATTGGTACCCACAGTTTAATAGCAGAAAAAGTGGAATTCTCAGCTTTACGCATTGCAGTAGTAGACGAGCAACATCGTTTTGGTGTGATCCAGAGAGGAAGATTTAACAGCAAGGTGGTTTTGTTTTCATTAGCCTGAGATATCTCTGCTGAAATTTCCAGATTGTACTACTATATTTGGAGCAACAAAATAAGGATAAATAAGAAAAGAAAAAGTGAACAAGGTAGAACAAACAATCTAACAAGGAAGAAAGAATGTGTAGACATATGTGTCCTCATTAATAGATGTTCAAGTCCAAGTATCTTTCTATCTTGGAACTCCTGGGAGAAAATTCCTTGTATTATCACTTATTTATTGATGCAAGCATACTTACAAGAAAGCAATGTTCTAACCAGTCCATAATTGTGGTCTCCTACTACTACTGTTATCCATAAGGTATATATAACAAAATAATGTTTAGGTTCGAAGAATGCATCAAATATTAGTGGAGAATTATGTTATAGAAGGTAAAAAATGTGAATAAACTTTCCAATATGAAGTAAACTATGGCAATTTACAATGTAACCTTGTCTAATTCTAAAGAGGTACTAACAAACAATTAAGAATTAAACTCACTTGAAAAGAAAGTTTAATTGACTAGTACATGATGTTTCTTTTGCTCCTTAAATGTTGGGAACAAAAAGATTGATTAGAATGCCATTTTGTCACTTTCTTTAACTTAATGAAGTTAAAATGATGAGAGCATTCGGGCTGAATAAGTCTACTTTCACTACTCTCACCTGTTAATAGATCACATATTTTTTGGAGCCCTATCTATATAAAAAATTTCTCCTTGTGTATGAGACGGGTTTCTCATTTAACTTCATTGTTGAAAAGAGAAATTAGTCAATCAATGAGTTGTTGACATTAAGCATAGAAAAATGTCTTAATATGTAAGGGCACACTACAGAACATGATGATTCTGTGAAGGTGCTATTCAGTAGTGTAGGGGATTTGGATATTATTGCTTAGATACTTTTGGATATGCATTGAATAGCTTCTTTGAAGTTTCCATAATTTGAGAGAAAAAATTCAACTTTGAATGGGGCCCATGCTTCTCCAATGCTCTGTTAAGTTTGACATGACTATAGCATTGAGATGAGGCTTCTCTAGAATGTAATTTGACAATAAGTGCAATAAAAGCTGTGCAAGTCTCTTTTTATTAGTTGGATAATTGTTAAAGAACTAAAATGTAATAAAGGCAAAGATGTGGAGTATGGTTCCAAGTCCATGTTCATGCAACATAACCCTCAAGCTTCCTCACGTGAATTTTAATATGGTCATATCTGTCTGTATATATATATATGTATATATATGTATGTATGTTAGAATTAATGTATGAACAAAGAGGAATAGAAGAGAGAGCAAAAAGAATTATTGTGACAGTGAATGAGAGAACACTTAGTCAAAATTAGGGTTTACTCTCTTATCACTATTATTTATATAATAAGACTAAAGTATCAAAGTACAATAATGCCCCTAACTTAACGCTCCTCCTCAAGTTATTGCATAGATATTTCTCATGCCCAATTTGCATACAATGGGTTAAAACATTATACTACTAAGCCCTTTAGTAAAAATATTTGCTAATTGATCTTTAGACTTCACAAATGGTATACAAATTGAGCCCTGGCATAGTTTCTCCTTGATGAAGTGTCTGTCAATCTCTATATACTTTGTTCTGTCATGCTGAATCGGGTTATGGGTAATATTAGTGGCAGTTTTGTTGTCACAAAACAACTTCATAAGTTTATCGCACTCAATCCCTAAATCCTGTAATAATACTTGGAGCCGTATAAGTTCGCAAATACCATGTTCCATAGCCCTATACTCAGCTTCTGCATTTGATCTAGCTACCATCGTCAGCTTTTTACTTTGTGAAGTAATTAGATTACCTCCTACAAATGTGCTGTACCCCGATGTAGATCGCCTGTCATCAACTAAACCGGCCCAATCTGCATCTATGAATGCTTCTAATTTTAATCGGCCGTGATGGGAGAAAAGGAGCCCTTCTCCAGGAGCAAACTTAAGATATCGCAAAACACGATATGCAGCATCAAGATGTACACTACGGGGATCATGCATGAACTGACTGGCAACTTCCACAGCATATGCAATATCAGGTCCAATGTGAGATAGGTATATTAGTCTTTGTACAGACCTCTGAAATTGACCATTGTCGACAGGTTCTCCATCACCACTACTGGGGCGATGATTAGCCTCAATAGGTGAATCTGCAGGTCGACAACCCAACATATAAGTTTCCTCTTGAAGGTCAAGAATATACTTTCTTTGAGAAATGAAGATCCCATTATCTGATCTGACCACCTCAATTCCAAGAAAATATCGTAGCGCTCCCAGATTTATTATCTCCAACTCTTTTGATAGGTTTTCCTTAAGACGGGATGTCGCCTCAGTATCATTACCTGTCACAACTATGCCATCTACATATACAATAAGAATTGTGATCTTATTATTGCCTCGCATGATGAACATAGTATGGTCTGCATGACTCTGTCAATACAAAAATCTTAGCATAGCCTTGAAGAATCTGTCAGACCAAGTTCCAGGGTACTATTTTAGCCCATATAGGGCCTTCTTCAATTTGCACACCTTTCTTTTAGTTTCACAAGATGAGAAACCTGGAGGTACATTCATATATACCTCTTCCTCAAGGTATTCATGGAGAAATGCATTCTTCACATCCAACTATTGAAGAGGCCAACCCTTATTAGCAGCACAAGATAAGAGTACTCGAATTGAGTTCATTTTGGCTACTGGAGCAAAAGTCTCCTAATAGTTAATACTATAGGTCCGGGTAAAGCCCTTAGCAACTAGTCTTTCCTTAAATCTCTCAGCAGGTCCACCTGCCTTGTGTTTTATTGTAAATACCCATTTGCACCCAACTGCCTTATTCTCTTTTGGAAGAGATACCAGCTCCTAAGTACCATTCTTTTTCAGGGCTGTTATCTCCTCAACTATAGCTTTCTTCCACTTAGGATCTACAATAGCTTCCCTCAACTCTACGGGATCGATATGGAGGACAATGATAAGACAAAAAGCACGATATGGGGCTGATAAAGAGTTATATGAGAAAAAATGAGAAATTGAGTGTTGAATACATGTCCTATTGCATTTTCAAAGGGCAATAGGTAAGTTACAAGTATTAAGATCAACAACAGATGACTTATTACCAGGTGGATCAGTGGGAGAGTCTGAACCGGAGGACAGAGATAGCAACTGGCAAGGTGGTAGTGGCGCACTAGTAGTTTGATCTCTCGGACGTCGACAATAAGTATGTTGATCGGTTTTATCCAATTGTCCAGCAACATCCTGCTCTGTTCCATCTTTACTGAGCTCTTCCTTCTCCCTCTCACTAGGAATAAGGTCTGGCTGGGTAAGATTAAGAAAAACTAGATCTTGAGACTCTTAATTATGTTGAATTTGTGTTTCTGACGGTAACATCTCTTCGAGTTTATGTCTTCTCCTGAAGAGATGTCTCAGGAGAGGGAAAAAAAGACTCAGACTCCAAGAAAGTAACATCCATACGAAATATTTTGCGAGTGGCTGGAGCATAGCATTTATAACCTTTTTGGGCAGTAAAGTAGGCAAGGAAGATACATTTGACAGTCTTAGAATCCAATTTTCCACCGTGGTGCTTGGGTGCATGAACAAAACAGGTGTAACCAAAAATCTAGAGTGGAAGAGAGGAGACTTGTGGCAAGCTGGGAAGAAGCCCCAAAGGAGTTTTGAACTGAAGAACACTAGATGGAAAACGATTGATAAGATAAACCACGGTAAGGACTGCATCACCTCAGAATGATTTAGGAACATGCATAGTAATGAGAAGGGAACGAGCAACCTCAAGAAGATGACAGTTTTTGTGTGATACCTTATCCCACATCGGTGGGAGATAGAAACTTAATTTGGTATATAAAGAAACTTGTGTGTTACTACTAATAACTTGAGTTTAAGCTTTTGGGTCGCCTTGTTAGGCTCTTTATTCAAGTTATCCATAAGTCCACTTGGGTCGTTACAAAATAGTATCAAAGCCAACTCTGGTTCCCATGTAGTGTTCCACGGCAGTGTGGATAGAGGAGTACAGGCTCTGGAGAGGGGTAGAGGCCCCAAGGTTGTATACCTTGTGAATGCTAGTGGGCTGCTATCCACACCGCAGTCAGGGAAAGAAATTGGGCCACGCAATGAGGGCGTCGCGTATTTGAGTGAAAAATATTGTGATACTCTGTCCCACATCGGTGGGAGATAGAAACTTAATATGGCATATAAAGAAACTTATGAGCTATTATTAATAACTTGAACTTAAGCTTTTGAACCGCGTTGTTAGGCTCTTTATTCAAGTTATTGGGTCAATGATCCACTTGGGTCGTTACATTTTGCGTTCAGCAACTTTATTTTGTTCAGGAGTGCGTACACTTGTTTGAAAGAGAATACCATGAGCCTTTAGATACGCATGGAAATCTCCATCAAGATACCCGGTCCCGTTATCAGTCCAGAGAATCTTGATGTTGGCATCAAATTGGGTGCAGACCATCCGATAAAAATTTTGAAAGCATGTAAAGACTTTACTTTTAGTGCGAAGTAAATATACCCAAGTAACGTGGGAATAATAGTTAATGAAAGTCACAAACCACTGATAACCAGATGTAGAAATAACAGGTGAGGGACCCCAAACATTAAAATGAATAATAGTGAATGGGAAATCACTGCGCTTATTAACCGATTGGTAAACAGATCGTTTATGTTTAGCAAGTTCACATGCCTCGGACAAAAAAATATTTCTAGAACAGTGTTTAACTAAAGTAGGAAAAAGTTTCTCTAAAACTCCAAAAGAAGGATGCCCCAAACGGTGATGCTATTGATGTAGTTGTAGAAGTATGGCTTCGGTATCAACATGGAGAGCCTGGTCAGACTGTGAAGGTGAAAGAGAAGCAGAAGACAGAACATCCAGTAAGTACAGACCATTGTGCGCACTACCACTGCCAATCGTTCTCCCCCTTTCTAGTACCTGAAATACACAATGAATTAGAAAAAAAGTTACAGAAGAGTTTAAGGAACTTGTAAGATGACTAACAGACAATAGATTACTAGAAAAATTGGAGACATGAAGGACATATGTTAGAGAAAGTAAAGAAAAGCAAAGGATAGAACCTTTGTCAGATACAAAAGGCAAAGACCCATCGGCTATTCTGACCTTATCTTTACTAGAACAAGTGGAGTAAGAGGAATGTAAAATAGAAGAGCCAGTCATATGATCAGTGGCATCTGAGTCAATAATCTAAGGAGAATGAGAGACGACCTTACTAAGTGCACTAGGAGATATACTTGAATTTGCAAAGTTGGAGGAATAAGTGGAGGCTATAGAAGAAGTGATGTCAACCCGAGCCATCAAGCGCCAGAGAGTAGTCAACTCTGCCTCAGAGAGAAGGCCAGTGTCCCTAGATGTGTTAGTAAAGATCTCAGAAAGATTAGCATGGGAGCGAATATGCCATTACGGCCACCACCACATCCACCATCACGTCCTTGAGAAGGACGACCATGTAACTTCTAGCAGTGATTAATAGTATGACGAAATTTACCACAATGCTCACAACACAGCTGATCGTGGGCTACTTATCTATTCTTCGCCCCATATTTGGTAGTACTAGGCTGGCTGGTGCGGGGAATAGATGTGACAATTAACACAAATTGCTCCTGACTTGAAAGAGAAACCATAGCATGATGACGACTCTCTTCCTGTTGGACATAAACATATGCTAGCTAGTAGATGACTGCATAGTGTGTAGCAGCTAGGACATGATAAGAGCATTTTACTCTATCCACTGGGTATAAGAAGGTCTCACGACTGTTGGTTGTTTGGTTTAACCTGTGATCTACCCTGATACACCGCGAACAACAATGGTTAAACTACATGCATGAGACCAGATCAAATAATTGCTATCATCTGATCTGAAGAGATAGACTATTAGTAGGATTGTAGGAGTTCTTGAACGAGACAATCCGGTGTTCTCATGACTACTAGAAGCCTTTTCTATATTAAACATGGCCATGGGAAACCAAGAACAAGCAGTATGAAGCAGACAGAAGCAATGAACGTTGAACAGATGCAAAGAAAGTACAATTGAACCACTAGAGTACCAATAATATCCAGAATATTATACGAGATTGTAGTAAAGACAAAAAAAAAACCAAAAGAACAGTTGGAATTTGGAAACCCTAGCAGATTCGCACAGATCATCGAGCAACCCTAGTCGCGTTGTGTGGTAGTTCACAAGCACCCAATGAGCTATAAACCATACTGGCCGACATTGATGGAATCCAAAAAAACGAGTCGTGAAGCAAAAAAACTGATCTGTGGGCGAAAAACAAAATCCATGATCTTTCCAAGCTTGAAATCAACTAAAAAACACCCAAATAGGTTTAGCGAACCTTGTAGAGCCTTGTATACATCTAGTCGGCAGCTCTGGATTGAGAATAAACCATCGAACCAGACTTAGAACGGCGCAATCGCGATTCGCGATGAAAACCCTATGCGGTGCCAAAAATTAAAAAAAAAATAGAAAAAAAAATAGCAGACATGCTAGAAAAAAAAAGCAAAAAAACATGGTTTTGATCCTAACGATCAGTCGATCATCTGGGGAAGGTTTTTTTATTTTATTTTTTAAACAATGACGAATCAGAGATAAAAAAGAGAAAAAGAAAGCAAAGAAGAAAGGAAACACATTATCTCCCTTACACATGATTTAGCTCTGATACCATGTTAGAATTGATGTATAAACAGAGAGGAATAGAAGAGAGAGCAGAGAGAATTATTGTGACGGTGAATGAGAGAGCACCCAGTTAAAATTAGGGTTTACTCCCTTACCATTATTATTTATATAATAAGACCAAAATATGAAAGTATAATAATGCCCCTAACTTAATATATATATATATATGCATTTACACGCTTTGGTTGTGTAGTTACCATATTTGTATCTTGTATTAGTGTATGCTAGTGATGCCATTTTCTTATTTGTATCTTCTATTTGGCAATCAGTATAGCTTGTTGAGCCTGTATGACCTACTTCAAGTAAAATATGATTAGTATTTAAAACGTATAAGATATGCATTGCTTGTAATTTATTTGAAAACAATTTCATACTTCATGGCAACAACAACTGCAAGGAAGACGAATCAAATAAATCATCAATAATCATTGCTGAGTGGATTTTGAGCTATTATTCTGGTATCCAACCTGTAGTTGCAGCCCGAATGTTTGTAACCTTCTCAATAGCTTGACCTCAACAGCAATATGGTGTCATGTATATTTCAATAGTTAAAGGACAACACATACCTGGCAACCATTTTGCTGAGATTTCGTTTGTCATTTCATCCGTGCATTAAGAAAACACAATATTTCAGTGCTTCTTAATGAGATTTGCAAAATACCTCAAAAACATGATGTTTCACTTTGTTGTTGGTGTTTGTTATGATTTTCTATTCTTTGAATTTTATGTACTTTTGACACTACTCTTTGAATTGTCCAATAAAATTGCAATAATATAGTCAATATGCTCTATGTTCTCTTCATTGCTGTTAAAATGTAGACATCATTTGGTCATTTAGCATTCTACTCGCTATAAGTTTATATTTATGTTGTCGGTTTCTTGTTTAAAATATTCATTGAGGTTTGTCGATATCTGGCACATAGATCAACGCATCCAAGCTGTGATCCACTTCTAGAATGCTAAAAACAATTATCAGTCGAGGAAGAAAATTTCCTTTTGTTACCATCAAACCGATTGAAACATTTATGTTTCCTAAGAGACTAATGTATAATATGTTTGAGTCTTTATTTTCTGTATTAAGGGTATTTGTGTCATTGTGTCGTGTGTTTATTTAATATAAATAAATGTAATGGAGAGGGGACTAATTAAGTTCCAAAACCTTAATTTTCTCTTCTCATCCTCTCTTTCTCTTTCTCCAAAACCCTAAAATTACTCTTTACATTTTCACTTGGTATCAGAGCTAACATCCAACCCTAGAACTGTTCTTATTCTGAAATGTACAGTGAGGTACAAACGGCGTGCTGACGTCATCTTCCGTACGATGACGCCAGCGTAACGTCGCCAACTGTACGGACATTGATGGTTGGTTTTGCCTACCTTTTTCTCAAAACCCTATCCTGCATGTTTCGAAACCCTAGCCGGCATGTTTCGAAACCCTAGCTCTCAGATTCTCTAAAGTCGATTCTGTTCGAAACCCTAGCCCTTTCCATGTTTCAAAACCCTAGCCATCAAATCCTTAACGTTTCAACTTTTTCGCAAGTCCATCAGTGCCGAAACACCAGATCGGGTGCTGTTTCATCAACCTCCTCAGTCAGCGACCCCTTCTGGTTGCGATTTTTTCTGTGCGCGACCTTAGTTCTCGCTTTCTGGTTCGCGCAACCTTGATTCGCCACTCCCAGTCCTCTTCACAACCTTGGTTCCATACTTCTGGTTCTCGTGACACTCTGCATCAGTTGCGCCTCTGTCGGCAACCCTTTGTCGGCAACCTTGGTCGTTTGTTTGTCGGCGACCCTATTACTACTGTATGTGTCTAGTGCATAAATGAATTCCATCGAAACCTGTCCTGATCTTCTTGGTTGCTTTGGTTTGCATTTGGCTAGACCTCTTTGCTTCGTGGCAACACAAAACAATTTTTTGTCTCTGTCTCTGTTTTGGTCTTTTGTGTTTGGGTTTGCAATTTCTATTATACTAAAGGGTTGCAGTAGCCCTAACTGAGGTAAAATCCTTTGTTCTTAAAGATGATTTACCCCGTCGTGTTACATCTAAACTTTTGAATGGACTGAATTATTTAACTTGGACTCATGCGTTTAAAGTCCTTCTTAAAGGGAAGAGACTGTTGAGTTATGTTACCAATCTTTCCCCGGCAATTGGGGATTCTAAACTTGTGAATTGGAAAAGTACAGATTCCATCGTTATGGGTTGGTTATGGCATAGTTTGGAGCTTCATATTACTACTATTGCCGAATTTTGTGATACCTTCAAAAAGATTTGGGATTCTCTTGCAGACTCTTTCTCTACCCAGAGTAACGTTTCTTTGAATATATGAACTGTATGAACAAATTTTTAACACTGAGCAATCTGGTAAGTGTCTTGCTGAATATTATAGTAATCTAAAGAGTTTGTAGGATCAACTGTTGCAACATCACCCTCTCACTAGTGGAGTAACAAAATTCTTGTGTCCCCGCTAAAAGACTATAATATTGCAAAACACATCAAAAGGCAAGGGAACATAGTGAAACAATATGCTGTTTCAACACAAATTTAGAATCTTTTGTAAATGTCTTTAATTTTATAACAAAAACTAGAAGGCCTTACATAACCCCCATGCACCCACATTAATGGGTTGTCAAAATTTTTAATAATATATAATGAATTATCAGCTTGCTAGTAAATTACTTGAGCTTAGATTTTGGATTAAGTTGGTAGACTCACTTTCACAGTTTACTGGGTTAGCAGGCAACTGGTTATTATAAAAAGTATCAAAACCAACCTTGCTTCCATCTCATTGGTTGGGGAAGTTATCGTGTCATCTGGAGCAACGAGAATATTGCTTATTAAAGTGGATAAGATTGTAACACCCCTTAATCCCACTTTGGTCGATTATAAAAATGCTAAGTAAGATATAGTGAATCATCATCTTGCTGCTAAATAACATGAGCTTATGTTTTGGGTCAAGTTGTGTTAGGATTGATGTAAAGACAAAAAAATAAAAGAGAAAGTAGAGAGAGAATTATTGTAACGGTAAATGAGAGAGCACCCAATATTAGGGTTAGCTTATTTACCACTGTTATTTATATAATAAGGCCAAAGTAGGAAAGTGCAATAATACCCTTAACTTAACGCTTTCTCTCAAGTTGGTGCATAGATATTTCTCGTACCCAACTTGCATACAATGAGTTGAAACATTTTACTACTAAGCCCTTTAGTAAAGATATCTGCTAATTGATCTCTATATTTCACAAAAGGGCATACATATGGAGCCGGTGCACAATTTCTCCTTAATGAAGTGTCTGTTAATCTCGATATACTTCGTTATGTCATATTGTACCAGATTACGGGCAATACTAATGGCAGATTTGTTGTCATAATAAAACTTCTTAAGTTTGTCGCACTTAATCCCTAAAATCTTTTAATAGCACTTGGAGCCATATAAGTTCACAAATGGCATGTGCCAAAGCCTTATACTCAGCTTCTACACTTTATCTAGCTATCACTGTTTGCTTTTTACTTCGCCACGTAACCAAATTACCCTTTACAAATGTGCAGTACCCTGATGTAGACAGTCTATCATCAACTAAACAAGCCCAGTTCGCATCTATGAAAACTTTTAATTTCATATGGCCATTATGAGAGAACAAGAGCCCTTTTTTGGGGGTAGACTTAAGATATCGTAAATTACGATTGGCAGCATCAAGATGTACACTATGAGGATCATGCATGAATTGACTGATAACCCCCACAACACATGCAATATTAGATCTGATGTGAGATATGTATATTAATCTTCCTACAAGCTTCTGAAATTAACCTTTGTCGACATGTTTTCCATCTTCACTACTAAGGTGGTTATTAGCTTCAATAGGTGAATCTGCAGGTCGACAACCCAACACGTCAGTTTTCTCTAAAAGGTCAATAATATACTTTCTTTGAGAAATGAAGATGCCATTAGCTGATCTAGCCACCTCAGTTCCAAGAAAATATATTGTCCCCAGATCTTTCAAATCAAACTCTTTTGCTAGACTTGCCTTCATATAGGATGCCTTATTTGTATCATTATCCGTCACAACTATATCAATAACATATATAATAAGAATTGTGATCTTATTATTGTATTGCTGGATAAATATAGTATGATCTACATGATTTTATCGGTACTCGAATCTTAACATAACTTTGAAGAATATTTCAAATCAGGCTCTAGGGGACTGTTTTAGCACATATAAAACCTTCTTCAATTTGCACACTTCCTTTCAGTTTCAAGAGATGAGAAACCTGGTGGAACATCTATATATACCTCTTCTTCCAAATCTCCATGGAGAAATGCATTCGTAACATTCAATTGCTGGAGAGGTCAACCCATATTAGCAGCAGAAGATAAAAGTACTCTAATTGAGTTCATTTTGGCTACTGGAGCAAAAATCATAATACGATAAGTCTGTGTAAAGCACCTAGCAACTAGCCTTGCCTTTAATCTCTCAACTGATCCATCTGTCTTGTGCTTCACTCTAAAGATCCATTTACACCCAACTTTTTTCTTCTTTTTTGGAAAAGAGACTAAATCCCACATACCATTCTTTTTTAGAGTTGTATCTCCTCAACCATAGCCTTTTTCCACTTAGGATCCGCAATAACTTCCTTCCAACTCGGGGGAATTGATATTGAGGATAAAGATGGGATAAAAGCACGATATGAGGCTGATAAAAAATCATATGAGATAAACTGTGAAACTGGATGTTGAATACATGTCCTAACGCCTTTTCGAAGGGCGATAGGTAAGTCACAAGTATCAAGGTTAACAACATAAGATTTATTACTAGATGGATCATTGGAAGCGGCTGAATCGGAGGACGGTGGTAGCAATTGGCAAGGTGGTGGTGGCGCACAAGCAGTTTGATCTTTTGGACGTCGAGAATAAGTATGTAGATCAGTTCTATCTAACCAGCCAGCAACATCCTGCTCTATTTCCCCTTTACTTAATTCCTCCTCCCCCTCACTAGGAAAAAGGTCTTGTTGGGTAGGATTCGGAAAAATCAAACTTTAAGGCTCCTGATCATATTAAATCTATGTATCTTATGGTGACATCTCTTATAGTCTCAATTTCTCCACCAAAAGAGATGTCTCAGGAGTCTGGAAAAAGGACTCGGGACTCCCAAAAAGTAACATCTATATTGACAAATACTTTGCCAGTGGCAGGAGCATAGCATATATAACACTTTTGGGTGGAAGAGTAGCCAATGAAGATACATTTGACTGCCTTAGAATCTAGTTTTCCACCTGGGTGTTTAGGTGCATGTACAAGGTAAGTGCAATAAAAAATCTAAGCGGAAGAGAGGAGACATAGGGAGACCTGGGAAAAAGTTTCAAAGGTGTTTTGAACTTAAGGATCGGGCAAACAATTGATAAGGTAAGAAGCGGTAAGAGCATCCTTGCTCCGGAATGCTTTGTGAACATGCATAGTAATGAGAAGGGAACGGGCCATCTCAAGAAGACGATTTTTGCGTTTAGCAACGTCATTTTGTTCAGGAGTGCGGACACAATTCGTCTGGAAAAGAATAATACCATGAGCCTCCAGATAGGCACGAAAACCACCATCAAGATACTCAGTCTCATTATTAGTACAAAGAATCTTGACGTTGGCATCAAACTGGGTGTGCACCATTTGATGAGAATTTTGAAAATAAAAAGACTTCACTTTTAGTGTGAAGTAAATATACCCAAGTGACACGTGAATGGCAGTCAATAAAAGTCACAAATCATCGATAACCAGAAATAAAAGTAACGGGTAAAGGATCTCAAACATCAGAATGAATAACAACAAACTTATTAACTGAAGGGTAAACATATCGTTTATGTTTGGCAAGTTCACAAGTTTCACACAAAAATGTACTTCTAGAACAATGTTTAACTAAAGACGGAAAAAGTGTCCCTAAAATTCCAAAGGAAGGGTGTCCCAAACGGCGATGCCACTGATGTAGTTGCAGATGGATAGTTTCGGTATTATTAGCATGGAGAGCCTCGTCAGACTGTGAAGGTAAAAGGGAAGCGGAAGATGGAACATTCACTAAGTACAGGCCATCGTGTGCACTATTACTGCCAATCATTCTCTCCTCTCCAGTTCCTGAAATACACAATGAATGGGAAAAAAAGTTACAGAACGAGTTTAAGGAACTTATAAGACGATTAAGAGATAAAAGATTAGTAGAAAAGTTTGGAACATGAAAGACAGGCTAGAGAAAGAAAAGAAGAGTAATGGATGGAACCTTTTCCAGATACAGAAGATAAAGATCCATTGGCTATTCAGACCTTATCTTTACCAGAACAAGTGGAGTAAGAGGAAAATAATGTAAAAGAGCCTGCCAAATGATTAGTGGCACTTGAGTCAATGATCCAAGAAGTATGAGAGGCAACCGCACTAAGTGCACTAGAAGATATACCTTAATGAGCAATGTTGGAGGAGAAAGTGGAGGCTGTAGAAGGAGAAATGTCAACCTGAGCCATCAAGCGCCTTAGAGTGGTCAACTTTGCCTTAGAAAGAGATCCAATCTCACCAGATGTGCTAACAGAGATCTTAGAAAGATGGGCGTGGGAGCGAATAGGGCCCCTACGTCCACCACCACGTCCACTTTCACGTACTTAAGTAGGACGACCATTTAACTTCCGACAATGATCAATAATATGCCGAGATTTACTATAATGCTCACAGCGCAGCTGATCTCAGGCTACTAAGCCATATGCTGGGATTTACCACAATGCTCATAGCGCAGTTGATCTTGGGCTACTAAGCCATTCTTCTCCCCATATTTGGTATTATTATGCTGACCTATGCGGGAGATGGACGTGACAGTTAACACAGGACGCTCTTGACTGGAAAGAGGAACCATAGAATGACGGCGGCTCTCTTCCTACTGGACATAAGCGTATGCACGTCGTAAAGTAGGAAACAGATCTCGACCCAAAATCAGAACACAAATCAGATCATAGTCAACATTGAGGTTGGCAAGGAAATCATACACTCGCTTATTTTCTACCATCTTCTGAAAGACAGTAGCATCGGTAGTACAAACAGTATGGAAATTCTGATAATAATCAATCTCGTTCCACAAACTAGTCAACTAGCGTAATACTGACCCAAGGATTTGTCTTTATGATCTAACCTACTAAGTTTCTTCCTCAACTCCTGTAACTAAGCATCATTGTCAGTCTGAGAATAAGTTTGGGCAGCAACGGACCAAATCTTATGTGTAGTATCCAGAAGTGAAAAACTACAACTAATGGAGGGATGCATAGTGTAATAGCCAAGACATGGCATGAGCATTTTCCTCTATCCATTATGTGTGAGAAAGCTCCTCAACTGTTAGTTGTTTAGTTTCACCAGTGATATAACTAGATACACCACGAGCAGCAATGGCTAAACTACTGGCACGAGACTAGGTCAAATAATTGCTACCATCCAACTTGACTGGAATAATCTAAAGAGATGGCCTAACAATAGGTATTCTCGAACGAATCAATCGGGTGTTCTCATGGCCACTAGAAAGCTTTTCAATATCAGACATGATTATCGAGAATAATAAGAAGTGTGACACCAGAAGAAGCAATGAACGTCATAATAGATGTGAATTCGGGTGGAGCACCATTAAAGCAAAAAAAGGCAACAGAATAGCAGCAAACCCTAACCACTACAGTAGATAGTGAGAAATATCGAGCAAACCCTAGTTGCGAAGTTTGTCTAATCCAAGAAGATTGAAAATGCCCCTAGTTGACATGGATGGGGGCCCTAACAAGCGTATTAGACCCTTAACCAAATGAAAAACCAAGCAGAACTTTTCAAGGAAGACCTTGCCGCATGTGTTCAACTTGAAATCAATCAACCAAAAAATAGTAGAAAAGGCTTAATCGACCCTTAAGGACCTTGTAAACCTCTAATTGGCACCCATAAGGTGAAAACCACCACAATCACGATTTGCAAAGAAAACCGTAACCGGTGCCGAAACTCCCAAAAAATTCGAAAAAGCATCAAACATTCCAGAAAAAAGGGGAAAATCATGATTGTTCTTAAAGACGAGTCGATCATATATGTGAAGTTTTTTTTATTTTTTTGTTTTTTACAATGACGAATTTAGGAAAAGAGAGAAAAAAGAGAAAGTAAAGAAGAACAAAATTATTATATCTTTCTTACACAGGATCATGCTCTGATCCCTTGTTAAGATTAATGTATAGATAGAAAAATAGAAGAGAGCAGATAGAGAATTATTGTGACGGTAAATGCAAGAGCACCCAGCAATAGGGTTAGCTCCCTTATTATTGTTATTTATATATTTATATAATAAGATAAATGTAGAAAAGTACAATAATACCCTTAACTTAACAAGTTGGTAGGCTCATTTTCACGGGTTGCAGGTCACTGGAACGCAAGGTTCTAAATTGTCATATCCGAAGACGTATCGGTAGATATCAGACAGTATGGGCTGATACACTTGTAAATATCGGCATCGGAGACTCAAAATCCCGATACGTGTCGGCCGATACGGTACGTAACGGCCGATATTTAAAACCTTGCTGTAACGGTAGGCAGTGGGTTGTTACACACTTACTACATATCTGCGAAGCACTATTGTTATTATAGAAATACTAATATTATTGCTATGTTAGGCAATTTTTCGGACATTATTTTGTTGAGATATTATGCAGTTATAGAATTATATACATTTGTATTTGATAAAATTACTTAATTTGACAATACTTGCAATGGTTTGTAGTTTACTTTTGGATTTTACAATTTCATTTATGCAAATCAAACAAACTACTCTGTAATTCTGTATATGTTTAATTAATCAATATTAGGATCTTGTACATTTAAGTTTCTAAACATTTGGTGTATAAAATAAGCTCTCATTTGTGTTTCCAAACATTTTTTATATTTTCAAATTCTTGTTGTCTCTTTCCCTTTCGAAATGTTTTTGTAATGTGTCAAAAACATATTTGAAATGTTTTTGTTTCCAATGTAGTTGGAACAACTCACCAAAATCAAATTTTGGTCATTATTATCACTATATTTGCCGAGAGTACAAGTTACCATCCAATCACCCCCACTATTCCCTTCTCCCCTTCCTAATCCAGGATTATTGAATCTTTATTTAGTCATCACCAGTGTGCATGTATATGTGAATGGATGTTTATTGCATCCTCTTGAAGGGTGGTCCATTAGTTTCATTTTGCTGAAGCTTATTGCTTTTTGTAACTTTAGCTGAAAATAATATTCTCATCTTTGGACATTTGATTTCCTTTATGCATTTGAGTAATCTGACCGGATTGAAGCTCCTTCCCCTGCAGTTATATTATAACTCCATAAGTTCAAGCATGGCTCCAAGTAATTCGGATGGCTCCTTTAAAGGTGATGTGGCCATGGCTCCTCATATCCTTGCTTTGTCAGCCACTCCAATCCCAAGGACGCTTGCTTTGGCTTTGTTTGGGGATATGTCCCTGACACAAGTATGTCAAGTGTGCTGTCTTGCTCTATTTTTAGTTTCATTCTTGAAGAACCATTCATGAAGGTACAGAAAAAAAAATTTTGATCAATGGTAAAAAATTTATATTTTGGGATGCTAGGATATATCTATCGTTTATCTTTTTTGTGTGTGTGTGTGGACTCTTTGAACATGTACTCTATCTTTCTTTCTTTCTTTCTCTTGTTTTTCCTTCTAATTATTATCATTAAGACTACAGAAGGATGCATTTGACAGGTTTAGCTGCAGGTTGGAGCATACAAATCTTGAACTGTTTTTCCTTTTTTATTTTCTTCTTTTTTGCTTGGAAGCTTAATGTGAGTTTTGGGATTATTGATGAAAATGACAATTTTTAGTTTTCCATTCCTATTGTTTGTCATTTTTGGTGGCTCCATGTTGGATACTTCCAATAATTATTTTTTAGTTGTTATATAATTAAGATTACGCGTTATGCCAATGCTTAGCTGCATGTTAAAAAGCATACAAATCCAAGATTTGAGAGTGATAGCTCCTCTGCAGCTTGAATTGAATTAAAATCTCGTGCCTACCATTATCAAGTTTAATTTCTTACTTTTATACTTGATGATACAATGGTTACTTCCTACTGATGGATTTTCCTTGTTTCTTAAAATGATAGATAACTGGTTTACCACCTGGGAGACTACCAGTTGAAACTTCCATCATTGAAGGAAATGAAAGTGGCTTTGAGAGGGTCTACCAGGTGAGTGTGTTCCTATATCTTATACGAGGAATGCCATCATCTATTACTTAGTGTACTTAAAGAGAATCAATGTTGCGTGATTGTTTTATGTTTGATACATACTTTATGTTTGTTAAGGTAGTTTTGTAATTATATTGGTGATTCTAATATAAATACTAGTGAGTTGTAGAGGTGGTTTAAGCCTCGTTATTTTCCTCCTAATAATTCCTTATAGTCTCTCTTTTCCTCCTCCTCTCCTTTAACCTTAAATCGCTATTTTACGATTCAATTTGGTATCAAAGCGTCCTGATCTGACTTTAGAACATGCCAGAAACATTTAAGACTTGACATGGGGTAATTGCGATGAGCGGGCGTCTTCGTCCGTGCAATGACTTCATCATGACGTCATCATCAGTACGGACCAACATCGCCGTTGATTACCCAAATTGATTCGTCTGGAGTCCATGAGATTTATGGTGATTTTTGTGAAATTTTTTGAAGCCTATTTAATGTGTCTTTTGATTTATTGAATCTGTTTCGGAATTTTGGAACCTTAGATTCAAGATTTGTTTGTTGGAGTATCAGATTTGATTTTTGGCTGTTGTGATCAATTCTATGGGTGCTGAAATCTCTCCTAGAAGTCTTCTTGGGTATCGATTGGCTAATTCAAACTCCATTGGAGATGTTTTGAGTTTCATAGAGGTTGGCGTCTAGGGGTTCTTAGTTTTCCGCTGTTTGTCGCATAGTTTTGTTTTGTTTTTATTTTTTTTTAGTTCGGCGCTTAAAGTTTCCTTGTTCTGTTTCAGCGTTGTTGTTGCATCAAATCTAGTTTGTTCTTGGTTGGTCACATGAGATTTTCTTGGTTTGGTCAGCGTCTAAGGTTTTTTGTTCTTCTTTGGTTTGGTCGCATCAGATCTAGTTTATTCTCGGTTTTCTTCTACTTCTGGTGTGTTCGTGATTCAAGGTTGTCCCTTGATCCTCCTTCGCCATTAGTGGTGTTCTGCCTCTTTATTGATCAGATCTATATCACATATGGTTCTTGCTTCTTGTTTGGTGTTACTTTGGAGTAATTTGATATGGTTGAAGCAAAGCCTATCAATATTAAGGATGTTGACTTGTCGAAATGTGTTTCCTCTAAATGGCAAATGGTCTTAATTATTTAGAGTTGGTGCACGCATTTAAAGTTTTCCTCAAAGGCAAGTAATGGTTAAAATACATCACAAATCCTCTTTCAACCAGCAGTGATCCCAATTTTTCTACTTGGGTGACTATAGATTTCATTGTTATGGGTTGGTTGTGACACAATTTGGAACCTCATAATGCTATAACTGTAGGGTTTTGTGATACTTTCAAACAGATTTGGGACTCTCTTATAGATTCTTTTTCAAACTAGAGTAATGTTTCACGAGCTTATGAGTTATATGAGCAGATCTTCACACTCAAACAATCTAAGAATAAATATCAAAAGGAAATAAGCAGTTAGAATAGCATTCCTCATAGTTTGTTGGAAACATGCACGTGAACCATCAGGACTTCGTGTTCAACTCTCACTCAACTCTTGGTCAAATAGGCATTGAGCGGAATACACTAGAACTTATCTTCCTTGCAAACTTGTAGAACTCGGCTGAAATAGCTGTGAAGCTCAATACTGAGGACCGTGAGAAGGATTCACACTTACTACACTCATAAATTCCTCACAAACAACAAAAATACCAAAAATATTTAATAAACCTACAAGTTTAAAAGGGAACTTGGGGACTAACCCATAAATTTCTTACTATTTCAATATAGTGAAATATTAAATATATTTGAAAATAAAAAATGAAAAGGCTATTATAGTTTTTATGTAATATAAAAAATACGTTTGTTTGTTGTCCCAATTGTGTTATATCTTTTTTTTTTTTTTTAAATTGGGCAGTGCATATCATATTGCATCTTCGCAAAGAGTTTGAAATTTTATTTTGAGTAAATTTTGCATTTTAGTCCTACTATGCCTGGTGATGCACGGATTAGTCCCGCCTAATACTTTTTAGTAAATTTAGTCTTGTAAGTTTTATTATTCCCAAGGCACTCTTAATTCAATCATTTCCTATAATTTGGACCCATATCAATCTCAACTTCTGCTTCCAAAAAGTGTGCTGAAAGTCTCTCAAATCTGCAATGGTAGCCTAAATCTTCCGGCGACCACTTCAACAATTTCATGAGTTCTCGGTGACATCCATAACCACCAACAAAAAGCTTGAGAAAGAGGAATTTTGTATTAGAGAAGCATCGTCTGAGGGTTTTTACTTGCATGTTATTGTCCAGCCCTCTTGGCTTTGTCTGATTTGTTCGTTTTGAAGAGTAAGCAACCCTATAGGACCCTATTTTTGTTGTTCAGTTTCATTCCAACATAGAAAACTAAACCACAGATTGATAGAAACCTCATTAACATTCATGAACAATACAAAGGTAGATACATTTTCACAATTTCTTGGTTTACCTGTATCAATTCATTATCTCATCATTCATATTTTTTTCAATATTTTTTAGGGAAAAAATAGTGTCCATGCTGTCAATAAATTTATTGATTCATTAAAATAACCAGGGAAAACCAATTCACATATAACGAATAATTTGCTTATGTTTAGTAACGTAAAAACTTATCATTTCAAATCATGGACTAGACATTAAATTTATAATTCTGTTAAATTTCACTTAGGCAAAGATATTCAACGTCAATTTAAAACAGTATGGATCAACCAATAAATTCATCAGTTTACGTGGGTAGCTAATTGCTGAAATGTGAAATTTCTTAGTAATTTGATCTTCATATGAAACTGAAAGCGATCGAATCTTCATCTGTGAATGATAAAATTCAAATTGATCTATTAAATTTCAGTTACATGATAAATATCTTCGTTTACATAAGTCTCCACTTGTCTTTTAGTTTAGTTTAATTTTGGGTTATCACTAAGTATAATAATTGATTAGCATTTTGAACTTCTTAGATCCCATAACCAATGTTCCTGTTACCATGCAAATAAGGACACAAAACAAACCCAAGACAATGGCGCTAGAAAAAAAGGCACAAATCACGTAAACAAACCCAAGTCAATGGCTCTAGAAAAAATGCACAAATCATGTTGAAAAACATTAGCACTCAATGTAATCCATACCTCAAAACAGACTCAGTCAATGGCGCAACAAAAAAGGCACAAATTACATAGAGAAATATTGGCAATCAATGTCATATAAACCTTCTGGATATATATTAAAATAGGAGCACATTTAGCTGAAAAATAAAAAGGGGCTAAACAGTCATTGCTCATAGTTTATTTAAAAATTGGGACTAAATCCATTAAACAAATTCAAGTACGACTAATCCTCTTTAAACTTCCCTATACATGACTCATCACCAATTAACTCTTTTATTTTGAGCTTAGTTGAGTGCATGAGCAAGTTACCATTGTTGAAGAATTAAGATGGAGAATCAAGCTTAAGTTGGATGAACTTGTTAGATAATTACTTATGAATGTTAGGGCTGCTTTGTAATTAGTTTGGTGTCTCTTATATAAATACTGGTCTAGTGTAGAGGTGAAGTTAATTCTCATTATTCTTCTAATAATATTTTTCTCAATCTTTCTCTCTTGTTTCTCTCTTCCTCTAACCCTAAATCGTTATCTTACTATTCAACTTGGTATCAGAGCATCCCGATTCAACTCTCTTTTTTTTCCTTGTCTGAATTCGTGATTGTAAAAAAATAAATAAATTTCTTCTCATATGATCGACTAGTCCCAATCTATGCTTCTATATTTTTCCCTTCTTATTCTCAATTGTTTGATATTTTTTTTTTCAAATTTTTTCTTATTTTCGGCGCCAATGGCTTGTTTTCTGCGGATCGCGATTTGGAGCTTCTGATCTGGTCTTTTGTTGTTGCAATCTCTCCTATGGTTGCCGAAGTCACCCCTCCTGGTCCTCCAGGGCATCGATTTTTTTATTTGAACACTATTGACAAGGATTCAAAGTTCAATCGTTTCGGCAGTAGAAACCTTAGGTGCCAACTTCACTGTTTTGGTCGCGACATGGTTTTTTAGGTCACGACGTGCTTCGGTTTCCCCTCAAATGCTTGTTTCGGTGCTCATAGACTTGATTTGGACTTTATTTCTTCTGATTCGACTTGAATTGCTGGTTTCATTGACTTAGATTTCAGTTTTGGTTGCTTCAGATCTTGTCAACTGCTATTTTCTTTAGATCTGGTTGGTCGATTTGGTCTTTCGCCTTGGATTTAAGTTCGATTTTGCGATTTCAGTGGTCGATTTTGAGATTTGGTACTCAATTTTGAGATCTAGTTGGTCGATTTGGTGTTTCGCTTGGATTTGAGTTTGACTTGATTTTCAACAGTTCGGTTTGAGGATCTTTGTTCGTTTTTTGGTCTTTCAGTTCGATTTCTATTCAATTTGGGGATTTCAGTTCGATTTTTGTATTTCGCTTGGGGATTTCGACTTCGGCAATCTGTGGTTTGGTATTTCGCTTGAGGATTTCGATGACTTTGTTTCTTGCTGTCGACTTGGTCAATCTGATTGTCTTAATTTGGGATTTTTGACATTATCTTAGCTTGTGAACTGCTGGGATTTAGCTCATTTGGGTTTTCAATTGGATTAATTTCATTTTGCCCCAGTTTGTCCCGCGATTGCGACTGATGGTTTGCTCTTCTTTGGATTTGGCCTCCTCTCATCTATTTGGTTTACTATGGCTCAAGTAAAGACTTTTTCTAATGCTCTCTATATTTCGCCTAGCGAGCTTATTCGGACCTTATGTGTGGTTATGCCGCCCTCTTCTAGTACTACGTTAGCTAATTCAAGTAATATTACATGTGCGGCTCTTACTTCTCTATTTTGGGTCATTGATTCATGTGCTAGTTCTTATATGTCTGGTAATCCATTTCTTTTCTCTCATTTAACTCCTATTAAGCATCATATAGTCTTAGCTGATGGCTCCTCTCGACCAGTTGACGGGCAAGGTGTCCTTCATCCCTCTCCTTCTTTGGCCTTACCTTCTAGTCTTTATATTCCTAATTTTCCCTTTAACTTGCTATTGGTTAAACAATTCACTAAATTTATGCATTGTTCCGTAACCTTTTCTCTTACTTCTTGTGTCTTTCAGGATCTCAAGACTAAGAAGATGATTGCTTCGAGGCATGAGAAGAATGGACTCTATTATCTTGACATTGCTTCTGATTATCCTTTCCATTCTTCATCTGCCTTAAGTGCTACCATTTCACCTCTTCAGTGGCACTTTCCCTTAGGCCATCCTTCAATAGTTAAGCTTAAGTTGGCCATCCCCAACTTACCTCATGTGTCTAGTTTCGAGTATGAAGCATGTCAATTAGACAAGCGTCACCGTAGTTCCTTTCCCAATTGTAGCCATCATCATCAGTCTGAGTCCTTTAATGTTGTCCATATAGACATCTGGGATTCTTCTCAAACTCCAAGTATTAGTGGATATTTTTATTTTATTATCTTTATTGATGACTACATTCATATGACATGGCTTTTTTTGTTGGAACACCGGTCTGAATTGCCTCATGCTCTCTTTGCATTCCATAATGAAATTTTTACTCAATTTGGCAAACGCATCAAAGTTATTTCATATGATAATTCGTTAAAATATATGCAGTCTACTGTTGCTTCCTTTTGTGTCGATCGTAGTATTATTCATCAGACGACTTGTACTTACATATCTCAACAAAATAGCATTGCTGAATGCAAGCACCGTCATCTGTTAGATGTTGCTCGAACCTTTTTGTTTCATGCCCACGTTCCAAAACTCTTTTGGAGTGACGTTGTCCTTACTGCTTGTTATCTGATTAATCGCATGCCTTCCGTTGTTCTCGATTGCTAGTCTCCTTTTTCATTGTTATATCCCAAGTCTCCACCTTTCTCCCTCACTCATGTTTTTAGTTGTAGTGCCTTTGTGCATGTTCTTGATCTTGGTAATGATAAGTTATCCCCTCGCGCATGTGTCTTTCTTAGATACTCTCGTACTCAAAAAGGATATCGATGTTATCATCCAGAGTCTCGCTGATGCTTCGTGAGTGCTGATGTGACCTTCTTTGAGTCCACTCCCTTCTTTACTTCCTCCATAACAAACTTTCTTCTGATCATATCTGTTGTCGTGAGGGAGAGTCTCTCTTTTTTCCTACTCTTCCTCTACCTCTCCCTATGGCACCATCTTCATCCTCTAACCCACCTTTGCAAGTTTATTAGCGATCTCAAGATAGGCCTGTCATCTCATATGGCCCGGATTCTTCATTTTCTCCAGTAGAGATTCCTATCTCCTCCACTCCTAGTTCCGATAACTTACCAATTGCTTTGCGCCGAGATAAACATACATACACCCAACATCTTATTGCTCGCATTGTGTATTATGATTGTTTTCCATCTTGTCTTCAATTTTTACTTCTACTTTGTCGTCCGTTTCTTTTCCTACTTACAAGCAGGCTGTGTCCATGTCTGGCTGGAAACTTGCTATAGATGAGGAAAAGCATGCTCTTTATAAGAATTAAACTTGGGAGCTTACCACTCTTCCACCTGATAGGCAAGCGATGGGATATCGTTGGGTCTATACAGTAAAGTACCTTCTGGATGGTTCTGTTGAGCGTCTCAAGGTGCGTTTGGTCGCTAAGGGCTATACTCCAACCTACAACATTGATTACTTTGAGACCTTTTCTCCAGTGGCTCGCCTTGATTATGTCTGGATTTTTCTTTCTATTGCTGTTACTCGCTCTTGACCGTTATATCAACTTGACATTAAGAATACATTTCTTCACGGTGACCTTCAAGAGGAGGTCTATATAGATCAGCATCTTGGCTATGTTGTGCCAGGCAATGAGCATCTTGTTTGTCGCTTGCATAAGGCTCTATATGGTCTGAAGCAATCTCCTCGTGTCTAGTTTGATCGCTTCAGTTTTATTGTCATTGCATATGGTTTTTAGCGTTCCACATCTGATCATTCAGTTTATGTTCATCACTCTTCTATTGGTACTATTGTGTTGATTGTTTTTGTTGATTATATAATTATTTTTTGTGATGATTCTACTAGTATAGCTGCTTTAAAATGACATTTGGCTCTTTATTTTCATACGAATGACTTAGGCGTTCTCTATTACTTTCTTGAGATTGAGGTTGCTCGTTCTTCTCACGGGATCTCTTTATCCCGGCGTAAGTATACTCTTGATCTTCTCTCTGAGACTGGGTTGGCTGGTGCTCGTCCAGTTGATATCCCTATGGATTCTACTATTAAGCTCGATACTGAACAGGAAGAACCATTTCTAGACGTTGATCGTTATCGGTGGCTTGTCGGGAAATTAATTTACTTCACGGTCACCCATCCTGATATCACATATGTTCTTGGTGTTAGTCAGTTTATGTATGTTCCTCATCAGCTATACTTTGATGTTGTTTGTCGAATTCTTTGCTACTTGAAACGTGCGCCAGGTCGTGGATTGTTATATCATCTATCCAATCATTTGTATGTGATTGGCTCTAGTGATGCTGATTGCGTTAGTAGTCGCTTTGATAGGCTGTCCACCTTTGGCTATTGTACCTTTGTCCACCTTTGATAGACTGTCCACCTCTAGCGACTTCTTTCCAAGCTGAGCATGCTTGACCTCTATGCTCCAGCTTGAGGGGGAGTGTTAGATAATTATTTATGAATGTTAGGGGGGTTTTGCAATTAGTTTAGTGTCTTTTATATAAATACTAGTGTGGTATAAAGGTGAAGTTAAGTTTTATGATTCTTTTAATAATATTTTTCTCAGTCTTTCTAGTTCTGATTTTTTTATTGATCTAACGTGTTCTGCAAAATAGAAGCCTTACTATTTGTTAAGATTGATGTATGAATAAAGAACAATATGAGAGAGTTGAGAGATAATTATTCTGACGGTGAAAAGAGAGTGCACCCAAAAATTAGGGTTAGTCCATTTATCACTATTATTTATATAATAAGACAAGTATATCAAAAATACAATCATATTTATAACTTAACACTCCCCCTCAAGTTGATGTATAGATATTTCTCATGCTTAACTTACATATAATGGGTTGAAATACCTTACTACTAAGCCCTTTAGTAAAAATATCTATTAATTAATCTGCAGACTTCACAAATGACATACAAATCGAGCCCTTGCATAGGTGCTCTTTAATAAAGTGTTTGTCAATCTCAATATGCTTCGTTTTGTTATGTTGTATTGGGCTATGAACAATGTTGATGGCAACTTTATTATCACAACACAACTTCATAGACTTTTCACACTCAAATCTTATATCATTCAATAAAATTTGGAGCCATAAAAGTTCACAAATGCCAAGTGTTATAGCCATGTACTCAATCTCTACACTTGATCTAGTTACTACTGTCTGCTTTTTACTTTGCTAAGTAACCAGATTATCTTCTACAAACGTGCAATATCTCGATGTAGACCGCCTATCATCAACTAAACTAGCCCAGTCCGTATCCGTGAATGCTTCTAATTTCATATGACCATGATTAGAAAATAAAAGTCCTTTTTCTTGGAGCAGACTTAAGATACCGCAAAATGTGATAAATAATGTCAAGATGTGCACTACTGGGATCATGAATGAACTGACTAGAATCCCTACAACATATGCAGTATCAGGTCTAGTATAATATAGATATATTAATCTTTCCACAAGCCTCTGAAATCTGCCATTGTCAGTTAGTTCGCCATCACTCGTATTGAGATGATGATTAGCTTTAATAAGCAAATCTGCTACTCGACAACCCAACAAGCCAGTTTCCTCGAGGAGATCAAGAATATACTTTCTTTGGGAAATAAAGATGCTCTTTTCTAATCTAGCTACCCTAATCTCAAGAAAGTATCATAACGACCCCAGATCTTTCATCTTAAACTATTTAGTTAGACTTGTCTTGAGATGAGACACCTCTTCTGTATCATTCCCTGTCACAACTGTCATCAACATATACAATAAGGATTGTGATCTTATTATTATCACGCTTGATAAACATTGTATGATCTGCATGACCTTGTCGGTATCCAATTCTTAGCATAGGCTTAAAGAATCTTTCAAACCAAACTCTTGGAGATTGTTTGAGCCCATATAAAGCCTTCTTCAATTGCCACGCATTCCCTTCAGTTTCACGAGATGAGAACCCTGGTGGTACATCCATGTAAACCTCTTCCTCTAAGTCTCCATGGAAGAATGCATTATGTACATCCAATTGTTGGAAATGCCAACCCATAGTAATAGTATAAGACAAGTGCACTCGAACTGAATTCATTTTGGCTACTGGGGCAAAAGTCTCCCGATAATCAATACCATAAATCTGGGTAAAGCCCTTAGCAGCTGGTCTTGCTTTTAATCTCTACTAACCCATTTGCGTTGTATTTGGTGGTAAATACCCATTTACACCGAACTAGCTTCTTCCTGTTTTGAAGAGAGATTAACTCTCAGGTACTATTCCTTTTTAGAGCTGTCATCTCTTCAATCATAGCCTTTTTTTTTCTTTGAGTCCATAGGACAACAATAACTTCCTTCAAACCTTACGGAATCGACATAGAGGACAAAGACGAGACTAAAGCACGATATGGGTTTGATAATAAGTCATATGAGACAAATTGTGAAATTAAATGTTGAGTACATGTCCTAACGCCTTTTCGAAAGGCAATAGGTAAATCACAAATATCAAATTAACAATATATGATTCATTACCAAGTAAAGCAGTAGAAGAGATTAAAACAGGGGGCAGAGATAGCAACTGGCAAGGTGGTAGTGGTGCACGAGCAATCTGATCCTTCTGACATCGAGATTAAGTATGCAGATCAGTTCTATCTTGTTAATTACATAGTATTAAGCTTAATGAAGACCCGTTAACTCCAATAGGGTACGCAACTGTTTATTTATAGAACAACGAAGCCACATAATAAGATATGGTGTGCCCAACCACACCAGA
>JAOTRH010000006.1:14579311-14609544 GCA_034768845.1 Heliamphora exappendiculata | reverse complement strand
CAATGGAGGCATTGGAAAATGAGAGGATAATGAGGGAGGGGAGGGGGAGAGAGGGATCAGACTAAAAGCAATTAAATGGGATGAAAGAGAGAAATGGGATATGCTCAAGGCTTCTCCATTTATATAGAGCTTTGTATGCCCCATTGAACCTTGGAATTGCTATGCTAAAACAAACTTTAGGCTGTCTTAAAGAACCATTATTGCTAGATAAATGTGAATCTGTCCAGCAATGCATAAAAAGTAAGAAACAGATGTGATACAGTCTTCTATATTTAATGAGTCCATGTCTTTGATTATTGAATTTAAAACACTGCTATTCAAATGAGAACTCGGGTTGAAAGGGACCACATGCTCGGCATTGGTTGGCTAGTGCGTGGGACCCACTGATTACTAACCAATCAACACAAACCACGAAGTCCCGTCAATTTGAATTTTCGCTTTAATGTTTGTAGGTATTTCAGAGGATTATTTTGGTTTCAAGTTTGTCTTTTAGGAGAACAAACTTCAAGCCATGTCAATCTAACAACCCTTTTACCATTGAAAAAGATGTGGCAATCCTGATTGCACTCAATATATGATTTGTATGATAGGTGTATGCTGCTAAAGAAGTGCATGTCTTCCTCACTAAATCAAGGGTAGATTTTAAACGTCTTCTTTTTCTTTTTACTACTTTTTGCTTATTCGTGTAATCTTCTGTTTATTAGCCATTTGACTTACATTACTAGCATTCAACCACTTCAAGAAGTTTCTATTACAGTAATCAGAGAAATTTGTTAGCAGTTGTTCAGTGTGGTATTTCTTGCTCTGGCTAGTAAATGAAACTTTATGAGCTTCTAAAATATCTTTTATGCCGTCGCCATGCCGCGCTCGAACCATTCATATTCACAGTAGGGTAAATTACTACCCGTCAAATTGTCAAGTTTCTTAACCGATTCTGTAATAGAAGCCAATGATAAACAATAACTATCGACGAAAGCGAACGTAAACTATGTCGATTCCGTATTTAAACTTGATTGGTTAGTAATAAGATTCAGACTACAAAATTATCGAAATTAATAACTTCCATTGTTGATTAACTATTAATCGGTTTATATTCATCTTTTCTCCCTCCATAATAATATGGCATATGCATTTTCCTCTATAGGTAGAATTTTCATGAGGGTAACTATCTCGATTTCACGTTAGCATTTGTATAAAACATTTGGAAAGACTTCCCATGTAAAAAAGAAAATACTTTTAGTTATGCTTCATCTAATTTTGCTTTATCTTCTCATTATTCAATTTTAGGCTAAAGTTTTACAATTATTTGCTGTCAGGAAAACACTCATAAAAGTATGCATATTTCTGTTTCCTTTTTCCTTTTTCCTTTTGTTTTTTTTTTTTTTTTGTTTTTGCTAATGCATTGCTAATGCATACAGGTGAAAATATATACAGAGGATACCATGCAAGCATGTTTGTAGGTGCTTATAAATGTGAATGTCTGTGCATATATACATATATACAGACTTATGCATTCGGTAAGGGATCACCTTTCTTAATCTTTTTGTCTCAATGCATTGAAAATTGTTGAATATATCTCGAGATTTCTGTGCTTTGAGATTCTTATATGATCCAACGATTTTTAATACATTGGGATAGAGGGATAGGTAATTTGTGAACAAAAAATCTCTACTCGACACATCCCTCCCACATTTGTCAATCCTTATGGCTAGAGGAGATAGCAAATGACAAAATAAAAGACTTCAACTCAACACCTCTTGAAATCTTAGTTTGGATGCATACTCTCAATCAATTGCTTCAAGTTGGATTTGTTGCCTTGAATTGGTGCTTCAGGTGAGATGCTTCTACAAAGCTAAATTTTATGGTTATCCTTTGGGGCTTTAAATAAATTCTATATTTAGCTTATCATTAACTCAAGGTATTGGTATTTAAAATATATTTATTAGCAAGCACTCACACTTTAGTTTCATCCCAATTTTGGACATGAAGAGAAGTGTTTGAAGTGTACCCCACTCTCTTCTCTCACAATCCCTGCATATACATAATTTTTTCCCCCCTGTAATCCAAACAAGTGTGAATATTAACCTTCCTTTTCCTTTCATATGGCTTACTTTCCTCATCCCTAGTCCTTCAATCCAACCATACATTAGGCATAGAGAAATTTATGCCATTTTTCTAAAACTGAGAGATCAATATGAAAGTGAACCTAAAATACAAGAACTAAGGTTGATTAAGAGATAGAGTTAGATAGGATAGAAGAGATGTATAATAGTTGTGACTTTAAAATTGGCGATTTGAAATTTATATCACGAAGTTAATATTGACATTTCAAAATTACCAAATTGTTCATTCCAATCTTGCAAAATAAAGGCAAAATTGGTAATTCGCAAAAACAAAATTTGATCATGTAGGGCCTACATGTTTTTACCCAATTCAATCCCTTCTCACATCCCCAAACAAACAAGTCCTAAGGCTATGCTTGATTAGGGGATGAGATTGGATTAATAATGTGGGGGGTTTTACAAGTGGCTTGTTAGTTTGACAAGAAAAAAAGGATTCATAATCCTATTAGGATTCTTTATGAGGCAATCAGAGGGGATTAACCATCCCATTGAGGGATGGTTTCTTTTGTATACTAGTGTATTAGAAATAAAATTGCAACTATACTTCTACTCATTTACTTGTCTGCATAATCTATTATTTGGACTGTAAGCTTATAGATTACATATCAAAAATAGTTTTTTCGTGGTGTTTGGTATTATTGAAGCTAGTAACTTATAAATTATAGTTTGTAGTAAAAGTTATGAGTGTTTAGTAAAAATTGTAACTTGTAACTGAAATAAATTTTTTTTTTATAAGTCGTAGTAGAAGTTGTGAGAGTTTTGAAAAACTTATAGCTTATAGCTAAAATTAGTAGCAGCAAATTAAAAATTACTAGCAATATCTTTGTCAAACATCTCCTTTTTTTTTATTATCTACGGAGTACTACCTTTTATTTAAAGATTCATGCATTTTTTTAAAAATTACCTAGAGGAGTTGCTTTTGCTTTGGCCGATGGTTTTTTAGAAAATTTAAAATTAATCTATTTATGACAAAAAGATAAAATTTTGTGGAAAAAACTATTCATGGATTTTTGAGAACGTTTTTAAAAAGATTTTGAAAAAAATATCAACAATATACAAATTTGTGACAAAAAAAAGATAAAACAAAATTAAAAATACTTGAAGGGCAAATATGTAACTTACAAAATTATCCTTCTCACAGTTAATTTATTAGTTCCGTATAAAACAATCATTTTATTACATAGTTCACCCGTTAAAACAAATAACTAGTATAAGATTCATTCTTTAATACTAATTCCATATAATTACCGATCTTAATAATAATAATTTCACTTCATTACCAATCCATCATATAACCAATGTATTAATTATTAGAAATATATTTTTATTTGACCTAATTTGCTGCCCTCTCTGCACCAAGTTCCAAGAAATGAGTATGAAACAGAGAAAGCATATTCTTCTAGAGTTGTGCATCTTAATACTCAATGTAATTCATTATGATTAAATTATCTCAAAAAAATTAAATGGCATGTCATTTAACACTTACAGATTTAGATATGCTTATAATAAATATTTACATATCATAATTAGTAATCCTTTTATGAAGCATTATGAAACATTTGTAAATGCAAAACATTAATGTTATAGAAATACAGAAACAACAATAGCTGTAAGTGGTGGTGCCAAGTCAGCTCAAGGATGATGTAAAATAAAACCCATCTTTTATGAATAAGGGTGTTTGGCTAAAAGATTAAAAGTGGTTAAAAACTATATATATAAAAAAATTTAGGATGTTTAAATGACTTTTTTTTACATGACAAAAGTTTTGTGGCTTTTTGTAGGATTTATAATTCTTGAGCCAAACATGACATAATACTTTTGGGCTTAAAAGACTAATAAGAATTGCAAAAAAAAAAAAAAAGGAAAAAGAAACCTTGAAAAACGGGGTCCTAACATTTCAGTGATAGCAATAAATTTAATCTATTTCTGCAACAAATTGAAAATAAGAAGTTAATTTCAACATATTTAGTTATGCCATCTAATTATATGAGTAACGTTGTATATATATAAAGTCGTGTTTCAATATAATTTAATTGTAAAATTGATTTTAGACAACAATCAATAGCGAAGAACCTTTATTGTTTTACCATTTATGGAAAATTTCTCACAAGTATTTGAGGTGAGTATTACAATATATTTTGGTTACATTTGTAAGTTATATTTTTTCAATAGACATTTACTATTTAAATATTACGTTTTTTATCAAATATTATGCAATGCTTTCATGGCTATTAATATGTTAAAATGTGCATACTTTAATCTTTTAGTGTTATCTGCAGTTATTTTATTTTACAAGGGAAAAGAAAGAATATTTGCAATGAGACATTTCAATTGTTTTTGCAGCCAATTGTTGTTTCACAATAAGACACTGTAAGTTTGCCTGATAATCTTCTCAAAATAAGTGTAAGGTTCTTTTCAAAATAGTGAATAATTCGGAGATATGAAATAAACAAAATAGTCAGAAACACAAAACGAAGTAAGACGGTGATTGGATGAAGGAGAATGCTAATTGAGTTTGGAGTATTGTCAGTATGAACAGTCTGTATCAGGCTCTCTAATCTGATCATTCTTGGAAGCTCAACTATTCCTCCTATTTATAACCTTTGATAAGGTTTGTTAGGATCAAAATAGGACTCCTAAGGAGATCTAATCAAATCATGAAATGTGATCTCGAGGAATCAAGGAATTTTATCCCGAAAAATCAACTATATCCCAAAGAGTTAATGTTCTACTTCAACTCAACTAGGTTGGCTAGTGGGTGCCCCGGGGATCCCCGACCCGCTCGGGTTAACATCCGACCCACTCGGGTTGAGAGACTCAGAGGTCACTCGAGTGACTCAAGTGGGTGGGTCCCATGGTATGACAAGTCCTTTTTTTAGTCACAAAGCCACATGTCTTCCAATGTCTCATGCAAGAATGTACTGCCATTATCTTCATTGTCTCTAGGACACTTTCAATTCTTAGAAAAATCTATACTGATATAGTCAGTGCTATATATATTTAGCTTTATTCAGTCTATGCTGAACCACATAGTCTGTGCTATGTCATCTCAATTAAGTAGTCAAAGCTACATTTACAGTGTGTGCTGCTTTCATGGTCTGTGCCATAGAAATGTAGTCGAGTAGTCAGGGCTACTGTCGTAGTCATGGCTATACTTCATAGCCTGTGCTATGAAATATCTTTATTCATAGTCAGTGCTACGCTTCATAATCTGTGCTATGGAACGTCTTCATTCGTAGTTAGAGTTATGCATCATAGTTTGTGTTATGGCTACATAGTCTGTGCGATGTACATAACTCAATCACATAGTTTTTGATATGTTAATATCTGTTTAAATCATGTAATTAAGAAGAAGAAATAGTTCTTGTCACCAAAAGGAAGTTCTATGCTCGAACGACCTGAGATATTACGTAGGTTAAGCCACTTACTCGAGCAAGGAGAGCCAAGTGGCTCGGTCGCCAAGTAGGTCGACCATACTCGAGTGGATAAAATGTACTAGAGTGGATTAATCATGCTCGAATAGCTCGGGCGTACCCGAGTAGTTTAGCCGTACCCGAGTAGCTCGGGTGTCGTACTCATCTTGAGAAGTTTCGCATTGATTTTCTTCTATCATTTCTCTCAATATCGGCTTACTCAAGCTATCCGTCCTAGTTGATTGGCTCGGAATTATTTATGTATTTATTATTTAAAATTTATATGTTATTAGGCGATGATCCACTTACATTTTGCCCCCTGCGCGCGTGCGAAATATAATATCGCGCACGTGAACTTATAACCTAGTCGTTGTGACTCCTCGTCTTCCTTAGCCAAATGTTGATGCCATTACTCCGAGTATCCAAACAGTCACTCCATTCTTCTCTATAAGCCTTTCTCTTTGTCATTTCTTTTTCTCTTCCCTTTTCCTTCTTTGGGTTTGCCAAAGGCTGTTAAGACTTATGCTATGTCAATGTGGAAGGAGCTTGGTTTGACTTGCAACTTGATAGCATACAAAGGTTTCGGGCTGCTTCAAACAGGGCCAAGAAAGTGGGTAAGTCAAGGTTAATAAGATGAGCCCTGTACTTTCGTAGAATCCCCTAGACACACATCTGCATCAGATGGGACTTACTAACCGGGTCATGAAATTCAACAGCCAGATCTTAGAACCTTTTGACGTACTCGAGCTTGTCATTTCACAGCATTTGCGTTTCTCGAATCAGGGTGAACGTTGTTACTTTCTCGTATACTTGGAAGAATTTCATGTAAAACTTGTTTACCATATCCTCCCATGTGAGAACCATTCTATTAGAGATTTCGAAAACTCTCGTAGGCGGAACGTATGATCTCCGCCATTTGCTCCCAGCGTCTCCACGAACCTTACAACATGTTCTCACGCATTCTTTTTTCTTATGTCGAATTTTATGAACTTTAGAGCCACATACCCCTTTGGGTATGATACCCTCAATAGGTACAATGGGTAAGGCGGTTGGATATCTAGATCTGGCAGTGATGGCAGTTGTCTATTTATCCTTTCCTGTTGGAACATCGCCTATACTTCTACTATTGTTGCGAACTGAGCCTGTGTTTCTCTCGGTGCCATGGGATCTAGATTGATAGACCCCTGCATCATTATTGGTGTCACTTGCATCCGGAGCTGACCTTGTTTAGCTGGTTGTTGAGCCATGGGGTCACCTGAGGATTGATTGGTCCCTTCTCAACTCGTAGCCTTTCGACTGGAGCTTCTATTCAATTGGCATTTGTTAGTGTCGCCAAAAGTGAATTAGTTAGCCCTGCGATCGCATTCAAGATACTGGCCTAACTGTCCTGAATGGCCTGCAGTGCGTCCAAGAACAAATCATTGCGGTTGTGGTTGGGATTCGACTGTTGTTCCATCCTAGGATTGGTGTTACGTTTGCTGTTATTAGAATGACCTTTTGACATGGTTGCTTTAGGGGTTATATGTAATCTGTGACACGTACTAACCATTCACAAATTCACCTCCCCAGTAGAGTCGCTAAATAATGTAAGGTTCTTTTTGAAATAATAAATAATTCGAACATGTGAAATAAGTAAAATAGCCAGAAACACAGAATGGAGTGAGATGGTGATTGGGTGAATGAGAAGACTAATTGAGTTTGGAGTACTAACAGTATGAACAGTCAGTATTAGGATCTCTAATCTGATTATTCTCGGAAGCTCAGCTATCCCTCTTATTTATAACCCTTGATAAGGTTTGTTAGAATTAAAATATGACTTCTTAGAAGATCTAATCAAATCATGAAAGGTGATCTCCTAGAATTAAGGGATTCTATCCCGAAAAATCAATCATTTCCCAAAGAGTTAATGTTCAACTCTAACTCAACTAGGTCAGCAAGTAGGTGCCTTGGGGTTACCCAATCCGTTCGGGTCAACATCCGACCCACTCGGGTCGAGTGACACAGAGGCCACTCGAGCGACTCGAGTGGGTGGGTCCCATTGTACGACAAGTATTTTTCTTAGCCACCAAGCCACATATCTCCCAACGTTTCATGCAAGATTGTATTGTTATTTCCTTCATTGTCTCTGGGACAGTTTCGATTCTCAGAGGAATCTATACTGATATACTCAATGCTATATATATTTGGCTTTATTCAGTATGTGCTGAACTACAAAGCCTGTGTTATGTTATTTCAATTAAGTAGTCAGAGCTACATTTACAGTGTGTGCTGCCTTCATGGTCTATGCCATGAAAATATAGTCGAGTAGTCAGGGCTACGCTTCATAGTCTGTGTTATAACTACATAGTCCGTGCTATGTACAGAACTCAGTCATATAGTCTGTGCTATGTCAATATTTGTTTAAATCATGTAGTTAAGAAAAAGAAATAATTATTGTCATCAAAAGAGAGTTCTGTGCTCGAACGACCCAAGATATTACGTAGGTTAAACCACTTTCCCGAGCAAGGGGAGCCGAGTGGCTCGATTACCAAGTAGGTCAACCATACTCAAACAGGTAAAATGTATCAGAGTGGATTAATCGTGCCCGAGTCGCTCGGGCGTACGCAAGTAGTTCAGACGTACCCGAGTAGCTCGGCCGCACCCTTAGTAACTTGGTCGTACCCGAGTAGCTCAGTCGTACCCAGTAGCTTAGGTGTCGTACTCATCTTGAGAAAATTTGCATTGATTTTCTTCGATCATTTCTCACAATATTGGCTTACTCGAGTTATCTGTCCTAGTGGCTTGGCTCAGAATTATTTATTTATTTATTATTCAAAATTTATATATTATTAGGCGACCCACCTACAATAAGTTTACATCATATATAATTTGAAATGCTATAAACACAAATAAGAAAAAAATAATTCCATAAAAAGTTATTAATATAAGGTGTAGAGGATCAGGATATGGATCTACTAGTGTCGTCCAAGCTGGTTGTGACGTAAGGGGAGAATGCCACGTGTGCGCCTGCACAAGAAAGGGGTAAGATGCCCGCCGGTGGCTTTATAACGGTGGACCCTCCGAAGATCAAGTCTGGCAAGGGAGTTTAAAGAGAAGGAAGAGCTTGAGAGTGAATTTTGACAGAATTTTGGCTTAGTAGAAAAGAGCATACCTTTCTTTCTGTGAACATTAGCTATTTATAGGTAGAAAAATACTTGACCCGTTCATGGAGTCCGACCCGACCTGAGCAGGTCGGGTTGTACCTCTTCTCTCTGATCAATGCATAACAATTAATGTCTTGAAGGTAACTTATCAATGCTATCATTGAATATCTCTGCAAGATATCTCTGCAAATGTCTTTTGTCATACCTAGATGTCAATAAGTATTTAGACCTAGCTTGGACTAAACTACAGGCCTAATTTGGGCTAGGGCTAAGCCATCATTATTTGACGATCTTACCCCTGGGTTGGCCCATTTATTAATGATCTCTCATCATCACATCACTTTCCTGATGCGTGTATTGCGGGAGATGATCTTCAATGTCATCCATCCAGCTCGGCCCAGGGGTCAAGCATCTTGCCTTGCTCGGCTATGGATGCTGAGCATTCATCACGATGGTACCAAGTGCCATGTCTTCGGGATTTGGGAGCCAAACTCTCGTTGAGCTCGGGCCTTACGCCTTGAAGTCTCTAGAGATTGGATACATTACCATATAGCTCGGCCTATTGCCCGAGCTGACGTGGTCCCGTGCTGATGTGGACTGTTACGCTGTACGGCCTTCTACGTGTGCTCTATGTGGCCTTGGTCGGAACTTGATCCCCCTCATAAAGTACTAAAATTTGTTTTTACTCGCTCCTAGCCTCTATTATCAAATCATGGTAAGGCATTCTAATTAAATTATCATAGAATTTTCAATCAAAAGTAAATGTTATATAGCCAATTCTTTTCCTTGTTGGTATTTGGCAAAGTTATTATTGATAATTTTTAATTTTTTACTACTAATTTTAATTATAAATTATAAATTTTTTGAAACATTCACAATTTATGTTACAACTTATAAATACTTTTTTTTATATTTCAGTTATAAGTTATAATATTTATTAAATACTTACAATTTTAATTATAAATTATAATTTATAAACTATTAATTTCATTAATACCAACTACCACTAAATTTTGAATCTTGAAATAGAGTTTCAAATTTATAACCAAGATAAAAGGGATCGAAATGAATTGATGAGTTTTTTTTTAGCTGTTAGTAATTCGAGGATCTCCAAATGAATATCACCATAAATTTGCCCAGAAATAACACGTGGCAGCCACCTCATTTCATATGGGTCCCACGCCTAAACAAACCACAGCCAAAACTTGCCTTTTTCTTGTGAGACTTATTTTTTTTTTCGTAGTTACTAATACTGAATTATATTGGTCAATATTTAAAATAAAATTAGTACGCTAATTATATAATTTTATACTAATTAAAATATTAAATGTATTGATTTATATTGGTTTATATTAAATGTATACTAATTGATAATTAACTTTTTTAAAAATTATTTTTTACATATTTTTTTATTTTTATTTTTATTTTTATTTTTATACTTCAATTCAAGTATAAAATATAGTATAAATAAAGAGTTTTAAAAGTAATCAATATTAAATTATTATTAAAAAGTCTACATGTTAAATTTTATTATTTTTAAATTAGTTAACTCATTATAAATAATGAGATTAAAGTTTAATTTAGACTAATTAAATAAAATATTATTTTAAATAAATAATTATGTTATACTGAATTATTTATTGTTGAATAATATTTTATAGCGATAAATCAAAAATGGTAAGTACTAGATATTTAATCGGTACCAGTACGTACCATATCAATAAAAAATCGATAAACTATCCAGTAGTACTGTGATTTGATCACTAATTTTTGAATTCAAATGGAAGCACATTCGTGCGCACACCAAAGAAAAAAATCACACAACGATATACGTAATTCGGTACAACTTGCCTACGTTCACGAATGCGAGAGATAACTCATTATAACCGTAGAGTGTACAATTTTATGATAAAAAATATCCTAAAATTCGACATCCCATAACCTGAGCCCTAAAACAAATTCTATTTTCCTATTCAAATGATACTTCTGTGTCCCCGGTATTTTTTCATCCATCATTACATCTCTACCATATTTGATTCAACTTTCTACACAATAACTGAAATTATAAAGTCCTATTTATAGAAAATTCTAAAACTCTAACCCTATATAATTATAAAACCCTATACATATTAAATTTTTTGTGAACTCATAACTTTAGCCTAACCTAAATATATGTAAATAAAATACTAATTATATGGGTCTACAAAATACAAGATATACACCCAACAATTTCCACCTTAGCTTGAATTCTACAAATTATCCTGAAGATAACTGGTGTCGATGTCGATTCTGCTGTCGTCGTTAATCCACCGCACTCAAACTAGTATGTCCTGCACCTATATACCAAGATGCCTAACGCCTACTCGTCGAGCTGTTTGTCGTAACTCCACCTATTCGCCGAGGTGTAATGCTTACCAATCATCTGTTAAATTAAAAAATCGCGTTTGACTTGACTTCGCCTAAAACTAAAATTCTAGCTGCATCTATTGATAATTAGACTTCTACCATTGATTAAACCAGATTACTCTTAATTATCTTTGATCACTTGCAATCAAACCTGATTGCTCATAATCACCTTTGATCTTGCCCGATCAATCACAATTTATGCTAATCTGTCAAATCTCATCAAATTATTCCAAATCTAAAATACACCAAAACCTAAGATAAAAAATAACTGACACCAACAATTCTAAGATAAAAAATACCAAAAAACTAAACTCCCACAATTTGAGCTATAAAACAAATTTCATTTTCCCGCTCAAGAGTACTTACTCTCGTGCCCCGGTATTTTTTTATCTTTCTCTACATTTCTACCCCTTTTGATTCAACTTTTCATGCAAATAACTATAATTATAGAGTTCTATTTACAGGCAAACGCTAAAATCCTAATCTATATAATTACAAAGCTTTACACATATTAGATTTATTGTAAATTTCTGACTCCAACCCAACCCAAATACATGTAAATAAAATACCAATTATATGGGTTCACAAAGTACATGATATACATCGAAGAATCTCCTCCTTGATTTGGATTCTATAAACCACTTTGAAAATAACCGGTGCCGATGTCGATTCTTCTGTCGACGTTAATCTGTCACACTCAAATCAGCATGGTCCGCATCTCTACACCGAGATATCTGACACCTAATTGTCGAGGTGTTCACCGTCACTACACCTATTCATCAAGGTGTAATAATTACTTCTTTCGAATAAAAAAATTGACATCACATGCAACTAAAATCTCAGCTGTATCCATTGATGATTAGTCTTCTGCCATTAATTGAACCAGATTGCTCCCGATCACTAGATCACCCACGATCAAGTCCAATCGCTTTTGATCAAACCCAATTTGAGCTGAATTTGTCCAATCTTATTAAATCATTTAGAATCAGAAAATTCTAACCACACCGATGAATCCACAGTGCTGAAAAATTTTAAGAGACACATTTTCTTTAATTATTTTTTCATATATACGAACTGATATAACAAAATAATTTTGAACCGTTAATTTCATTCCCATGACCACACTGAATCATAGCCCAATTAAATTCCTAATCCATCACCCGAACAAAAGATTACTGTACTAATAAATTCCATAGATTGAATTAATCCAAAGATCACATGTGAATCCCAATCGTTGTTTTGTTGTGCACGTCAATCATAGCTTCACGGTGCCACCTTCATCTTTTTTATTTTCTTTATGCGAAAAAAAATTATTATTTGATTTATACGAACCAATAAAAAAAATAATACCTTGCTTCCTTCATCTATCACGGTTTTCAATCGTCTACGATTGGCTTTAATACCACTTGTGGGAATTTGATCACCAATTCCTAAATATAAACGGAAACAAAAAAATTCATACACAAAGATGCAGAAAGTAATCAACACAAAGTATTTACGTAGTTCGTTACAACTTGTCTACGTCTATGGATGTGAGAGCTAATTCACTATAATCGTAAAGTGTATAATTTTAAGATAAAAATTATCATAAAATCTGATACCTATAACCCGAGCCTTGAAACAAACCTCCTTTTTTCGCTCATAGGTTACTCCTATGCTTTCGATATTTTTTCATCTCTCTCTACATCTTTATTCTATTTTATTCAACTCTTCAAACAATAACTAAAATTATAGAGTCTTATTTATAGAAAATTCTAAAATTTTAGCCCCATATAATTATAAAATCTTACACATATTAGACTTATTGTGAATTTATAACTGCAGTTTAGTCCAAATATATACAAATAAAATACTAATTATATGGGTCAACAGAATAGAAGACATACACCTAACAAATACGATATTAAAAACTACGAAAAATTGGTGAACAGTATAATTTATAAGTCGCTTACTATTTTTCATCAAGTATAAAATTTTTTAACGAGTAAGATCCATTCTCATAAACGTTTTAACGCGCAAGGTCATATGAGAACAAAAATACCATAGAACAGATAAATTTATCTGTACATTTTCAAAATATGTATAAATAACACAAATAAATTTATCTATCTGTTATTGAAAGCACGTAAAGAATATAGATAAATTTATTTGTCTAATTGAAAATATGTATAAAGAGCACATATAAATTTATTTGTACTTTTTTAAAACATGTGTAAAGAATACAGATAAATTTATTTATCTTTTATTAAAATTATGTGTAAAAAAAATAGATAAATTTATCTGTCTTATTGAAAACACGTATAAAGAATATAGATAAATTTATATGTGTATTTTAAAAATATGTATAAAGAATACAGATAAATTTATCTGTACATTTTCAAAACATATATAAAGGATACAGATAATTTTATCTATCTATTATTGAAAACACGTGTAAAAAATACAGATAAATTTATCTGTTTTATTGAAAAAACGTATTAAGAATACAGAAAAATTTATCTGTGTTATATGCAACCAAATACATAAGCAGATATATAAATTTATTTGTTTGTTATGCAAAATAAATAAATTTATCTGTTTGTATAATATTTTTGAAAGAAATTACGCAATAAGACTTTGCGCGTTAAAATTTATTTTTTTGGATATTTGACAAAAATTCCCTAAAATCTATACTCTCATCTCATATGATAAATAATTTCATAAAAATAATAGTAGAGGGTTACTAATACCGTGCTATTTTAATAGTAAAAGCTGAAGTGGTTATTTTTTGATGCCGTTGTACGACCCATCCCTAAAAAAAAGACGTCTTCTTTGTTATAGTCATGGGATGCGGGTTCATATACCTCTCATCTTCTTTTAGTAATGTCTGAATGACTTGAATTTTTTTATTTAAGTTAACTTTTTTAATTAAAGGTGAAAAACGGTTTTTTCTCTTTTGAAAACAAAAATCATTTTAGTTTGATTCTCACATATAGACTAAACGAAAGATCAAAAACAACTAAACCATGAACAATCACATAATACAAGAGATTTTTATGTGAAAAGCCCTAGTAGGGTAAAAAATCACGGGACTTATCTAAGTCCGAAAAGACAAGCACTATAAACGATGTTTTAGGTATAAAAAACTCTTATAATACCCACTTGACTCCTCAATCTATTGCTAACAGTTTTATTGTCAAATCCTCGTGCATCAAATTCGTACTTATCAGCCGTTGAAAATCTCTTACGGTCTTCTTCACTTGAGAATCCTCTCAAGTCTTGAACGAATAAATATCAAGGTCTCTAAGCAGTGAGTTAAAGCTTCTACAGTTGCATAGATCTGTTCAAATGAGTATCTCTCGGTCTCTCATGACCTAGAAAATGGCAGCCCAACTTTTGTGAAGCTACCCAAAACTCATAATACAAATGCTGCTTAAAACAAAAACCTAACAGAAAGTTAAAGTCCATTTGCGCACGGGACCAATCGATCGGTTAGAAGACCGATCGATTAGTCTTAACTGCCTCTCTGTTTCTTCATTGTTTTAGCTGTGCAAACTAACTATTTTTCCTGTAAACACCAACAAAACATCCTTCTAGGGTTAAATGACATTCAAATCACATGTAATCAATATACTAATATATATTGGATTCACGTTGTCACAGATTTGCCAAATAGGATAAATCGACGTTAGGAGCCAAAATTTTAATAATCTCCCATTTTGACAATTCTGTGACAAACTTCAAGTTCTAACCATTATTGAGACTCTCAAAACAACATCAATTATCATCAACAAACATGAATCGCAATACCTAGTCTCAAAATATATGTTTCATTTCATTCAAAAAAAGAACTCAAATGTCGATTTACAACCCCAAAATGTAAAATATTCAACATATCTAGTAGTTGCACACCATCCCAAAATACATCCATTCATCCATCAAATTATCAACTGTCTTATCCATAAAAAATGTATATATCCATCAAAATTCTTTACATCAAAAACATCTAAAAAATAACCACAGCTCTCTCCCTTTAGCACTGAATTGCCAAAGCTATCCAAAAAAAAAAAACAATCCAGCCAAGCATGTAAAGATAAGCGTATAAAACATCCAATAGAAAGAAAGAAAAATAGGTAGAAAGATCACGGAGCAGGGAAAAGACGAAAGCAAACATAAGCCATGAAGTCCTGCAATTCCTTCAATGTCTCGTGTTGATGCCTGATTAAGTCACGAACATCGGCATAAAGAAGACTGATCTGTTTCTCGAGACGCTCCAGACGGCCTGGGACATCCTCTCCCTTAGGAAAATCGATTTTGGGGTCAAGACCAAGTTCATCCTCAGCATCATCGGCAATGCCATGAAGAGAAGAACCTGTAAGAGATGGGGTCTTGGGAATATGGGATGCGCTCTGTTTTAAGGTCCCTTTGTTAATGGGCCTAGACATGTATTTCAAAACATCAGGTTAAGTGGTAGTGTGAACCTCAAGAACATAAAGGGACTGAAGAAATTGAGTAATGAAGAACCCAAAAGGTAGACATAGGGTAGACTTACCCCCGTAATTTGAACAATTCGCTGAAAGATCATATCACTAATGTCAACCTCCTTTTCATGAGCAATGACCCACAAAATGTAGCCATGTTGCTGTGATATCTCGAAGGAGTGACCTTTGGGGTCAATGTTAGCACAAACGATTAAGTTTAGGAGATGGTAGTTAGCCGTGAGATCACGTTAGGGAATAAAAACCCCGGCCACCCAAGAACAAGGCAAGCTACACAAATCAGAGGAGATGGGTCCGTAATCAAAAGTATGCAAGGGAAAGTAATGAGGGCGGGAGAAATCAGGTTCAACAGGACAAAACTCTAAACCAAGTCAAGAAGCAACAATATGAGGAGTGAGAGAAAAAAAACATCACGAACATGACCTAAATAGGTATCAACATTACCCTCCTTTTCAGTTAAGGAGTTGTAAAACTCCCGAACCAAAGAGAGATTGACGGATAGAGAAGCATCAAAGTGCAAGAGACTTTTCCAGTTAAGATCAAGAAAGGCGTTAATAGCTGGATTATCAAAAAAATCTTGGAGCACGACATTACGGTCGAACAGAACATGACGATTCTCAAAGGAATATTTGAATTGTTGGAAGGAAGCCTTAGATTGAAAATGACGTTCAAATTCAAAGACGTTCCCTGAACCAGTGGACTTGGCCCGATATTTTGGAACCATGAAAGAAACTAAACCGGAGATGGACCAAATAGACACCCGAGGAACAAGAACAAACCCTAGAATGTACGTGGAAAATAACCTAGCACGAAGAGAACACCCCAAAAGAGAAAGAAGGCACAAACCATTGGGCCCCAATATAACAACCGAAAGAAGCTAAGAAAGGATCCAAGAGCATGTCGATTTACAACCCCAAAACGTAAAACATTCAACATATCTAGTAGTTTCACATCATCCCAAAATACATCTATGCATTCATCAAAATATCAACTGTTCTATCCATAAAAAATGTATATATCCATCAAAATTCTAAACATCAAAAACATCTAAAAAATAACCACTGCTCTCCCCCATTGGCACTGAATTGCCAAAGCTATCTAAAAAAAAGAGAGAAGAGAAAAAAACAACAACGAGAAGTAAAAGACAAATAAGCAGATTGAAGCCAACTCGCCAAAAGATGTATATACATATGTAGATATAGATATATAGTAGACTCAAAACACACAAAAAAAGGAAAAAGAACTAAAACATAAGGCACAAACAAGTTGCTAGAGGTAAGAACCAGAAAGAGAATAAGGAAACTTACTTGAGATTAAGAGATCACACCAATGGCCACGAAAGAGAAGTGGGGCACCGAACTTTAGAGAGATAGAGATGAAAACAAAATGAGAGGATAAACCCTAGGCGTCGATATAAAGGAGCCCAATTCGAATAGACCAATCGATCCGTCCAAGGATTGATTGATCGATCGGTCTTTGACAGGTATCGGTACATATGAACATAGGATAGAAAAACAAAGAGATGGTTTAGACCGCTCGATAAACTGATCGATTGGTCTATCGAGCAGTTGGCTTTCTTACTCAAATGATAGAAGAACAAACCAGACCGAATACCACATCGACACAGGAGCTAGAAGAAACAAAACCAGACATACAAATATTGGACAAAAGAAGAAGAAAGTAAAAAAATTTGTCGGATAGGAGAAACATAAATGTTCAGAGGTAATTCTATATGAGGCATGTGAGTGTGTGACATGAGTTGAACAGAGATATAAGTTTTATCAAAATTAAAGGCAAAACATGTTGAGTTACTCAGTCATATCAGAAAGCCAAGAGTCACACTAAATTGACCCGTTTTCGACCCAAACAACCTTTTCGAATAAACTCCCCCTTGATCAAATCCAAAGTATAATAGAAAGCAATGTTGAAAACGATGCTACTGGCGGCAGCCATACTAAGACGAACTAGAAAGCAAGGTCCGCTTAGGTAGCAATTTTCAGAAACAAGCATCTCAAAAGGTAATGCAATCAAATGCGAATTTCACACTAATACGAACGAAAAGACAAAGTTCGCATAGATGGTCATTTTCTCAGATATGATTAGACATTGTGGCACAAAGTTCAAGGTGACTGCACACTAATACGTACGAAAAAAGTATGGTTCGCATAGACAGCCATTTCTTCTATCCAACCAAAAATGCGTAAGGATAAGATTAGAAAAAAATATAACCTAGAGATCATTAAGGTCGTCAACATAAGACATTTCATACAATCATAGAAAAATCGATACTGAATAAGAACTCATTGAACATTTTGATTCTAAGATACGACAAACCTGACTTCCTGAGCCAAGACAAGTGTGTACAGAATTGAATCAAGTCAGAATGCATTTCAAAAGCCATATGACTTAGTCGTCACCATATGACTTAGTCGTCACCAAAGACTAATTGAAGCACAGAGTTTCAAAGAATAACGAGAAAGCACAGATACGTAGATGCTAAACATACAGACAGATATACAATACTTCACATTAGTTTCCCAAACCCCCCTCTTTTTTTATTTTAAAAAATACAAAAAGAAGAAGAAAAAGAGAATCACTCGACAAGGCAGACTCCAAGAGTCTTCCTAAGAAACTCAAACCAAAGATGATTAAGGGGTTTGGTCAAAATGTCTGCTATTTGAAGTTCAGTATCTATGTGCTCAAGAACAATGGTACCATCCTCTACAAGATCCCTAATAAAGTGGTGACGAATATCAATGTGCTTGGTTTAAGAATGTTGAACTAGGTTCTTAGATATGCTTATCGTACTGGTGTTTTCAAAATACAACACAATCGGAGCCTGTTCAAAACTATAGCAATATAACATCTGCTTCATCCACAGAAGTTGAGTGCAACCACTCCTAGCTGCTATGTACTCGGCTTTAACTGTGGAAAGGGAAATGACATTCTAATTTTTACTATGCCAAAAGATAAGATTGCTCCCTATGTAGAAACACTCACCAGAGATACTTTTCCTATCATCAACACTTTTAGCCCAATCAGCATAAAAAAACCTACGACGTCAGAAGTCGTATCATAGGTGAACCAAATCCCACACCCAAAAGTCCCATTCACATATTTAATAATTCGTTTGACAGCCTGAAGGTGAGACTGCTTGGGATAAGCTTGACATCTAGCACAAACTCCAACACTAAACGCAATATCAAGACAACTCACTGTCAAATATAGAAGACTAACCATCTTGCTATGATACATGGTCTGGTCAACAGGTTTACCAGACTCATCTTTGGATAGCTTAGTGGTGACACTCATCGGGGTTTGTGCATGCTTGGAGTTTTTTAAACAAATTTCCTGACAAGGTTCTTAGCATACTTAGATTGAGAAATAAACACGTCAGACTTAGATTCTTTAACCTGTAAGACCTAAGAAATAGTTTAATTTATTCATAAGGCACATTTCAAATTCTTTATTCATTTATGTAGAAAACTCTTTCACTAATGAGTCATCAGTCGACTAAAACAGTATGTCATCAATATAGATTTGAGCTACAAGAATATCTCAGTTATGGATGAAAATGAACAAGGTTCTGTCAACGTCTCCCCTAGAAAACCTTTCTCTAATAAGAACGAGGTCAGTCGGTCATACCAAGCTCGGGGAGCCTGTTTCAGCCCGTAAAGAGCTTTTCTCAGTTTCAAAACATGATTAGGCAAGGGCAGGTCGACAAACCCTTTAGACTATTCAACATAAGTCTTTTCTTTAAGGTCACCATTCAAAAAAGCACTCTTGACATTCATTTGAAACAATTTAATGTGGAGCTTACATACAATGATAAAAGGAAGTCTAATGGATTCAAGACGAGCCACTGGGATAAATGTCTTTTCAAAATCTATTCCTTCAACCTGAGTGTAACCCTGTGCTACCAGCCTAGCCTTATTTCTAACAACTTTATCAAATTCATTTGTTTTATTTTTAAAGATCCATTTGGTTCCAATCACTTTTTTGTCTGGAAGCCGAGTGACTAGTTTCCACATACTATTCTTAGCAAATTGTTCTAATTCTTCATGCATGGCATTAGTCCAATGTTCATCAAGTAAGATATCATTTACGTTTTTAGGCTCAATTAATGACATATAACACATAAAAATTATCTCATCCCGCATTTGTCGCGAGTCTGCATCCTGGCAGTGACTTCTCCAAGGACTTGGCTGACTGGATGATTGAGCTTCACCCTAGTTAAGAGTTCTAGTCCTTTCAATTGTGAATCTTTGGGGTCAGACTCTTGCAGCTAAGATTCCTGTTTCACATTGGTGGGGTTCTTTTCAACAGTTGCTTCACCTCTTTCTTACTTAGGCTCCCTCGTAGATTCATTGTCTTCCGGTTGGCCATTGAGCTCACCTGGTATAAGAATGTCATTACCAGAATACAAAATGGACGATTCATCATCAATGACAATATTTATGGATTCCATAACAGTAGGTGTTCTTTTGTTAAACACACGATATATTCTACTGTTTGTGGAATAGCCTAAGAAAATACCCTATTCACTACGGGAGTCAAACTTATCTAATTATTCTCTATCTCGAAAAATATAGCATTTACTCCTAAAAATTTAAAAGTACTTGACATTCGATTTTGTACCTTTTCAAAGTTCATATGGAGTGTGAAGAGACCCCGGTGTTAGATAGACACTGTTAATGGTAAAATAAGCGGTATTCACAGCTTTTGCCCAAAAATGTTGGGGCAGATACTTGTCATGCAACATTACGCAAGCCATTTCTTGAATGACTCAATTTTTTCTTTCAGTTATCCTATTTTACTGTGGAGTTTTAGAGGCAAAGAATTCATGATTTATACCCAAAGAGTCACACAGAGAAGCAAAATTAAAATTTTCAAACTATTTTCCATGGTTAGACCGAATGCGAATAACAGAGTTGAAAAACTTAGATTTTTCATTTTGAAACTTAGGAACAAGATTTTTGAAAATATCAAAAGTTTCAGACTTCTCTATTAAAAAACTTACCCATGTGAAACGAGAAAAGTCATCAACAGCCACAAAAATATATTTTTTCTTTCCTAAGCTCTTTGTCCTAGTCGCTCCCATTAGGTCCATGTGAATCAGTTCCAGGGGAGCTTTGGTACTTAAGGTGTCAGTCTTCTTATGAGGGATTCTGGTATGTTTACCTTTTTGACACGCACCACAGGCACGGTTCAATGGGCTACCCAACTTGGGAACTACTATAATAAACTCTTTATTTGCAATTTTTGACAAATCTTTGTATTAGACATGACCAAGTCTCCAATGCCACAATTCAGCATCATTGATCTTAACATAATTACAAGTTTTAACATTTAAAGGAAGTCAGGTGTTCTAACACCATGCATGACAGTTTTTTTTCTTTTTATTCAAAATAATGCAGTTATTTTTTGAAAAATTCACCTCATGATGATGTCACACATCTGACTAATGCTGAAAAGGTTTGCCTTTAAACCGTCAACCAAGAGGACATTATCCAGCTTGAAAAGTCCTGGGGCAGAAATAGAACCCTTCCCAATGATTTTGGTAGAGTTTCCATCACCGAATGTTACCATTCCACCATTATAAGTCTCAAAAGCAGCAAATAAAGATCTGCCATCTGACATGTGAGGAGAGCAACCACAATCCAGATACCACATGTGTGAGCTTTGAGCTCTCATAGCAGTCTAAATCACATAAGCTTTTAAATCTTTAGACCGAACCCAGATTTTCCTAGTTCTCACATAAGCCGACTCTCATGGATGTATAACAGGTCTCTTAGGTTGTAAAGGTCTGTCAGGCTCAACCGGATAACTCATATGAGGCATGTCATGCAATCTAAAACAATGTGGTATGATGTGACCTCTCATACCACAGTGATGACAGACGGGCACATACTTCTTATTTGACATGGATAACCGATGCAACAACTTACAATGAGGACGAATGTAACCCAATATGACGCAATAATGACAGGTAGAAAGAGAGTTAGATTTTCTTATCTCATCACGTTGTATGGTGGCCTTACCTATCGTGCTTTTTCCTCTTGACTTTACTTTGGTGAATTGATCATTTTCACTACTTTTGAAACTTACCCCTTCAACTTGGTTGGCTTTTACAAATGTTGGGGCTGCAGGCGTCTGAATTGTCTAGGCTGCTTTGAGTTTTTTAGTTGACTGCTTATTTGTGGAAGTGCCTGCAAATCCCAGTCCAGCTCTGTCACTTGCCGCCTTTTGATCTTTAAGTAATCCATCCAATGCAAGTGAACTTACATTCCAATGCTTGAGAGCAGCATTAGCATTGTTCAATTGATTTTCAAGTTTAGTTATTCGACTCTCTAACTCAGACATTTTAGAAGATTTATCATCATTTAACAATATAAATATTTCTTTATCTAGTTTACAATTTTTCAAATTAATGCACAAGATAACTCTCCTTGTAGAGCTTATCGTAAGCTACTTAGAGAGTGTCACTATCTTCTCCTTCAACAATTTTCTCATTTGATTCTGCATTCTCACATTCACTCACAGTCTCATCTATATCAGTTTTACTAGACTCCTCGTGAACAAATGCAACAAAAGCTATAATATAATCATCATCATACTGGTCATCATTCTCGTCACTCAACTCGGGTTTACTTTCATCATCCCAAGTTACAGTGAACACTTTTTGCTTTTTTTTCAACTTGTTAGGATATTTCTAAGCAATGTGTCTAAAACCTTTGCATTCATAACACTGGGGGCTAGAGTTTTGAGACTTTTGCCCCATTTTGTCAAAAAATTTGAGTTCATTCCTTGGTTTGTCGTTCCCAAATCGTTTCTATGATTTGCCTTCATGATTAGGCTATTTGCTTTTCCAAAACTTTTTAAACATTTTAACAAAGATAGCCATCATCTCAGGATCGAATTCATCATCAAACTCACTTGTAAACCCTCGAGTTGAGGTGAAAGGTAAATTTTTTGAGAATTTATGATTTTAAAAATTCAGCTTATAAGTTTGCAAGTTTTCAACTAAACTTTCAACTGTAATAGAGTCAATGTCTCTACTTTTCTCTATTGCAGTGACTTTTGGTTAAAAACGTTCAGGAAAAGATCTCAAAATTTTTCGAACAATTTTGGAGTTAGAGATCTTTTCACAAAGATTAAAAGAAGCGTAAACAATGTCACTTAACTTAGCGTAAAAATCGTTAAACTTCTCGTCTTCTTTCATACATAGGGTTTCAAGACTTGTGGTAAGATATTGAAGTTTAGAGATTCTTACAGTTTGAGTTCTTTCGTGGGTAACTTGAAGGATGTCCTACGCTTCTTTAGCCAACTCACAAGTGCTTATTTTACAAAATTCCTCCTATGTGACCTCGCTAAAGATAGTATTCACAGGCTTACTATTCCACCCAACATTCTCAAAGTCAATCCTATCCCATTTTGCCGATGGCTTAGGAACGATTTTCTCATCAACAATCATAGTCGGGTATGCATATCCCTTAGTGACAGCTAGTCAAACTCTCTCATTAATAGACTTAAGAAAAGCCCTACTCTTGACTTTCTAGAAATGGAAGTTAGACTCGTCAAGAAGATGGGGTCTACCAGTGGAGGCACTTTCTTTCAGATAATCCATATGTGAAGATCAAACGAGAAGAAAAATAAGATCAACAAAAATTCTACTATAATACCAATTGAAAAATAGTTTTCTATTTTGAAAACAAAAAACTTTTTAGTTTGATTTTTACGTATAGACTAAACGAAGCATCAAGAGCAACCAAACTACGAACAATCACACAAGACAAAAGATTTTTACATAAAAAACCCCAATGGGGTAAAAAAGCACAGAACTTATCCATGTCCAAAAAGGCAAGCACTATAAACAATATTTTGGTTACAATAAACTCATACAATACCTAGTTGACTCGTCAACCTATTGCTAACAGTCTTCTTGCCGAATTCTCATGCACCAAATCCGTGCTTGTCTGTCGTTGGAATCCTCTTTCGGTCTTCTTTACTTGAGAATCCTCTCAAGTCTTAAACAAATCAGTATCAAGATCTCTGAACAGTGACTTGAGGTTTCTACACTTGCATAGATATTGTTTAGATGAGTATCTCTCGGTCTCTCTTAAACTAGAAAATAGCAGCCAAACTTCTGTGTCTATATCTCTCAAAAGTTGCTCAAAACTCATAATACAAAAACTACTTAAAACAAAATCTTAACATAAAGTTGAAGTCCATTCGCGCATGGAACCAAAAGACCGATCGATTTATCTTAACTGCCTCTCAATTTCTTTATTGTTTCAACTGTGTAGACTAACTGTTTTTCTTATAAGCACTAGCTAAATATCATTCAAATACCAAATAACATTTAAATCACATGTAATCAATATACTATTATATTTTGGATTAACGTTATCACATATTTGTCAAATAGGATAAATCGACGTCAGGAACCAAAATCCTAACAAAACGTTTATAGTAATTTTATTTTTTTTAAAAATTATGATACTTAAAATGTGTATAAGTGTTTTTTATTAACAAAAGAGATAAAAAAATTTGATTGACTTTTTTAGAAAACTAAACGGTATGACTTAAAAATTAACTTTTTTCTATTGTAAAAAACTTAAGTGATCCCAAACAAGGCCTTAGCCTTTTGTAAACCATTATTTTGTAGATTCTTTTTAATTAAACGAATTAAAAAGCAGACCACATTTGAAATCTTTTTACTACTTTTTTAATAAAAAAATATAACTCAACTTATTAAGAGCATTAGCAACTTAGCTTTTTAGCCTTTTTTTAAGAAAAAAAATAAAAACTATAAAGCCAACATAGGTTATTAGAAAAAAAATTAAAAAACTAAAAAATCAAAACTAAAAATTAATCACTAAAATATCTCATTTAAAATAGTCACTTCTTATTCTCAAAGACAACAATGCTCTCACTTTATAACTTGTTTTCAGCTTATATCAATTTTATATGTTCATAATAATTGAATATATAAAACAGCACATTATTTAATTTGAACAAAAAAAAAATAAAAAATTCATAGTTTACTCAATCAATCAACTTAGTTTAAAAACTAATTCACCAAATAACATAAAACTCTACTTTTAAATTCAAATAAAATTTATAACTAAAAACACAAAAAATAAAAATACTAACTTTTAATCTAGTTGTCAATTAGCCCTTATTAAACATTCTTAACATGGTTAATAAATATTTGATTTCAATTACGCACCTGGCAATGACTAGTGCTTCCACTTAAAACTAAACTTTTTGCTTTTTTAACTTCAAACCAAATATGCAAAAATTTATTTGTTTAAAAGCAACGGTCTACAGTCTGCTATGAATTTTAAAATGTATTATCACTTTTAACTATTTTTTATTTCAAAATAAATATCAGTTAATGTGACACTTTCACGACTATTAGCATTTAGATGATATTTAAAATTGCTAAAATTAGTAATTTATATATTGTAGTTTGTAACAAAAATTGTGAGTATTTAGTAAAAATTATAACTTGTAACTGAAATAAAAAAAAAATAGTTATAACTTGAAACAAAAATTGTAAGTGTTTAGAATAAATTGTAAATTATAACTTGTAACTAAAAATAATAGTAGGAAGTTAAAAACTAATATTTCTAACTTTCCCAAACACTCCCTTAGATATTTTAGAACTCAAATCATTTAAGAAAGGAAATAGATTTACTCCAAACACAATTCATAATCAAAAGACTCAAGGTATATTACAACTTCATTACATTACATACAAAATTCAAAAAAAAGATGTAGTTTTCATCAATACTATATGCCCATAAAATTTAACTACGATTTTATTCAGAATTCACAATGAATAGTTCAAATTCACTTGAAGAATGGCTCACACTCCACACCTGATTCTGAACTACTCATTTTAAATTTTGAATAAAATTATGAGTTTGGTTTACGAGTACATAGCATTTCCGTACCGAAAGACAAGCTACCCACCAAGACACCCCCAGCCTAACACAGTTAACCCACACCTAAACTTACACTTTCACTTCACAGCAACAGAATCAAAACTTGTTTTTATACCAAAACACACCTTTGGTTGGGGTATCCTCGTCCGGCTCGACATAGAGACATTCTCTTGCCTCCCTCCACATCGCCTTGATAAACGGGGTGCCATCGAACTGGTAATACTCCCCGAGTATCGGCTTGATCGCTTTGGTGGCTTCCATTGCATGATAGTGTGGCATGGTAGAGAATAGGTGGTGAGCAACATGTGTGTCTGTGATGTTGTGAAAGACCTTGTTTAAGACTCCATAGTCCCGGTCCACGGTTGCCAGAGCTCCCCTCAGCCAATCCCACTCGGATGAATCGTAGTGAGGCAGAGCCGGGTGAGTGTGCTGCAGGAACGTGATCAGGACCAGGAAAGCGTTCACGATCAGCAAAGGCACCCCGTAGACACATACGAGCCAAGCCAGCCCTTCCACCAAAGCAACCCGATAGAGAAGGTAAGTTGCGGTGATGATTCCGACATCTGAAATGTAGATTTGAAGCCTTTCACGGTTGTTGTATATAGGGCCATAGGGGTCGTAGTGGCATGCGAAACGATCGTAAGGTCTGCCCGAAACATTGAAGGCCAAGTACAAGGGCCAGCCGAGAGTAAGTGTCATCGTAAGGGTGAGAACACGACCCAAAGGGTTGTTTAAATATTTGGAATACCATGGGATTTTGGATTTGGGCTTTGGGACAAAGACTTCATCGCGTTCGAGGGAACCGGTGTTGGAGTGGTGACGGCGGTGACTGTATTTCCACGAGAAGTAAGGAACTAAAAGGGCCGAGTGGAGGATGAGGCCGACCATGTCATCAACCCATTGGTAATCGCTGAATGCGTGATGACCGCATTCGTGAGCAACGACCCAGACACCAGTAAGAACACAGCCTTGAAGAGTCCAGTACATGGGCCATGCGAGGTAGCGGAAGGGAAGTGGGAGGAGGTGAAAGTAAGAGGTGGTGACATAGTAAAAAAGGAAAACGAGGGAGAGGTCGTAAATGGCGTAGGAGAATGAGTGGAGGAGGGATCGTTCAAAGCAGTGGGGTGGGATGGCTTTCTTGATTTCACCAAGTGTGAATGGTGGTTTTGAGTGAGGAACCCTGTTGATGGGGTTCTTCTGCTGTTCCTGTTTGGTTGTTGGGACAGACGTTCGTCCACCGGCTCCCATTGTTGTTCAACCAAATGTGACCTGAAAACAGTAAGATCATTGTTAAATACGAGAAACCACGAGGCTTTCGTTTTGAATATGCGTTGGGTTTTTTCTGTTTACTTACAAAGTATCCGTGTCTAAAGGTACTTTCTAACATAAGAAGATTCAAATATCAATTTGGGGCAAATGGATTCTAGAAGAAATCTGCATAGAACTGACAGGAAGGCAGTCCAATAAAGAAATTATGAATGAACTGTAAGAACATGGAAGGATGAAAGGAATATGATTAAACAAGATGTACTATTACTGAGGAGCCTATACTGATATACATGCAGCTAGAAGAATAGAAATCACAATATAAGATTCATGAAAGTGGTAAAACTACATGAGAGAATACAAAAATAAGAAAAATTACCATAAATGGTAAATTTGAGTTAAGCCCGAATTAGAATACCATAAAGTCCTTGAAAGAATATGAAGCAAACATCCTATAAAAGCAGGAATTCTGAAATATATTTATAGCAACAATAAAACTCTCTCTATATAAAAACGCAAGTTAAAAAATCCAAACAGTAGAGTTCGGCTCAAAAAACGGCTTAGGCCACACAAGAATGGAGTGTTCTGCTTGTTGGGCCATTTCAAAATAAATATGGATGTGTTAGCGAAATCCAATGACTTACAACTCAGCTTCCTGGTCCAACATCCCTTCTTGATGCAAGAAGAACATCCAGAAGATCACTCAACATGGACGTGCGATGTTTCGCATGATATCAATTTAGTTAAAAAACAATATAAATAAATAAATAATCCACTTCCAGATAACTCTTGACCTAACACAGATTTATCATGTAGGGCACATCTTACTGATGTTTTCACAGTAGAAGAGCCAAAGATCAAACTATGAATAGGCATCCTAATCTATTCAAAAGACTAAAACCACCTGTTCATAATTTTGTTCATATTTCCACAATAGTTGTTACACCAACTTTATTAGATGAGTTTTAGGTATTTCTTTCACAATTAGTATTGAAAACATAGACCAAAAATGACCCTCTATGTTTATTGTGCAACATGCCAATCTACTTTTTTGTGTAAACATCACGGTCCCTAACCTTGGCCGAACAAGTAGTGGTTCTAGCTCATTAATATATAGTCTCTCTAATAGGAAAGCATTAACATTAAAAATTACGTTTGGATTTTACAAAGGAAATGGAAAATGAAAGGAACATGAAATATTACTTACACGTATTAATTTTCACGGATAACCAAACATTTTACTTTTTGGATGAATACCTATTCATTTTCTTCTCATCATCATAAACCAAACAAAAAGAAATAAAACATGATAAAAATTTAGCAACTTTCATTTCATTCTCTTCTTCATTGATTGTGTTAAACATAGCATGTTGGATTCTACAAACTAAAGGAAAAATGAAAGGAACATGAAATTACTTACACGTATTAATTTTCACGGATAACCAAAAAAATTTTACTTTTTGGATGAATAATTATTCATTTTCTTCTCATTGTCATAAACCAAACAAAGAGAAATAAGGCACGTTATAAATTTAGCTTCTTTCACGTCATTCTCTTCTCATTTATTTTCCTTTTCCTTTCCCTACACAAATCCAAAATCCAAAATATTAATAAAGCATTCATTGTGGAACGACCAAAACCTTGATAGTTTGAATGCAGGGTCTTCTAAAATTTGCATTTTAAGTTCAAAAATTTCATTCCAATTTTGCCGATCATTATGATGATAATCTTGGTGAATCATCACGATATTGATAAGAGCAGCCATTCTTTGACAAATATCTATTCATTTTCTTCTCATTCTCGAAACCCAAATAAAAATAACTAAATAAATTAGCTTAGTTTGCTCTATTTTCTTTTCATTTTTTTCTCCTTTTCCTCTACCTCCACGCATCCAAGATCTGAAGCATGCATGAAACTCACTGTGGACAAACCTATTTTTGATGGTATGTAGGCGGATCATTTAAAATTACTAGGTGAGCTTTTTAAGTTCTAAAGTTTTATTCCAGTGATGACCATGAAGGTGAAGACGATGAAGAAGACGAAGACGATCAATGATAACCATGATGCCTGTGTTAATTGCGATGGTAAGAACAAGGGAAGCAATTGTTTTCTGATGATTCTTTTCTCAGGAATCTTCCTCCAATAATTCACATAAAGCAAAATTCTTGAAAAAGGATTTCCGATGAAAGAATATGATTCCACAAAACCCGGACAAATTTTCCAAGGAATATAAAAAAGCAGAGCCGTATGACCAAAAATCACAAAGGAAGCTGTTATTTTCTGATGATTCTTTTCTTAGGATCTTCCTCTAATATTTACATAAACCAAAATTCTTGTCGGAGTAGCAAATCAGCCGAGAGAGAAGAACTTGAAAAAGGAAGTTCCAATGAAAGACTATGATTCCACATAATCCGGACAAATTTTCCAAGAAATATCAAAAAGCAGATCCGTATGACCAAAAATAACAATAACAAAACTGCATTTTCAGTTCACTAAATAAGCATTTCTCCAAAATAAAGGACTCACATGCAATATGCATGGAAATTTCATCAAATGCTATACAGAGATATCATCATAAACCAACCTATTAATATAGAATCAAGAAACAACCACTTCATAGATTAACATTCAGCATCATCTGCATCATAATTGTATGATCTCAAACCAACTATAAACTTTGAAGTGCTGTGTTCGAGTCTCGTTTGAAGTGCTCTAACTTAATTAAGGCCACTTGTTTACAAGTGATTTCAAAAAACTCATTTTTTGAAATCGTTTCACATTTCTTTATTTTAATATTGTTCAGAATATACCATTATTTTATTTTCATATTGTTCAGAACAAAATATTTTTTTATTCATGACCCTACCATTCTCTTAATTAATAAAGAAAAACAAGAAGGGAAAAAAGGGTAAAATACACTACCCTCTCTTCTTAAGTTTGTAACTAATATACAAATACCCAATGATTTAAGAAATTCCAATCTCTTCCTTGCATGCATGGATTATTTTTATGTTGTATAGAGAGAAATTAGAGAGATTTAATAGAAATAAAATCAGCATTTAAGCATTTGTTATTGTTGATATTAACTTGAACTAATCGTTGAGTAACAAAATAGATAAATTTATAGCAAGACTAAAAATTTCCAAGAGGAGACCATAATTTCCTAAATGTATTTTTCCACAAAAAAACAAATGTTAATTATATCTCATGCTTCCCCCCATCACTCACTTTCCAATTTTATCTCCTTTTCACATTAAAAATTAAACACAATCTGTGTGCAATTCCTTTTATTGTACACATTATACATGGATATCATTGGCTTTTTATAAAAAACATTGAGAAATCGCAAGAGTTTTGAGGGAAAAATGGCATTAATTCACAGATCCATTCTATAATCAAAATGCAGCTCAATCTCGCCGGTTGAAACAACGAAATCTAACGACATTACATT
>JAOTRH010000006.1:14556386-14579211 GCA_034768845.1 Heliamphora exappendiculata | reverse complement strand
GGGGAGGTGGGGGGGAGCGGAGGGTGTGGTTTGTTGTTCAACTAAACTCTTTTTTTCTTGGCTCAAAAGTAGGTGTGAAATGGTGAATAGTGTCTGGCATCTGTTTTAAACAAAATTCAAGTATATGCTGAATGAATTTGTTATCCTTGGGAACTATAGTGATGGAGTTAATTGTGTTCTTGCTTCTGCGGTCATGTTTTATCTATACACGTGCTTCCTTTTGATAATATCACGAAGATAATGCTCTCTTTTGGTTCGTACTGGGATGGTGGCATGTGGTATGAGTGCACTCTTTACCTTATCCTGTCGTTTCCACCTTTCCCTATTCTGTTCTCTCATCTAGTCCTCTGGAGTTTGACTTGAGTTTGTTTCTTATAAACAAGGATAGTGGATGACATGGAAAATTGAATTTTATAAAGTTAATATTTGACCTGTATTCTCAAATTTATATTGTTATTATTGGCAGAATATGTGAAATACCGCAAAAGATTATCTGTGAAGATGTATAGATTAGGCATATGTATACCAAAATAACCAGAACTCATTTCAATTATATAGTTTGAAGAACATGCTGTATCAGCAATAGCAAACTGAGTGGGCATCCTAGGAGATCCTGTTTAAGTTAATGGTATCTGTTGTCTCCCTTTTATAGCTCATATTGCCTTCCAATTACTTTGTTTTCTACTTTCCGATCTGAGGAATACATAGCTGTTGAATTGAATATGGGAATTTTGTTAGGTTGAGACATTATCCTCTGTGATTCCGTTTTAAGTTAATTTTGTTTCCTCACTGTGAATTGATTTGTGATCTAAAAACACGATGTGATATTTTTCTGAATTCCGTTTTGTAGGTGTTGCATGCTTGCTACACAAAGGTAAGTCCGTCTGCTGAGGTGGAGAATCCTCAGCTTGTTGCTTGGTCAGAATCAGTGGCTGACTTGCTTGATTTGGATCCTAAAGAGTGAGTAATTTCTTCTCTTTTGCAGTTTGACATTTCTAGAAAGTTGCATCTGTTTGCTTTGATAAAACAATAGAAACTTCTTGCATCTGACTCTTGAGATGAAATGTTCTGTAGCGTTCGCAAAGCATTTCGTTTTGGTTAGTAATCAGAATACTCTGTAGATTGAGAGCTAAGAGGCGCTGATGTTCATTGCTCGTTATATACAGTTGTAGTTGAATTTTGAGGAGATGAGAACTGTTCGCCTGACTAAGGCCCCTTGTCTAGATCTTTTCCTCATAAAATTGTTTCTATATAATTATTTGCCTATTTTTCTTGGGGTCATAAGTAACCTTTTCCTCATTTTGGCAATTGTACTACATGGATTGGAAGTGCATAATTGATAGCATAACAATTCCCACCTTCCAACTTTGTGGGCTAAGGCTTGTGGCAGGCATCTCTCCTATCATCTGCTGGCCTCATTGCGTGTTACAGAGAATGAAGCTGTCCAAGAGTGGGTTGTAGAGTAACTTTGAGCTTTTGAATGATCATATTGCTTTGATCTTCAGAGCTGAACCAAATAATATGGGTTAAACCTCAAATCTGGTCTTTTTATATTTATTTTCTTGAGTTTCTTTCCATTTTCATTTCTTTGTTGTACATGTTCCGATTTTCTGCAATGCTAATGGGTTATTCTGTTTCAGGTTTGAAAGACCTGATTTCCCACTTTTCTTCTCTGGTGCATCCACTTTGGTGGGAACGTAAGTGTTATTCCTAATCTTTCTCATCCCGTAACATTTATAGTGAAGCCTTTTGGATTTGATGACCATTTTTGTGTTTTAGATTGCCCTATGCTCAATGCTATGGAGGGCATCAGTTTGGCACGTGGGCAGGTCAGTTGGGGGATGGTCGGGCTATTACTCTTGGGGAGGTTGTGAATAAAAAATCAGAAAGGTGGGAACTGCAGCTTAAGGGTGCTGGGAAGACACCATATAGCCGGTTTGCTGATGGCCTTGCAGTTCTACGCAGTAGCATACGGGAATTCTTATGTAGTGAAGCAATGCACAGTCTAGGCATTCCCACAACGCGTGCGCTTTGTCTTGTGACCACAGGAAAATATGTTACTCGGGACATGTTCTATGAGTATGTTACACAAATCTTGTATCATGAATCAAGGAAATTATAAATGGAAGGTTACAGTTTCCACCTATGCTTGGGGGAGTCAGTTCCAAATTCAAAGCCATTATTTTCTTTATAATCTTGGCCTCTTAGAAGTTAACCTAAATGAGTCAACATAGGATATTCCAATATCAACAATTTTTGGGGAACCAAGATTATTAGGGTTTGTTCTTGAACTCTGCTATTACTAAGGTTTATGAAAAGTTTGATGCAGAAGGACAGATTTTATGAACTTGAGAACCAACAATACAAATACCTGGAGTTCCTCAGACTTAGTTTTGTTAATCATGTTTTGAATAATTAATCTGATTTCTCATTGCTTTTAATTTGTTCATTTGCAGTGGCAATCCAAAGGATGAACCCGGTGCAATTGTTTGTAGAGTTGCCCAGTCCTTTCTGCGTTTTGGTTCATACCAGATACATGCTTCTAGAGGGAAAGAGGACCTTGACATTGTGCGTACTTTGGCAGACTACGCCATTAGGCATCACTTCCCTCATGTTGAGAACATGAGTAAAAGTGAAAGTTTGTCTTTTAGCACAGGCGAGGAAGACAATGCTATTGTGGATCTGACTTCCAACAAGTATGCAGGTGATTATTCTAATTTAGAGATAGTTTAGTGGCACTTGTCGTTGATGAAAAATCCAATACTTTTGTGGAATGACATTTATGGAATTATTCTTGAATAGCATATGAGTAGGTCTAACGAATAGGGTATGTTTTTTTCCCCCTACTCTCATTGATAGGCAAGGCCATTATCAAATTTTATAGATCGGTTTGGATATATGAAAGGACATGGTATAGGCTACCGCCTTACCTAATTAGATGAGTGGTTTTCTGGCCCGTAGTATGTGGCAGCTGACATGGACCAGATCACTTTGTCAAACCCACTTCAGATTGAGGCTAAGTGTTTTATGATAAATAGAAGATATTATCAAAAGGGCACAAAGGGAATGTCACCCATATATAGAACTCTCCAAAAATTGACATTAAGAATCACTACGAAAAGGAGCTAATCCACTGATAAGAATTCTATAAACTCTACTCAATCAAGAAAAGAATGCGACCCTCTTTCGCCTTTGGACAAACTAAAAGAGGCATGGTGGTGTGTTGGAAGTCTTCGTTTCCTTTTATCGAGCTCTGAAACCTGCCTTCATGTATTCCTTCGCCGCCCCTCTGAGAAGGATTCCTTCAGCTTTCTCTTTTGATAGCTAACTATACATTTTACTGAGAATTGCTCCCTTTAACCTCTACAAAGGAGACACCATACCCATCAAAAGTTCTATTTCGTTTTACCCAAAGTGACCACTTCACACACAAGGAAGCCAATTGCCACACTTTCTTGCTCTTCGGCATTCTTCCCTCTCCACCCCAGCGACACCCAACCAACTTCCTCAAAAACCCAAACAACCCCCAAAAGAAGCAAAACAGAGCTCCATAACTCCCTCGCAAAACTACAATGGACAAGCTGGTGATCGATTGATTCCCCCTCCTCCTTGCACAAACAATACCATTTAGTTAACATGCGACCTCTTTGGATTAGGTTGTCAATAGTAAGTATCTTCCCATGTGCTGCGGTCCACCCCAAAAAAAGCCACCTTTTGGATGGCCTTCACCCTTCGAATTCTCCTCCACGGAAAGGACACTCCGACTACCCAATGAACCCCCATAAAAACTTTTAACTGAAAACCTCTCCATTTCACCAAGTTCACCCCACCTCTTCCACCTCGATGGTCGTACAGGACTCTAGAAGTGCTAGCAACTGATCCAACTCCTAATCTTGGACATTCCTTCTTGGCGTAATATTCGAAAAGCAGTAGTCAAAGTCTTTTCTGATATACTTCGCAACCCAAGCATTCATATCCCTAGCCAAAGCACAGATGCCAGGAAATTCCATACCAAGAGAAACCTCACCGGTTACCACACAACACATTTGACTAGAAACTGACACGTCTTCTGATCCCTACCTAAAAAGGGCTTTGAGAACTCATCCCACCCTTTCCTAATCCCTTTCATGAACACCCACCATACGAAGATGACCACAAGAGAACTCCAGTCCCCCCTTAAGTACTCATATTTGCACTTGATTTCCCTCCTCCAAGATCTATCCCTTTCTATAGCAAACTCACACAACCATTTTCTTAAAAGAGATATGTTAAAAGGAATTTGCCTCTTGATCTCTAGTCCCCTCCTTCACAGGAGTACAAACTGTGTTATTAACCCATTAAGGGTTACTTATACTCATCCCCCAAACCACCCATAGAAAAACTCTCAGCAACTTCTCAAGCTTCTTAGCCACTAAAATTGGAATAGAGTGAAGAGCTATACAATAGGTAGCAGGCTAGATACTCCTAAGAAGAGTGAGTCTACCACCCTTAGAAAGATATTAACATTTCCACTCAATTAGTACCAAATTGCTAGTGCCATATACGTTGCCCTATTGGCAATCCCAAATAGGAAAAGAAAGAGCCCTAACCTTGCTCCCCAAAAGCCCTACCAGACTCTCAGTATTTGGAAAGTCTTCGACCGGAATAATCTCTGATTTAGAAAATTTCATTCGTAACCCCGAAACAGCCTCAAAGCAAAGCAAACACACTGGGGATGGCCTAACTACCGCACATCAGCACTTGCAAAGACCAAAGCATCATCAACGTACATGAGATGGGAAATGGACAACAGATTCTGTGATATCCTGGTATCCCATATCGGAAAGGAAAATGAAGTTTCTGGGTTATAAAGGAAACATCTTGAACCCTTACATTCAACGAGGCATTTTTTCAAGTGGTAGAAATTATAGCAGAATTCCGCAGTTAAGCGTGCTTGAACGGGAGCAATGCAAGGATGGGTGACCCCCTGGGAAGAACAAAACCGTGAGAGCTTTTGCCCAAAGTAGACAATATCGTTGCCATGTGAAGGGTCGAGGTGTTACAGATTCTCTGACACCCGTCCAATCTAAAAACCCTATATCAACCCATTTTGCTTAGCTTTGTGAACTAAACGGCTGAAAATCTTTATAACCATAATAAATAACAGGGGCGAGAGAGGGTCTCCTTGCCTAAATTCTCTCAAAGTCTTGGGAAAAGTATGCCAGAGTCCTATTTACAAATATTGAAAGCGATACCGTAGAAATTGCAAAATGTAATCTAAGACCTCCATGTAGCCCCAAAACCAATCATCTACTGAATGTATAAGAGGAAGTTCCAATTGACATGGTTATAATCCAATTTACAGATGGACCCAGGAATATCATTCCTAAACCTAAAGTTAACACACTCGTTGGCCATAAGAACAACATCCAAGATTTGTTTGCTACCCAGAAAAGAATTCTGCAGCTTAGAAATCATTGTATTCAACACCTCTTTAAGCCTATTAGCTAACACTTTAGCTTGGAATTTATAGGCTAAGCTAATGACTGATAGGTCTGAATTATCTAATATTTATTGCTCTACCCTTCTTAGGGATAGAGTAACAAAAAAGAGGAATGGAGGCTTTTCTTAAACGATCCATGGCTGAACAAGAAGTTAAACGTACTTGAGTTTTTGTCATTTGATAGTGTTTGAAAAAAATCACGAGCGTGGTTATTGATTCTTGCTAAAGACTGATCAATTCTCACGATACCCGCTACATGCGACGGCGATCTTGACCGTTACTCCGGCAAATACTGCGATTTAAAATCTCTGTTATTAGAATTGTACGATTTACGATACGTATCGTACGATTCGGTTTGACACATCTAACAAATGATTCGTATCAGTGTGGTGAATCGGCTAAAGAAAAAATAGTACGATTTACGATATGTATCACATGATTCGATACGATTCAGTTTGATAAATTAAGAATCGATTCAACACAAAGTAATGCTTGATTCTTGTTTCTTTTACCTTATAATTTAACATTATAGAGACTTGTCTCACGTCATTTTTCTAAACCACTCAACCTTATTTATATATCATAGATGTTTCTATCAAATAGTAATTGATTTTGGATTGCATGGCTATAAATTCCAACATAGTATGATTAGTTTCAAAGTTATGCTGAGTGGTTTTGCGAGTTAAGTTTTTACCTAGTGTCTAATTCATTCATTTCTTTCATTTTTATATCATTTTTACCCAGTGTCTGTTTCATTTATTTTGTTCATTTTTATATAATCTCTCCACCCATTGCCAATTAATTTTGGGTTGGATGTCTCCAAATCTAAAAATGTATCTATGAATTGTTATAAATTATAACATAATTAATAATGTAATATAGGATCATTGATCACGATAAAGTTCAGACCCACATCTCTTGCTCTAGATGCAAGCGTATTACGTATTACACTATATGCTCATCATTCAAAACAAGTTCTATTGATTTATCACTAAATTTTTTTATATTTATAATGCATCTTTAATATTTAATTATTTTAGATATATTTTTGAAATCATAACCGAATTTTTACGATTCACGATTCGAGAATAGGTAATTTCGATTTACGATTCGATTATCGATTTGACAACTATGTTTAAAACCCTCGTACAGGCGGATTAATACGATTGGGAAGATTCAGGTGGATGGCGTTCTCTTGATTAGGGAGGAGGATATCGATGCATGAATTGCCAAGTATTATCATCATCTCTTTTAGGAGGACAGAGGATGGAGGACACGACTCGATGGTTTGCTATTTGAGTCTATCTCTATTGAGGAGTCTATGCTGTTGGATCAATCGTTCTTTGAAGAGGTGGTGGACATAGCTATAGGCGAGTTAAGTGGGGGTAACACCTTGTGACCGCGCGGGTCTACGGTGACTTTTTTCAAAACTATTGGGACGTGATCAAGGTAGAGGTTTATTGATAAACGTATCTTGAACTTATTTACTACAAATTGAACGTTTACAAGTGTTTTTAATTAATATTTTGATACCTAGTTTTGAAAATGAAAGTAGAGTTCTAGATAAGAATGCGAAGCCATTGTTGGGTTGCCTTGGGTCATTATTGGACAATACGGACTAATAAGGCACTGATAGGCGATACGCATTGGTCGATACTCTAGAAATTTTTTACAACTCCGATACAAGAGTGCATATCCGAATTGGATGCCAGAGATTCTTATGTAATGGGCGATACGTAATGGTATAAATGATATTTAAATTCATGGCCAGTTCACACTAGCCACCCTTTGATAGAAACGAGTGTTTTATCTCTAGGCCTCAGCCAGAGGGTCCGAGCTTTCTGCCTTCAAGAAACCTCCTCCAATTTGGTAAGCCTAACAAACTTGACCTGCATTCGATCCCCAATTCTTGTTCACCTCTCTCTGAGTCCTCTCCACATCTGACACGGCTCCAACCTCTTCCTATCCTCGACGAAAATTGGAAATGTGTGAAGGCACTGCACTTAGTGGGGCATCAATGATCATGCATATATGAAGTAACTAGTGATGGGCACACACATACTAGGTGCCAAACATTCGTTGTTAGTATACAATTAATTTTAATCAATAGAAGTTTTGACTTCAAACATGAAGTGTGGGATCACAATAGAAAGTTGTATTAATTAAAAATACAAGTTATGATTATCCCTAGATACCATTGCCTCCATTATCAACAATCGAGATTAAGAGATATAACGACATTCTTTTGAAATAGAAAAATTGTTGCAACGCATCATCGTAAAGCTCTAATGTGCCCCTAATTGAAAACTCAAGTTTTGCTTGTAACATTTGGAGCTCAACCTAATTTCACTTTTCGTTATCTTGGTTGATTAATACTGCCGATATTCTTATTCATCATTAATTATGTCCTTCATATATGCAATCATATTTTGTTCGAGATTCTTTTAAAAATTTTGGTTGCTCCATTTACCTAGATCAGTACCGTTAATATTCTCCATATTTGTTGTCGATCGTTTCTATCATCATCAATTGAGAAAAAAACAAATATCTTTATAAATCAGGACTAATATCTCCTCCATTATCGCTAGACCAATACCTCCTCCATCATTACTGGAAGTTGCTTCTATCACTACCGATTGAGCGTAAATATCGAGCAACATATCCACAATTTTATAATCAGTGCTAATTGGAAAATTTAAATAAGACTGAAAACCAAATTAAAATGTTGAATTATTACAAAATCAAGATTTCCTTAAAAAACAGTTTTTGATAAATGAAATGACAACAGGACATTATTACAACTAAAATACTTAATTCAACTTTTGTAGAACAACTCCATAATTTCAAATATCAAATTCATAACAACTAGTAGTGATAAAGCTGCAAATCATTACTAGGGATGCCAACGGGCTGATTTTTTTTTTACAGGTTTTGCTTGATCTGCCCCGCCGCCAATCAACCCGCCTCCACTGATGCCTTGGGTAGGGTATTTTACCCGCCCCGCCCTATGTGGACCCCCAAAACCCTGCGGGCTTAAGCTTACAAAATTACAATCTCAAAATGTCCAAAACTGAAAATAAGAGGTCCCTAGGATATATTTATAGACACATGGACACCTATTAACAACTACATGCATGCAGTGAAATAAACATAGAGACATAAAATGGACTGAATACATAAATAAGAGGAAAATAACTGTGGCCTTTCTCATTTTTTATTATTGTGTTGTGGTTTTGAAAGTCAAACATATTTTGAGCGCAACGTGATGGGAGAGCTGATGTGGCAAAATGATGGCCACACATTTCTGAGTTTAATCCCGAGAGAAAACTTGAAGCGTGAGGTGCGAATATTAATATATATTAACCCTGCATTAAATGCATGGGTCAAAAGGTAAAATTGTAATTTTAAAATTAGGTAGATGGGAGAAAAATGAATGATGTCCGGGAGGAGGAAAAACAAGCTGAATGCACTTCTGTAAGAACCAATATTGAGCCAGTCGATGCACAGAAAAGTAACAAATAGGTAACTGTTTTAGGTTAAGACTATGCCAGATGCAGAGTCTCCATATCTTCATATAATAATGAAAGTCTTAGACTGACTTCATCACTTCATGTTAAGATGTAGTTTCACTTCCATCTAATTCACACACGCTGTTTCGTAAAGACTTTGCATATACATTGCCCTCGTTATTTTTTGACATGAAACGTCAATCTAGTCTCTAGGGTTCATTTTAACTCCTCATTTTTTTTTACTGGTGGATTATATTAGCCTGGGCAGTGGAAGTTGCTGAGCGTACTGCTTCCTTGGTTGCAAGCTGGCAGGGTGTTGGTTTTACTCATGGTGTGCTGAACACTGACAACATGAGCGTGCTAGGTCTCAGTATTGACTATGGTCCTTTTGGTTTTTTGGATGCTTTTGATCCCAGTTACACTCCGAATACAACAGATCTTCCGGGGAGAAGGTACTGTTTTGCCAATCAGCCTGATATTGGTTTATGGAATATTGCACAGTTCTCCTCGACTCTGTCAGCCTCTCAGTTAATAAATGACAAGGAGACCAATTATGTGATGGAAAGGTATTATGTCTTCTGTACTGTTTATGTGATAAAAATGTATTCTGGTGGGCTTATGTGTTAATATTTCCATGTTCTTGATGTGGTACAGATATGGAACCAAGTTTATGGATGAGTATCAGGCAATAATGACCAGAAAACTTGGCCTGCCAAAGTACAATAAACAGTTGATTAGTAAACTTCTTAACAATATGGCTGTTGACAAAGTCGACTATACAAATTTCTTTCGATTGCTTTCCAATATCAAAGCTGATGCTAGCATTCCAGAACAGGAATTGTTAATTCCACTAAAAGCTGTTCTCTTGGATATGGGAAAAGAGCGCAAGGAGGCATGGACCAGCTGGGTTCAATCCTACACACAGGAGGTATAGCGACATTCTCCTAGATCTTTATAGCAAAAGTTTTTAAAACCCATCCATATTAGATAATTACCAAGAATAATTGTCAAAACATCTTCCATGATTTAATATTGAAATTCGTAATATTTGAAGATGGTTTCATTTTAAAAATTCAAGAATCTGTAAATATTTCCATTAAAAAGTGTAAGCAACATTTCAAGAATGCTCAGGATCAGTTTGCTTAAATGTGCTTCCCATGGATATGGCAATGTACCACTAATGCCTCTTCCTTGAGACTATATGTTCTAAGTTACTTGCTTAGATTACCCTAGTGCCTAAATATTCATATGTTTCATACTAAAGTGACTGCTTTCTTTTATGATTTTCTCTAGCATTTTTTTATTGTATGGTGGTGGAATTTAGCTGAATGCTGAAGTTTTATTGGTGATAATATACCATTTGGTTGTATGGAGCCTGGTGACTTTTAGGTTTTGAACACTCCCATGGTCGTTTCAAATTCTATCAGCATCATGTGTCAGAATGTAATGTGGGAGTTTGAGGGTACTGATATTTTTAGAATGATGGCATTTGCACTAGTGTATATGTGACTCTTCTTTGACATTCTTTGAATAATTAAAACGATAGCATTTAATGCTACACATTTGTGAATATCCTTACGGATTACGATATTAGTTGAATATTATTCCACATGATGTAGAAGAATTGCTGCGACTTTACACATGCAATTCCAAAGTGCTGGATGTTTCGAAGTAATAAAGCTCGGTGAAGAAATAAAGGTCGATCCACAGGGATTGATTTATGCCGAATCACAATTTAAAAACCAAGGAGATTAAATAAAGCAAATCAATTGTATCTGTTGAGAAAACAAAATAATTGAATGTCGATAAAAGAAGAATATTGTAAAGAACTAAGGCGTTAAGGATCCCCACTAATGTTTAATATGTATTTGACTCTCTAATTCAATGTGTATAACTCAATTGAGAATTATACGAAGGGCTATTTCCAATTGGATGATAAAAACTGTTATTACAAATCTTATTTGAAATCAATTGATTACGCACTAAATCTAGTTGTTTGATTCATAGGGGATCCAAAGACTATTGTACCCGGGGTCAACAAAAGATGATGAATTATACAAAACACAAACTTTTTCTATAAGTAGCATCAATCAAGCAATCTAACCCGCCACTGAAACCATTCTTGAATCAAAAGAATAAATACAATGAGTCCGTTGGGGTTCACACCTAGCCTTAGCTAGAAATATATAACTCCATGAAGAAAAAGAAAAAAATTGGGGTTTCTAGAGATTGTAGAGAATAGGAAGTGTGAAGGAAGAAGATCAGATAAATCAATCTAATATGTCATTGAAACCATTCCTGAATCAAAGAATAAATACAATGAATCCGTTGGGATTCACCCCTAGCCTTGGCAAGAAGTTCATAACTATGACGAAAAAGAGAGAAATTTGAGTTTCTAAAGATGGTTGAGAATAGGAAGTGTGAAGGAAGAAGAAGATCAAAACAATGTAAGATCAAAACAATGTAATCGTCACCTCTTTTATGTCCTCCCATATCTAGTTCATAGTGAAGAGAACTAGATTGATCAAAACATACGAGAGTTTTTGCAAACCATTTGATGTACAAATACCTCAATTATATCACTCGAGGTTGCTTAGAAACTTCGGGTTTGTCCTTTACTATAATGAGAAAAGCTGTATATAAATAGTAATGTAAAACTAGGGGTCGTAATTAAAAAAAGGAAAAAATGTATATATAGTAATGTAAAAAGAGGAGTCCTGATCAAAATGAAACTTCTCCATGCAAAAGCAGTTGAGCACCTTTTTGGAATTCCCCAAAAAGCCCAAGCGCTTGAGGCCTATTGGGAGCTCGTCACACATTACTTTCCCGAGCAGACTGATGGATTGGTGTTTTCTTCCGGCTGTGGGGACTGCAGGGGCATTTTGGTGATGTGGGATAATAGGGTTGTGGCTAAGGAGCAGCAGGAGGAGGGTTGCTACTTTATTTCTTGCCTCTTTTATTGTGTTGAGGATGGTTTTCTGTGGTGTTTCTCTGGAGTGTATGGGCTGCGGTGGATGACGGGTGAGAGAAGAGCTTTGGGATGAGCCGAGTGTTGTTGCCTTTAGATGGGATGCCCCATAGGGCCTATTTGTTTGCGGGATTTAAAGAGTGGGAGTGGATATAATATGATGTGGGACCACATAATAAGTGTTTGGAGAATTTATTTAGTTGAGATATAATATCCAAATAAGCCCTATATCTGAGAAGAAGCATTACTGAGGGGTTTGTGGTTTTTGATATCCTCTCTCAGTCAAAATACGATAATGACCCTCTACATAAACGTTGCCCTAGCAGCAACTCGTTCTTCGCTATTGCCCTAGTAGCAACTCATTGCCTCTATTGAGAGTTTATTAGTTTCATTCATTTCTATTTTTCTTTTATTTTCTTAATAGGATTCTTGTACTTATCTTTATCTTTGACCTAATATATATAAAATGATATGTGGGTGAAGAAGGTTAATTAACCTTCTAAAACTCTATCTTCTCATATCTTTTCTTCTTTTCAATATCTCATTCTTTCTTCTTTAAACCCTAAATTCATTTTTTACTATTCAACTTAGTATCAAAGCATCTCTGATCTAATCCTAAAAACATTGTAAAGTTTCAGCCTTGGTCGCGCAGCAAAAAGGCCTCGCTGACGTCATATTCCGTCAAATGACGTCAGCATGACGTCAGCGACTTTACGGACGGCGACGAATGCTGCTTCCCTGGTTCGATTCGCTTCAGTCCACTGATTTCCGTGATGATTTTTTTTCTGATTTTTTGGAGAAGATTGGTATATTTCGTGCTTTTTCAAAGTTTTCGCAAGTTTCGGACCCTAGGGTTTTCGATCTGGGCTTCGCGGCTTCGTTTTTGATTCTTGGTGGTTGTGATTCCTTCTATGGGTGCCGAATCTATCCTCATGTTAGATCTATGGCTGTTTTGTGATTTTGGTCCATTTTTGGTCGATTTGAAGCTCGGCGCTGTCTGTTCGTGGCTCGTCAGTGTGCGATGTTCTTCGGTTCTTGTTGTTCTGGCTTTCTGATGCTCCGAATCCTCTCTACAGACGCCGAAACTCATGATTCTTGTCAAATCTGGGATTGTTTGATGATTTTGGAGGGTTTCTTTGCTGTTTGAGGGTCCACGACTCATTTTTTTGCTTCAGTGCTGCATTGATTCCTGGTTCAGTTCCCTGGTATGAGCGGATTACTGGTGTTTCCAACTGCTTGGAATTACTGGTGTCTTTTCTTTGATTGATCTCTCGTTGTTTAGCTCTCACCGGTTAATTTCTGATTGATTACACTTGCTTCTTGAGTTACTATGGCTGAGAAACCACTTAGTGTGATCTCAAAGATGATGACTTGCCGCGTTGTGTACTTCAAAACGCCTTAATGGTGTTAATTATTTAGCTTGGGCACATGCCTTTAAGATTTTTCTCAAAGGCAAACACCGGTTGAAGTACATCACTGATTCTCTTCCACCTAAAGGGGATTCTACCCTTTCTAGTTGGGAAACAATTGATTCTATTGTTATGGGCTGGCTGTGGCATAGTTTGGAGCCTCATATTGTTACTACAATGGAGTTCTGTAATACCTCTAAGCAAATTTGGGACTTTCTTGCAGATTCTTTCTTGAACCAGAGCAATGTATCTCGTGTTTATGAGCTTTATGAGCAGATTTTTGCAATCAAACAGGCTGAAAATCCTTTGTCTGAATATTACAGTATACTTAAGAGTTTCTAGGATCAGTTATTGCAGTATCGTTCTTTCACTACTGATTTATAGCAATAGAAGCGTCAATGGGAGAACTTCACGATTGTCTCCTTACTTCGTGGTTTAGATTCTGATCTCCGTGGATTTAAGGACCAAATTCTGGTTAGGGAGACTTTGCCTACCGCATCGAATGCATATTCCCGATTGTTACGTTCCTCGTTGGTCCATTATGCTAAATCCCTAATTCGCCTGCTCCTCCGCCTGCATCTGACTCATCTGCCTTAGTTTCTACCCATGGCGGTCGTGGTTCCTTTCGTGGCAATGGCCGCGGTAATCGGGGTGGACGTAATTTTCGCAGCAGTTCTCGGGGTGGTGGTCACAGTAGTGGCCGTGGTGATAGAAAATGCAATCACTGCGGTGGTATTAATCATACTGAACCGTATTGTTGGGCTAAGTATGGTAAACCTGATTATGTTAATCACGTTATTGATCCCACACTTCGGCCCGCTTCTGATTCTCCTCAGCTGGCTTCCATTTCTGATTCTCATGGTGTTCTCACTACTCAACTTAGCGAGATTATTAAGACATTGCGGTATGTTTTACCTCCATCTTCCATGGCTACTTTAGCCAATTCAGGTAATGTTGCATGTGCGGCTCTTACATCTCTTTCATGGGTCCTTGATTCTGGCGCTAATTCTCACATGTCTGGTAATCCATCGTTTTTTTCTCATTTAACTCATATCCAGCATCATATTGTTTTAGCTGACGGTTCATCTCGCCCTGTTCAGGGGACGGGTGTTCTACATCCATCTCCCTCTTTCTCATTGTCTTATAGTCTTTATGCCCCTAATTTTCCTTTTAATTTACTTTCTGTTAGTCAGTTAACTAAAACTTTACATTGTTCAATAACTTTTTCTCCAACTTGTGTTTTTCAGGATCTCCAGATCAAGATAATTGGTTCGGGGCATGAGAAGAATGATCTCTATTATCTTGATGCTGCTTTACCTTCCACTTCTTCTGTTTTGAGTGCTACTGTCTCTCCCCTTCAGTGGCATTTGCGTTTGGGCCACCTGTCTGTGGCTAAGCTTAAGTTGGTTATTCGTAGTTTGAGTCCTGTGTGGTTTTAATTGTGAAGCTTGTCAGTTAGAAAAGTATCACCGTAATTCCTTTTCTACTAGTAGTCGTAGTCGACAGTCTCCGTCTTTTGATGTAGTCCGTACGGACATTTGGGGTCCGTCTCAAACTCCCAGCAATAATGGATATTCTTATTTTGTTATTTTTGTCGATAACTATTCTCGTTTAACTTGGTTGTTTCTGTTGAAAAGTCGGTCGGAATTACCCTTTATTCTCTCTCGCTTTTATAATGAAATTTATACTCAATTTGGCAAACGCATCAAGCTTATTCAATTTGATAATGCTTTTGAATATCTACAATCAAGTGTTGTTTTTTTTTTGCGTTGATCGTGGTATTATCCACCAAACTACTTGTGCTTACACGTCTAAACAAAACAGGATTGCTGAACGCAAACATCTTCATTTGTTAGATATTGCTCGTACCTTATTGTTTCATATTACGGTACCCAAGCAGTTTTGGGGAGATGTTATTCTTACTGTTTGCTTTCTTATTAATCGCATGCCTTCTGCTGTCCTCAATGGCTAGTTTCATTTTTTCTTGTTATATCCGATCTCCTCGCCCTTTCCCCTCACTCCTCGGGTTTTTGGTTGTACTGCTTTTGTACGTGTTCTTGATCCCAGTCGTGATAAGTTGTCTCATCGGGCTCGAAAGTGTGTTTTTCTTGGTTACTCTCGTACTCAGAAAGGTTATCGTTGTTATCACCCCGAGTCCCGCCGGTATTTTGTTAGTGTTGATGGTACCTTCTTTGAATCCACACCTTTTTTACTTCTTCCAGTCTCCCGCTGACCTCTGATCTCATTTGTTGTCGTGAGGGGGAGGCTTGTTATTCTTCTACTCTACCTTTACCTGTTTCTCTGCCCTCTCCTTCCTCTTTCCCTCATTCTCATTTGCAGGTGTATCAGCGATCTAGTGCTCGACAGGTTGTTCCTTATGACCTGGATTTGTTATCGTTTTTAGCTGAGGTTCCTGGGTCATCACCCCCTCCATTTGCCTCCTCTTACTTGCCTATTGCCTTGTGTCGTGGTAAGCGTGCCTGTGCTCAATACCATATTGCTAATTTTCTGTTCTATGATCGTCTCTCTTCTTGTCTCTATTCTTTTGCTTTTACCTTGTCGTATATTTCTGTTCCTTCCTCTTATAAACATGCCATGTCCATGTCCTTGTCTGGATGGAAAACTGCTATGGATGAGGAAATGAGAGCTTTTCATCAGAATCATACTTGGGAACTTACTTCCCTCCCACCGGGGAAGCAAACTGTGGGTTGTCGCTGGGTATACACCGTACAACCTTTTCACTTCCGCCGGTATTTTGTTAGTGCTGTTGAGCGCCTTAAGGCTCGGTTGGTTGCTAAGGAGTACACTCAGACCTATGGTGTTGATTACTTAGAAACCTTTTCTCCCGTGGCTCGTCTTAACTCCGTTCGCATCCTTCTCTCTATTGCGGTTAATCGTTCTTGGCCTTTATATCAACTTGATATTAAAAATGCCTTTCTTCATGGCGACCTTCAGGAAGAGGTATATACGGACCAACCGCCTGGCTATAGTGTGGATGGGAGTGCTCATCTTGTATGCCGTTTGCGTAATGCGCTTTATGGTTTAAAACATTCTCCTCGTGCCTGGTTTGATCGGTTTAGTTCCGTTGTACTTACTTATGGCTTCCAACGTTTTACATCTGCTCACTCTATCTTTATTCGTCACTCTTCTGGAGGCACTATTGTGTTGATTGTATATGTTGATGATATTATTCTTTCGAGTGATGATGCTGCAGGCATTCTTGATCTAAAAACTTACCTGGCCACACAGTTTCATACTAAGGACTTGGGTCCTCTTCGCTATTTTCTTGGGTTTGAGGTTGCTCGTTCTTCTAAGGGCATTTCTCTTTCTCAATGAAAATATGTGCTTGATCTTCTTTTTGAAACTGGTATTCTTGGTGCTCGGCCTGTTGATATTCCAATGGACTCTTCTGTTAAACTTGATGCTGAACAGGGCAATCTTTTTGATGATCCTGGTCGATATCGCCGCCTTGTTGGCAAGTTAATTTATCTCACTGTTACTCGCGTGGACAGTAAAAAACAAAATGTGGTGGCTCATTCCAGTGCTGAGGCTGAATATCGGGTCATGACTCACATTGCCTCTGAAATGTTGTGGGTTTGTTCTCTTTTTCGGGATTTTGGCATTTCTACACCACTTTCTATGCGAATGTTTTGTGATAATCAAGTCACTATTTTTATTGCTAATAATCCAGTGTTTCACGAGCGCACTAAGCACATTGAAGTTGATTGCCACTTCATTCGTGATTTGTTGTTGCATAAACAGATTGCCGCACCTTATATCTGTTTTGAAGACCAATTGGGTGATATTCTTAGAAAATCGCTGCCGCGTTCTATTTTTCATTGTGTGCTTATTAAGTTGGGCCTGTTTGACGTTTATGCTCCAGCTTGAGGGGGAGTATTGAGAATTTATTAGTTTCATTACCTTCTATTTTTCTTTTATAAGATAGGCTCCACTCTCAACTGGCAAGGGTCCGGCAAGCATAATGGGTAGCCGACAGCAGCAATCGACCTAATAGGATTCTTGTACTTATCTTTATCTTTGACCTAATATGTATAAAATGATGTGGGTGAAGAAGGTTAATTAACCTCCTAAAACTTTTTATTCTCGTCTCATTTCTTTTTTTCAAACTCTCATTCTTTCTTCTGTAAACCCTAAATTCATTTTTTAATATTCAACTGCCTCTATGAACCTTTTCCCCTTGACTGTGTTATCAGTGGATTACCTGTGTTATCATGACGATTGGTGGCTGTCCCCATTAAACCTCCTTCCTTTTTATATTTGTTATGCACAGGACTAGACGAATAGGTTTACTGATCATTTCTTCATAACCAGGTGTGATGGGTGAACATTACACACAACAGGCAAATTGGCAAACAACAATTCTGATCCAGATGAAAATCCATACGTTCTGAACAAGCACAAAACAAAGTATCAGCAGTAATGGGCATTAGTGGATTTTGTATGGGGTAAAAATAGAATTTCTCTGTCTCTGTATTAATGTCCACTATTTTTTTAAAAAAACAAATCGCTATATGTATTTAAAAAGTATTATATATCTAAACCCATATGCATTGAATTTCATATTCACCTCTATATCCGATAATATTTTATATCTGTCAATTTATTTCCAAACAATCAAACAAGCCCCTAGTGTGGTTGGGGACTATAATGTGGTTAGGTTCTCACACGAGAGGTTGGGTTGTAAAGCTCTCTCTAGAGTTATGAGGTCCGACGAGTTGGAGCTTGTGGATATTCCTCTTTCTGGGGGAAAACTTCACCTGTTGTAATAATTGAGTCCTCCCTTTATGTCCCCGATTGATCAAATCTTGGTGTTCATAGGTTAGGAGTATTTCTCGTTTGTGGGCATGGGACCGTTGAGGAAAACCTCAATGCCACTTTTATCTCTCTTATTTTTAAGAAGGGTGGGGTGGAGGACATCAAGAACTTTAGGTTTATTAGTTTGGTAGGCACAACCTATAAACTTCTAGCTAAGGTGTTGGCTTTTGGACTTAAGGATGTGTCACATTCGGTGATGTCAGACTATCATAATTCCTTTGTGGGTGGCAGATAAATTTTAGACGTTTGGTAGCTAATGAGTGTGGATTCCAGACTTAGGATTCAGATTACTGAGGTCATGTTGGATATAGAGAAGGCTTACAATCACGTTAACTGAGAGTTCCTTCTATACCTTCTCCAGAGGATAGGCTTTGGGGCTAGACGGAGGTCTTGGATTTGATTCTATATTTTTTATGTGCCTCTCTTGGTGTTAGTCAATCGGTTCCGGTCGATTTTTTTTAGTCTTCGAGAGGACTAAGGCAAGCGGATTCCCTCTCTCATTTGCTGTTCATTGTGGCGATTGAGTGGGGTCTTGGAGTGAATTTGGCCAAGTCAGAGATTATTTTTGTTGGTAGCATTCCAAGCATGGAGAGATTGACATGTATTTTGAGGTGCAGTACTAGGATTACTTGGGCCTTGGGTTAGGGGAGCTTTTTAAGGGGCCGTACCTTTTTAAGGGGGACAAGTTTACTCTGCTTAGGAGTACTCTCTCTATTCTACTGACCTACTCTATGTTTGTTCCCACTTCCTACCTTGGGATCGATGGCTAGGAAGCTGGAGAAGTTGTAGAGAGATTTTATATGGGAAGGGTTGGGGATAGTTCCAAGTTTTACGTGGTGAACTGGAGTGCAGTTTTCACTAGTTCAAAAATAAAAAAGTAAAGTAGATCTATGTAAGAGAGATGGCACTATTCTGAGTATTCTCCAATAGAGGAAGGGGGCCTTAGTATCAGGACGCTAGTTATCTTCACAAATCTCTTTTGGGCAGTGGTTGTTGAGATTTGCAGTTGAGAGGGACAGTTACTGGAGGAAGGCTATTCAGTGCAAGTGCAATTCTGGTAGGGGCGGATGGGGTACGACTTGAGTGATTATGTCTCACAGGCCCATGGCAGAGTTCTATGGAAAGGTCTCACTCAGTGTTGGGATGATTCTCGAAATATATCTTTTTGAGGTTGGGGTGGGTCTCAGTCAAGATTCTGGGTCGATATGCGGTGTGGGTGTGTGGTTATGTGCATGACTTTTTCTAATAATTTTGTTTTGGCTGGGGACAAAGATGTGCTTGTGGTGGACTATGCTCAGTGGGAGTCGGGTGTGTGCTTCTGGGATATTGAGCTGTGGAGGGATGTGTAGGATTGAGAACAGGATCAACTACTAGCTCTTCTTGGACATTTGTACTACTCTAATGGAGCAAAAGGAGGGGAAGATATAGTCAAATGGAGGGGATCCCATAGGGGAAAGTTTTCCATAAAACCCTTTACAGGTGATAGGGTGTAGGAGGGTTTCATTCCCTTGGAGATGTGTTTGGAAGGTGAGTGCCCTTTTGAAGGTGGTGTTCTTTGGTTGGTCTTCCGTGTATGGGAAGACTCTTCACATCAACTATCTTATTCAGATGGGGCTTGTTTTCACTAATTGGTATTGCTTGTGCAAAAAAGATGGGAGTTTGTGGCTCATCTTTTTATCCATCATCAGGATCTGTTTTAATTGCACCTAATCTTCTTATGTTTCACATGTCTCTCTCCTTTTTTTTTGATGGAATGACTAAAAGATACTTGAGCATCAACAAAAATAGACATAACTGTTAATATCCCCATTCAATTAAAGAAAGTTTTTTGCATATAAGTATCGGCTACAAAACAAAGGCAGTAAAGTGCAAAAATAACAAGCTACTAATTGTGCACCAACAACCTTGTCAACAACCACACCAATATTAAAGATTCCCCTTCCTTTGCAGCCACCTTCCACGGGATCTCAAAAGGGGTACTTACCTAGGAGTGTGAGCTGTTAATTGTAACAATTTTAGTTAGAATATTTAGAAAGCTAAGTAGTTGGAAAGGCATACGAGTCTAATGCCACACCAATCAACCAACAGATTTTTGGTTGGTTGCCTTTGTTGGGGCAAATTATAAAGTACTTCTGGAATATTATGTAGGCGATGTCACATGGTACTCTAGCAAAATAAAATTGTTCGATACATACCAAGTGGGTCACTCTTGTCTCATCCGTGGGCCAACATTGTCCCGCCTAGAGTGTTTTCGCTATATAATTGGTTGGGAGCACCATGTAAGTAATGTTACATTGTGCTTTGGGACTATTCGAATAATTATTCCTTTGTTGCTCATATTGAAAATATGATGGAAGATGACTCTTCTTCCTTTTTGGCAACCCTTGTCCTCATTGTTGCCCTTTTCATGAGCGTCCAACTAGGCGGAGAAAAAAGCAAGGCATGTTTGTAACAAGCACAAACACTTCTAAAAAGGTGACGTGTCCATGCTGAACACATCTCAGGTACCGATACTCGTTAGACACTCTACGACACGTGTTGAATACTTGTCCAAATGTTTATTATATTTTTATTTTTTTAAGGAAATGAACATGCTTTGGACACTTGGGGATACATGTCCGTCACTGGTAAACAAATGAAACACATTAGCAATTTGAAAAAATAACTTGGGATAAATAGATAAAACATAAATATTATAGATTTATACCTACTGATGTTTCTTCCTTGGACATTCTTAAGGTTAGGAATCTCGTCTTAGATGATGTATCTACTATCTGGTGGGAATTTCTAGGGGATTAAAGCATTGATGGAACAAATTTTTTTGAATGATATATGGTTTATTTTATCATTTTTGGTGGAATGCAGTTGTCCCGTGAATAATATATTGATGCACGAATTATGGAGTTTACAGGCTTTTGAATTTTAATTGGTGTTGTTGAATTCTTTTATTTCCTTTGAATAAATATTCACGTAGTGTCATTTTCTCAATTTTTAGAAATTGCTGTGTTGATCTATTTCGGTATACTGGATTCATCCTCAATTTCAATTGAGAACATTTACAGAGGAAAGAATAATTTAGGCATGTTGGACTCATCTTAATTTCTATTTGATTCATCTCAATTTCAATTGAGAACATTTATAGAGGAATGAATAGTTTAGGCATATTGGACTCATTTTAATTTCTATTGAAATCCAACCCAAATATTTATGAATTTTTCTGTGTTGATCTATTTCGGTATACTTGATTCATCTCAATTTCAATTGAGAACATTTATAGACGAAAGAATAGTTTAGGCATGTTGGACTCATCTTAATTTCTATTGAAAACCAAACCAAATATTTATGAAGGGGAAATAAGGAAAACTACACTTTTAACTCCTTTAGCTGTGACATTCACTAATCTCGTTCTTTCTTTTGCCTTCTTGGCAAACAATTGGAGGATTGCTGTAAACTTTAGCTTCATGGATGCCACTTTCTGGGAGCAACCTGGTTGTGATTGTTAATATTGGTTGTAGTTGTAGAGTATTCACGTTTTTCTTTTTTGCAATTATAGAGCTGAATGGCTGATTTACGCTTATGGGGAGGGATTCTCTGACCCAAAAATTACTGTCCTTTTGTCCTGATGCATTGAAAGCCGTTGGATCCTTTGAGAATCTTGAGGCACGGTAATTTTGAGACATATCTAACGGTTTTCAATGTAATATATCCAACGGATTTCAATGCATTGAGACAAAGGGACATATAATTTTTGAGATAGGTGATCCCTTGCCTACTTTTATAATTCGTGACCAAGATCACTGGGGCACACATTTCTCATTGCATCTTCTCTTGATGAGGTCAATCCTTGCAAAAATTTACTTGCTCACGTTATTCTCTGTTTTTCTTCCACAGCTTTCTGCTAGTGGCAGCATTTCAGATGAGGAGAGAAAGGCCTCGATGGATTCTGTGAATCCCAAATACGTTCTTAGGAACTATTTATGCCAAAGCGCAATAGATGCAGCAGAACAAGGTGATTTTGAGGAGGTTCGAAGGCTGCTGAAAGTTTTGGAGCGGCCCTATGATGATCAACCGGGAATGGAAAAGTATGCTCGGTTGCCCCCAGCTTGGGCCTATCGTCCAGGAGTTTGCATGCTCTCTTGCTCTTCCTGAGCAACCGGGAATGGGAAAATATGCTGGGTTGCCCCCCGCTTTGGCCTATCATCCAGGTACGTGCAAGCTCTCTTGTTCTCCTTGAGTTACTCAGTTGCTTATCGTATGCCGTAGAAATACCAGGAGAGAACATAATTTTTTGTATATAGTAGCTGATATAGTTTTTGGCCTCACAATAAAGTGATGTATTTTTCATATTTTTCTTTTTTCTTTTTGAGTTCTCTTTCATTGCCATTTTAGGCATTATTGAAGTGTTGTATTCATACAATTTTCTTCTGGTTATCTTAGTACAGTCTGCTTGTTATAAGCTTTTTTATATTTGCTCTTTGTTCGATTGAATAATTGCTTTTCTTGGATCTGATTTTACTCTTCAGCAGTGAAACTTGGCATTCCGTTTAATGCAGTTGTTTTTGTTTCTGTTGGGTGATTGTGGTATGGTTGGGCTCTTTGTTGATTTCTTTTTCTTCCCCCC